>VXBC01007537.1:541326-601463 GCA_013399945.1 Ploceus nigricollis
GGGAGGTTGGGGGTTTTTGGCTTATTTTTAATTACTTTTTTTAATGCACTTTTCAAACTGTGAATTTGGCATAGCCCAAAGTTTTTCTTATCCTGTGCCAGGGAATCTGGACCTGAGGAATTGCTCCATTACTGTGGCATAGAGTTGTCCAATCATCTCACACGAACAGAACAATTTTAGCTTCTTGATTTTTATCTCATGGAATGTTTCTTGCTGGAAACAAAGCTAAACAAAGAAGTCCAGCAAAAACCAGTGAGAACAGAACCCTTTGTAGATTGCTACAGTAAATACCAAGAGCCCACCTTGCTAGGAAAAGTTATACAACAATCTGACCTGGTTTTGTAAATTTGAACTGTCAATGAACAGCTAAATGTAGAAAAAGGAAGTTGAACAATTGAGAAATTGTGCTGAACACAAAGCATATATTGAGGTTTGTAGGAAAAGTTATGGTAGTAGAAAACATGGGGGTTTTTTTTATAATTATGAGTTTAATGCAGAAACTTTGAAGCAGCATATTTTCATGGAAGGAGGAATGAATATAAGGGAATAAAAGCTGAATGTCTAAAACTCAACTGCATCATATTCTTCCTTTGCTCAGTGCATTAAGCTATAAGTCCAAATAGTTTCCCAACTGTTAATCATTACAGAACTTATTATGGAAAAAAGACACTAAAGAATATATTTCTAAAAGAACAAACACAAAGCCTTTTAGCCACAATTAAATCTTCAGAATTTTCTCATTGTGAAAGCCAAGCCAATGTCACAATAGTCTTCAAATCAAAGCACTGATTTCAATAAGCAGAATAGAGATATATTTTCTGAATGGAAACAAAACATACCTCAAATATTATCTGCTATGAAGAAAGTCTTGGTCATCAAGTACACAAAAATCAAAACTTTGAGAGAATCTTTAGAAATAGTTATATATAATTATATTATACATCTATATACATTTATAGATCATCCTAGGTATGGAAGGAATGACATGAATTATTGCCTGGCTTGGGAGCTATTTTGCTGAATGCTGACAGATTGACAACATGACTACTGGAAATTTATAGGAATCGTAAAGAAACTCACAAGAAATATAAAGTAAAGATGAAAGACTGTATTTCATTTTACTTTCAAAGTAACTCCATGTATTGGACTAACACAGAAAAAATAACATTATAAGACTCAACAAAAAACCTTATTGGCAACAATGAGGCCTGATATGGCAAGATTAATTTTTGGTCTAAGTAATTTCTTCACTTCCTATTACAGATTGTCCATATAGTTTCAGCTGTTACCTCCTTCCTGTAATTTGGTTGCTGAATGCAAGTCAGCTGGAATACTGCTTACCTGTAAATAAAGATATGCAATAACTTCTTGTTTCAGCAGCCCAGCAGAGTTACTTACAACATGTATTCATCATGAAATTGCATATTCAGCACATGAACACACATTTTGTGACGTTGATCTAATGACAACCTGTGTATTTCTCAGTAATTTCAATCTATTTACTGTAACGTTATTTGCTAGCAGATATGAACAATTCATTCTTTGCCTGTGAGTTCTTATTCAACTTACTGTACGTGTCCAATGTCTGAAATTCATACTAAATCCTTATGTTTTTGAAGGAACACAAGGCTTACTTTAGCACAGCACCACTGGAAAGAGTCACTGAAAGAGCATCAAGAATTCTTGTTGGCTCCTTCCCTGCCCCAACACAGGATTAAATGTATTTATACTGTTCCAGAAAGACACTTATTCTTCCTGCCTGTAAAGACCTTTGGTGTTGGTGTGAAGTGGCCCCAAGCCAAAATTAGAGTCTTCAGGTCAGGCTATATTGCTTTTCATTAAAGAGAGCCTGTCATCTGGAAAATTATTTCCAAGTTCTACTCTAAGGGGGTTTTGTTGTTACCATTATTGCCTGGAACAACGTAACCCTTGAGAAGGAGAAAACTTAAAAGAAGAGGCTTGAAACAAATCTCTTGTAAATCCTTTGTGTCTTTACAAGGTAGGTCTCTCCCTTCAGGTTTGCCTTTAATCCAAGAACCCAGGCTTTTCCTGAAGTGTGCAGTCTGAAATTAAACTGAGCAGCACACAACCACTCCAGCCTCTTTTTTCTAGTCAGAGGCAGGCAGCACAGATGTATCTTTCATTTTCCTGATCCCTTGCCAATCCTCCACATGTCCTCAAAAATGACAACTGCAGACCTCAAGTATCCACAGACAAAATTCAAAACTCATCAGGCTCACCAGATTTAAGAGCAGTTAAGGATCCTGGTTTTTATTCTTTCCTTCATAAAGATTGAAAGGCTCTTTGGTTGTTGGTTTTCTCCTCCTCTACTTTCCTCTGCTCAGTTTACTTTTTTGTAAAGGTTGATGCAAAAAAAAGAAAAAAATTCAGTGCACTAAACACTTTCTTAGCATCATCTGTCAACAGCCTTCATTCACTCTTCAGCAAGTGCACAGATTGCAATTTGAGTTGGCCACTACACGTGCTGTGCAAGGGAGAGGAGGGTTTCTTCACTTTCTTACACTGCTGCACCTCCTTGGAAGTGCCAGATACTCCAGCCAAATTTCACTGACAGGTTGTACATACCCAGCTCCCTTTGGCATCACTGGCAGCACTGATTTGTACACTGCTAACTAAAAATTTCGTGGTCTCTGCAACATTTCTAAATAAAGAACGGTAGCACGATGACCTATTTTCCAACTTATAGAAAGCCCCAGAACCACTCACTCACAATTCTTACCACAAAATACAGCTACACAAGTAATTTAGTCGTGTGTTAAGCTTTTATAAATCCTGTTCCCCACATTTTTCAGAGACAGTTGTTAAGGGGATGGACAAAGGACCACATGAGTAAGAGCTATAGACCTGTGATTACCACTTTATTTGCATTCCCTCTCTCCTTTTTTTTAAGATTTTTTTTCTGCTTATTTTACTGGATTTTTAAAATTCTCTTTCTTTTCAGGTTGCTGTATTGGATATTTCTTTAGGGATTTCAGTTTCTAGGTTACAGAAGGAGCACTCCCCTTTCCTTGAGGTCTCATGTCTATTTTTAAACCTAACCTCTCTCCAAATCACATTTTTCACTTTCTGATGTGGAAAGAACCTTCTTTCTTTCAGCTTTACAATGAAAAACAACTCAAAAGAAAATTCCCTCATCTTTTAGTCATATTCCAGTCATCAGCAGTAGTTACCTGCCATTATTGCTACGGTGATGGACGTGAGAGGACCTACATAGATTGTCCTGCTGTTACCTATTTAAATTCTCATATAAGGCACTTCAGCATGGATATAGCCTGAATGTACTACAGCAAAAAGAATGCCAAAAATTACATTATTCTGCGCATGGTTTGTGTATAGGAGTTCTGCTAAGGATGAGCTTGCATATTTTCTATGCTCAGAAGACTGGAGAAGGAAGTGAGGGACACACTGTTGGGGATTGGGACCTTCTTGTGAAGGAGCAGTTCTGAGGTGTTTAAGCCTGAAAGGGAATGGCCTTGCATGTCTTTATTTCAGCAGTGCAGGGTGCCTCAGCATGCCCACATCCCAAACAGACTGCCTACATCAAAGGACACCACATGTATGGGACAGGGCAAGGATTATTAAGCCAGATGATCTTAAAACTTCCTGATAAATTGCAAGAACTCTGAATTGGAGAGATATCTATTTTAAAATATTCAGCAATCTTTTCAGAAATATTCCCATTGGTATAACCAATGTGGAGCAAAGAACTAAAGGCAGATGTTACTAAAGGGGAACAAAAAAACCCCTTAACAATCCAAAAGTTCACTTAATCTGCTTGAGAACCTGACCCTCACCAGGAATCAAAAGTTAAAACATCAGCTTTCCTCATCCAGCATGTTGGGCATAAGAGAAAAAGGTGCAGTCAGGGAACCTGACAGATAAAATGAAAGGAAAAAAGAATGAAGGCAGAAAACATGACCTGCTGCAGCACATGGGCAAGAGTTATTGCCAGGTCAGTAATGAGTCTTTGTACCAACCTCTCCCTGAGGGACTGGGTGCTCAGAAATACTCAGATAATTCACACAACTCTTTGTTAAGTAAGACTAAGCCTGGATGAACAGTTCAAATCCTCCTTTTTTCTTGATGACTCAAGATGTCCTACATGGCACTCCTTTTAGTTATGGGGTATAGGTGGCAATATTATTTTCAGTTCAAGTAGTATTTAGTTCACATTTAAGCTATGATAAATACAGATTCTTTGCCCTTTTTTTTGCCACCTTTACTTTGAGGTGCAAACAGTCCTTTGTGTCTGTCAGGCTGCTGATTTTACTGGTCTGCTCTCTGGTACTAGCCCAACAGAATAGACATTGAGGTGAAGGACAGAGGTACCAAATGCTTGGTGTGACACACCTCATCCTTTGTCCTGGTCTTTCTAATTTTAGATTGCAAGGACTGGGCAACTAGTTAAATCTATACTTTATCTGCCTTACAGATGCAAGTTAATCTTTTTAGGATTGTCAGAAGAGGATGGATACTCTTATGCAGGAATAACAGAAAGTATCAATCACGTTTGTGAAAGAGACGTTTGTAAATTTGCAAACTGAAGTGTACAGATCAGAGTAAACCTGCTCAGCATATNCACACTGGCTTTCATAGATGTTACTGAAATCTCTCACAGTTCTGCAACAGAGCAGTCTTCATTATAAGACTCAAACTACTTATAATTCTTCAAGGAGAATGGATGTATTAAGTCTAAATCTCAGATATTAGATTTTACAGAAAACTGGTTGGTGATGTAACTTTTAGAAGAGAATGCAAGTTATATTAATGGATAGATTGAATTTCAGATCAGTATAAACACAAAGATTTGTTTACCAAGGCTTACAGGAAACGCTGTTTGTAAAATATCCCTAGATACTTGTAGGAGGTTGTTTCTCTTTCTCCCTCCCCACCCAAACCCCCCCCCAGATGGGGGACCTGGGGAAATTAAAATTTGAATCATCAGCTGCTTTGTTCATACTCTTAGATTTTTGTGAAGAATAATTTGCAAAAAGATAATTACCTGTTAAAAAAGCATAGAGAATTAAGACAATTCTAACTGCAGGAATTCTCTAGACATTCTGTAAGGAAAGTATTTTGTAGTCAGAATACATCCATACATATATTTTTATTTAATCATCCAAAGATGGTGTGATGACCTGGTACTGTCCAGCCTTAAGATACCCAAAGTTTCCACCCCAGTCATACCTGTAAGGTCCCAAACAGGTTGTACCCCATCCTTAGAAAGCAGGACATGCCCACAATGTGCATTTTGTGGGGCACAGCTCCCAGCTTCTCTGAAGGAACTCGTGTCACATCCTGCTCTGAGGCTCCTCCGTGACCCACGGTGCAGGGAATGGCAAGGGGAAAGCCCCAGCTGGCAAGATGAAAAGCTCTGTCCATTTCAGCACTGCCCTTCTGCTCCAAGGAGGCAGGAGGACATGTGAGAGTGAGGGAAGCAGTTAGAAATCTTTTCCCTAAACAAGCTGTCACCGTCTCTTCTCTTGTTTGTAGAGATTTACTATGGAGACATATCTCAAAAATTAGTTTAAAATGTTAATGGAACTGAAATTGGACGATAATCTCTGTTGGCCACACCAATTCCTGCCAGCGTCAATGGCAGGATCAACACCTCAAGATCTAGCTGCCTTGGAGAAATAGACATCTGATAAAAAACTTAATTTATTTTGAAAATTAGGCTGAATGAACTTGGTGAACTTCACAATACAGTCATAATCTGGACTACTTTAACAAGCTATCCTGGATGCACTACCTTAGAATCTAACATGTGGCTATAAAGGAGGGTCAAGAGGAGGAGCCAGCTGATGGAAACCTGAATGAATGTACTGTAACTGTACCTCAACATGTATTATTGCAACGGTGGATGCTGAAACAGGCACATCACTGAGGAAAACCTTCTATGTTTATAAGCCATAGCTTGCAATCAGAGCTTTGAAAGCTGCATGCATTAAGGAGTTTGCCTGCAAGCCTGAGAGAAATTAACTGAGAATAAACACAACCACAATGCTCACGTGCCTCCCTTACAGTAAATTCTTAGAAAATACAGCAAGCTCTCTTCATGTAAGCTTAGCCTCAAAGGCTTTTACATGTGGCTCCTTGGCATCTGAAATAGCCTATTAACAGGAGGAGAAGATCAGAGGAAGCCTTCATGCCAAACTGTCTGTGTGACAGACAACAACATCGTGCTTGTGTTCTGAACACTCAGCTGGAATTACCATAAACAGCTGCAGGAGAAAAGGCAGGCAAGGTGGTAGGATGAAATTTGCTCATTGCAAGCAGCCACACAGCAAACCTGCCTCAAGTGACCCATTTCATGGAAAACATCAGCCACAGGGTGGAATTGGTAAGAAATGCACTTCATGCCTGTATACATGTATTTTACTTGGCCTAATAATCAACATAATCTAAGATATAGCTCCAAACTAGCTGTCTACGTTAATGATCTGAAAGCAATTATAATAAAATAAGATAATCTTAACTATTCTTGGGCTGCCAGAGAGCTCTCTAATTGCTCTATTTAAATTGTTCCATTTCAATTAAATTGAGGAGAAAAAAAAGTAGTAGAATTAAGTGCTTCACTATTTACAGTCCTTGAGTGAATACAATTTACGTAATCTGTGTAGGATCCCTATTAGCAGAGCTCACAGTAAGAAACCACAGTGATTAAATCATTAAATCATATCTAGGAAGAGAGAACATTCCCATTGATATAGGAAGCCTTGATGAGATGTTAAAACAATTAGAACCATCAAGTACTTTTATGAATAGCAAGGATTGTGAAGGCAGAAAAGGTTTTCAAAACTGGGGGATTCACTCTTTTTACCCTAATACATTTCACTTTCTCTTTGGTTCATTATCACTGATACAATTTGCATCCATTTTCAGTCATTAAATAGTAGTTCAGCTCTTCAGTACTTCAAGCCCTGGTCATTAACATGAATTCATACAACTTATTCCCTCTGCCCCTCCAATCTTTCCCTCAAAGAGAGCACCCTTTTCAATAAATGACTCTCAAATTGCTGTTAGGATAGTAATTTCTAATTTCCATGGTTACATTTCCCAAAAGAGCTGCTGCTGCTAAGAAAAACACGTTGGAAGACTGGAGAATTGGAATAGTATAGCTGGCTCTTCGTTTTCATTCAGAGAGGGGGGATGGAGATGTTGGTTGCAATTCCTTATTTTTTTTTCTCTTTTTAATAGCTTTAGTAGATTGGTAGATCACACCCAAGGCCAGTAAACCCACCAATCAAAACATGGATCTTCTTGCACAGATCTTGAAAATAGTGACTTATTCTTTTGTTTCAACAGTTTTGGAACTATTGGAACAGGTAGAAAAGTTTATCAGGAACACCAAATTGTCTAGTGCCTTGCCAAAAGTGTCACCAAAAGTGAGATCAGGTTGTGGTGTCACACAGCACAGATAAGAACAGCCCCAGCTGACAAGGTCAGCCGTGGTCCTCTCACAGACATGAGGTTATAAAGGTTTCAAAGGATGTATTTTATAGCACATAGGTGTATTGGACAGGTGTTAACACATTTTAATTCAACTTTTTTTTCAAATCAAAATTAAAGATGCACAATTATTCACGCTGAAGATAAAAGTTACCAAGTAATTTTGCATAGAGGTCTGGGTTTGCATTATAACATCCTTACTTTCTTTACAATCTTAGCTCAATCCTGCAAAAGTCTCTCTAATTTAACTTTGAGCTTTGCTTTTACATTTTAAGCTGGGCAGATGAAGCTGTTGGTCAGCCAGAGGATAAAATAAGATATTGCTTATGCTACCCTTGTAAAAGATCACACTGATTTCAGGTTTGCCACAGAAATTATGCAGCTCAATATGATGTGTCACGTTAAAAATGGCAACATTATTTCAGATATACCTGTTGACAGAATAGACAAAAAGCTCCTTTGAAGCATCCATTGGCTTATTTGGAAATCCTTCCTTGTTCATGGATCATTGACCAGAAAGACAGGTTTATCAGAGAAATACTGATTTTCCCCAGTGGCATAAAAACACTGCTGTAGTTTTAGAGGTTCTCTTTAGTCTTCTCGACAAATTCATGAGGCTTGAAGTTCTGGCCATTAATAAATAAAATTCTAAGAACAGTGGCACTTCGGAGTTTTTTTCTCCCTTAACAGAGAAGAATGCTATTGCAATTATGTAAAATAAACCTATTTTAAACCTAATGCTTGATGGTCATTATGGAAAAGATGCCTATAAGGAAATATTTTATTGATGATTTAATTTTCTTTCCAGCATAGCCGGAAATTTCACACCTCCATCTTCGTTTAGGACTGGTTTATCTATTAGAGTGAATTAAATGTGACCAGCATTTCCTTTTGCTTAGCAGAAGATGATTAAGGAAATTATGAAAACTTTTTAAATTGTGGCATTGCCTTTTTAAAAATGGCCAGAGAAGTAGCTGGGGATATTGCTGTTGTTAGAAAAACCCACTGTCTACACAATGTGATCGTGAGCTTTGGAAAAGAGAGATCAGATAATCACCATATGTCTTCTTTTTCTTTGCTTCTATACTTTGTGTGCCAAAAGCAGATTTATAAATCATGGCTATATTTTGCAATCAGGTCCCCTGCTTCAGTTCCCCCCATCCTTGTTTTTTATTATGCCAGTCACTGTTCTGGCCTGGTGCTTACACTGCTCATCCCTGCCTTCAGCAGATCCCTCATTAAGTCACACGAGACTGACTTCATGCTGAACTGCACCTTGGCCAGCTACACCCTTTACAAGTTTAACTATGGATCATTCTCTGAAGTCCAAGTGTCAGGACCTCAGCAGACATTTTCTGTGTTTATTTGCTTTTCTGAACAAGCCCAGTGAGTTCATTAAGACCAGCAAGAATAAAAAACAACTGTCTTGTAACACTGGCTAGTTTCAGCCAGCTTAAGAGCTGAAAAAGTCTTGTCCCTTTGATCAGCTCCAACAATAAACTTTTCTCATAAGAGTCTGGTTCTTTAAAAAAATGAAAAAAAAAAAAAGAAAGAAAAACGTTTGCACTCCATTGTAAATATTTCCTTTAGAGCAAGAAACTACCTAGAATGTTCAATGCATTTGTGTTTCAAGGGGAGTTTCACAGACATATCTAGGTGGAAAAACACATTAGTGGCAATAGAATAACTGCAAATAGTGGGAGAAGGAGGAGTATTTTTGCTACAGTTTTGTGAAATTGTTCTTAAATTTCTTTCTGTAGGAGAAACTGGCTGTATTAATGAGGACTAGTGCCTCTGGTGCAAGGTTTCAGGACGAGCTGATTAAAGCCTCAGTAGGTTCCATGAATTAGGTAAATAAATGAGCATCTGAGCATTCCCACAGTTTATTAAATGGAATCAGTGTATGTGAAAATATACCCCAAAATCCCTGCACTAACATACATATTTTACAGGGTTTAAAGCACTCGTTTTCAAATGTACTGATGATTTTGTAATCAGTTGTATGTACCTATTAGTGCAGAAAAACAGTTTCCACCTTTTACTACCAATTCCTGAAATTTCAAACTATTGTCTCCTCGAAAAAATTTAAGACAGAAACTTTAGAATAAAAGGTAAAATTGACTTAAGGATTTAATTATTTCGCCATAATCTCTTTGCCCTATGCATTTATGTCTTACAAAACATTAATGATTTTGTAAATATAGCTATTACTAACCTAATAAAAATGCCGTGCCAAATGGAAAATGAAGCCTGCATAAAAATGTAGATAGGTACTCAGGAGACATGATATTCATCGATCTCCCAAAAATATGCTTGCCTATAAACAACACAGCAGTTAACAGTGTTTTCTATGATTCATAAGAGACTGTGTGGCCATGAAAATAATGCTTGCAAACGATGCTTTTAGGCAACAGTAAGGTGAAGGCATAATGGCTCCTGTTAGCTTAGAGAACAGTAAAACAAATATTATCATATTCTCCACATTTGTCATAGGGACATCTTGTAAGTTAATCCAAATTAACAAGAGGTATCAATTTAAAGTGCATTCATTAAACAGCATTAAATCTTGATATTGACACACTAAGGATGAGAAATATGGCCATGTTACTGCAGCTTAACAAGCTTTGTATGTACTTGTGCATTATAAAATGTGAGGTAAGATGAATTCATTTAAACCTCTCAGGTGAATATATTCAATATCACATTTGCTGTGTGCTAACAGCACATGCACAAATATATATTTTAGTTAAGCTCATGCCCAGAAGCTAATTAGTAAATGCCTATCCATGAATATTTAGACCCACTCTGACCGTTGCAATTAACTATTTTCATATGTAGCCACTGGAATATATTCAGAATATGTGAGGATTCCAAAGAGGTAACTTCATAGTCCTCACCCCAAAGTTTCTTTCATCTGTAAAATTAATGTTCTTCTGTCATTAATAATGGTATTGACATGAAATGGCCAAACAACCTCACCACCTCTGCTTCCCAGCATCTATATCTTGCTCCTCCTTGAGTCTACTGGTCTCAGGACCAGCATCTGCTGGTGGAAAGACGAGTGGAATTACCCAGTGACCAATTCAATTGATTCTGGAATAGTTTTGAATAGTTCATCATTGCCTAACATTGCTTCTTGTAAAGCAAGCTGCCTTATAATGGAATACTTAAATCTTTAACAGAACAAAAAAAATAAAGAATACTGTAATGATTAGCAGTACAACCAGCAATCAGTTCTGAGCAAATCAATATTTAAAAATGATTTCATGTACAATATCTCACAAATGCAATGAAAAGTGAACAAACTGGCACTGCAAGCTAAGAATTACACTTCCTGCAAATCTGAGTCATTAGGGGGGAAAAATGATACATTCTGGTTGAACATACAGCTAAAATAAAGCTAATCAATGCTTCATAGCTGTTTAACATCCTGACTCCTTAAAAGTATCAGGCTACTTTCATTAAGACACAAGCTTAGAGGGAAGGAAATGCCTTTTTAAAAGGCCTCAGGTTTAATTTTAGGCATACAAAGTTCTAAACATCCAAAGAAAAAATAATGGGTTCTAATTGACTCATTTGGTTTGCACTGGTTTGTACTGAACGGCCCTAAGCCTTTCTAAGGCTTTTTGTGGAAAAGGAAGGGAACTGGGCAGGGCACAAAGTTAAGTTCTTTCCTGAAAACCAGTTCAGACAGGTGCACCACACACCCTGAGGAGAACGGCTGAACAGCCTCCCAGCAGTTCAGCTGGGTCCAAGGACCACCCCCACTCCAGAGGCTCCATAGGCAATGAGCAGTCAGGGCTTTGAAGCCTCTGAGCAGACTGAAGCCCTGCAGACTGATGAGCATTGTCTTACATCAAAGTTTTTAACCTGGGGTTCTTCTGAGGCTAGGGACCCTGCTGGAAGTTATACAGGCACTGTGGCCTTGCTGAGGATTGAGATGTTCAGGATCTTCTCCCAGGCTATCACAGATTAAGTTCTGCAGTTAGATTTATTTACAAACAACTTTTCTTTGTGCACAAACACACTGACCACTGAGAAAACAGAAGACGCTTCTTTTTTTAATTGACTTTACCCTGGAGGATCTCGCTTTCATAGACACCCTTAAGCCAATCCATTAAAATGCATTATTTGGAAAGAGCAACATCTCAGGTTTGAATGGAAGATGTTTAGTCTAAAGAAATAAGTATCATTTCAAAGGCCTTATAATCCATGCCATTACTACAGTAGTTAAATCAAACCACATCTTCTGTAGGATTCATAATAATTGCATTCTGAAATATTACATCTGTTTTCATTTTAATCCCATATCTTGGCTAAAGCGCATGTGTGTGACACACCAGACATAGCACACTCTGCCACAAAGCATCCTGGTCATACAGATTTACCTAAACCATTACTTAGGGATCTGAAATGCTTTTCAATAAAAAGTCTTTTGTAATGTTCCCACCCTTGGTTGTTCCTTAAAAACGAGGGGGAAATTAAGAATTCGTAGAGTGAAAAGCAAAAAGTATTATGAAATTTAGTAAATTCTTCTGCTCGTGTATTTTAGCTAGAAAAGAAATTACCAATACAAGAGCATTGGTAAGTTTCTCTCCTAAGCCTGTTTAGTTAGTGAATCAGAATCAAAAATGTCTAAGTGCAATAATTCCTATGGAGTATTTTGAATATTACACAAGCAATTATTTAATCCCAAAGCAATATATTTGTTCCTTAATAGATGACTTGCCTCTGCAGACAAAAAAAGTGTGTGGAAACACTACTGATAATTGATTCATTCAAGTCAAAAATGGGACCATCAGAGGAAGCCTAAAGTGGTGAGTAAACATAAAACCAAAGTGTTCACATTTAGCAGCATGGGTTTTTCACTCCACATGTAAACCTGTGTTCTTTCTTGACTGAAAGTAAATCTCAGTGGAACAATATTTTTGACTGCCAAAATAAATTTTTCCTTTCCAATTTCCATATGGAATTGACTTTGCAGGTACTTGTGTGTGCATGTACTAATATATACATATAAAGATGGGTCCTTGTAACTGCATATTTCTAACTCTAGACTTCAGTGACAATTTTTTTTTAAAGCAGAATACCTGATTAAGATATAATGACATACATTCTATTGAAACTCTTCAGTGTGCTGTGGAAAGAACATCCATACCTGTGTAAACACACATCAGTGACCCTTTCTCACTTCCAGGTCTCCTCATGTGTATTAAAAAAGCAAATTCACCCCCGTGTCAAGTCCTCCACTGGTAGTTACACATTAACAAAGCCTAAGATTTACTAGACTTCTTAAAGTGTCACAATTTCTCCAATGATTACATTATTTTATAATGCCTTCAGAGAAATTTTACTCACTTTTAAGATTAGTCAGCTTCAAAAGATGACTCCTTTTGCACAGGTTTTCTTAAATTTTGAATTACAATCAAATTATGAGATTAATTGATTTGTGATTTTTGATATTAAGATACAAAAATAGTTAAGCAAAAGAATCCTAAGGAAAGTAGTATTCATCTGTCTCACATATAATACCTATCTTATAATGAAATTAATATTCTGTGCTTAAGAAAAAAAAAATAAAACCAAAAAACTACTTGAGAAGAAATAGGAAGCACTAGCAGAATCATTTTTGAAGAACCATAGAACCAATTTTAAAATGCTTTAAGTTTTATGAACAGCCAGTAATTTTGTTCCATACATAAATAAAGATGGGGTTTGTATACTTCACACTTGAGGGAATCTACTTTTCTAACTCAGTTTTATCAAATAATGAGGTTAATTACAATAGATTAAATTGAAGCCTGAAAATGCTTAGCAATTTGCTTGTCTGAACATTGAGATCATTCCTTCAAAAGGATAAAAATTAAAACTACGGGAAGTCAGAGCAGAAAGTAATTCTCAAAATGTGGTAGCTTAGCAGAAAATACTAAAAGAAATGAAATTTGTAGTTTGAATCATGCTTGGCCTGCAGATAAGAAACCTGAATTCCACTAGAAATAAGCAGTAGACTAGATATGGTCTGAGAAGAAATTAAAGTGAAATATTGCCAAAGTGAAAGGAGTCCACAAGGACAGACACAATATAGCACAGAAGAGAGGTCACACCATGCTATAAAGGCAGAAATGAAAGATCAACTGTTAAAACAGCACGGACAGCAAAACACACACTGCTCCTTTGTACAGGGCAGCACCCTGGACACAAGTGCTATTTTGTGAAATTTTAGCAGCAATGGGTTTAACTATGAAAGAGAAGTAATAAAGAAGGCAAACGCTTTCACCTGGAAGCCTTAACTAAGGAGGGCTTTAAGCTGTGAGGAGGAGGCCATTGCCAAGTGCAGCAGCCAGCACAGCAAAGGGCTGCTTTGTTCAGCTGAGGCTGCTCTTTGCTGGGCTGTATGGCAGCACCAGCTTGGAATTCCCAGTCAAAGGTCAAGCCTCCATCAACAACAAACAGCAGCTGCCCTGGAACAAGACGTATGGAAAAGCAGGCTCGTGTTTGCTGAGCCCTCCTCTCAAAGGGACCAAAACAAACCCAGCATTCTGTGGCTCTTTTCCATCACCACAACTCCCTGAACACACAGAAAATGATGGACCCTGAGCCTGACTCCGTCCATCACCTCTCAATAAACTGGATCAACACTGCAGTAATTGTAGGCCTAAACCCTGTAGAGCCATAAAAGCTGTCAGCCTCTGGAAGCAGCACTCCCTCTGCAATCACAAAGTAGCCTCACTACAAACAATCCCCCAAATATAAACTTCTACAGACTGAGAATTAATAACCAATCAAATAAATATTTTTAAATTATTGAGAAAAAAGGACCCTGTCATTCCACCAAACAAATGGATTTCCTATAGCAAGTCTAACCAAACAGATCTTCACAGCTGGCATAAATCATTACATTCCCATTAACTTTAATGGAGAAACGTCAACTTCCATTACTGGGATCAAATGTAGTTGATATACTTGTCATGCATGATATGTCTCCTATATACCTTTCAGGTAAAAATATTCATGCCAGATTTCATGTAAAAACATTTAAAAAATCCAAATCCGCAATTACAAAATCAAAAAGTAACATTGCAAAGAAGACATAGAAGAAAATATTAATCACTTTAAAAAGTGAAAAACTTTTATAATATAATGTGTAATTAATAGGTGTCAAATTTATGAAGTAACAAGCAGCAAAAGAGTAGAAAATATATGGCAAGTTCTTTGATAGATGAGAACAAAGAAAAGAGTTATGTCTGAGCCTCCTTTTCCTCTGCTCTCATCTTCCCTCATCCAAGGTAAGGCTTGACTCACTCGTCTTTAATTACCAAGATGCCAGATGAAAAAAATCCTCAAGACAAGAACAGAGCAAAAGGCAAAGGCAGCAGAACTGTCAAAGTGGCAGCAGAGCCCCCAGAAGAGAGGAAAATTCCCCAGAAAAGGCTGTGTGAGCCGTGACTCACCCTGGGGGAGATCAGCCTGTGCCTCAGGATGCTCGGGGCAGGAACGAGCACTGCATCCCTCTGGCTGCAGGAAAGCACCCTGAGGAACAAACAAAACAAACCCAAAGAATAAGGTCATGCTAAATTAAACTTTCTTCTTGCGTTAAAACAAACTGAGGCTGTAAATGCCTTTGCTGTTACTGATCAGAGCAGCATAAAATTTTTCTGCACACAAAGTGGAAAACCACCTTAGTTTTGTTTCTTACTCCCTTTCCTGAAGTTTCCATTTTGCTTTTAACTTGGACAAGACCTTAAGACTGTGTTTTAAGAAAGCCCAGGAAGATGCAGCAGTGGTGAACTCCTGTCAGGGCTCAGTGCAAGCTGAGGGATGGAGGGAGAGGTGCCTGGTGTGGCAGCAGGGCAGGGTCTGCCCCAACACAGCTAGGCAAGGCAGCTCAGAGTGCAATCCACAGGCACCTCCATGGGGAAGGCTGAGCCTGGGCTGTGTCCTGGCAGCTGGGATCAGGCTCAGACCCCGTGTTGGGCACTGGGGACACAGTGGGATGGCCAGGCACGGCCACGGGGCAACGAGTGCAGGGACAGAGCTGTGGCAAGCCCAGAGCTGACTGGGCAACCTGGGGCTGCTCACAAGTCTGATGTACAGCAACACCTACTCCTGTGGAACCAGGGGACACCCACCCCAGCCCAGCAAAGCCACGTGCACGCATCAAGAAGCTGAGGAGAATCATGAACAAACGGACCTACAGGAGCCGTGGTCCCAACCTGGCAACCCCAGGGCTGCAAGTGTCCCTAAAGACCAAGGGCCCAGCCCTGCAATCCCAGGGCTTTCAGAGTCCCCAGAGCCCAGGGTACCAGCCCTGCAATCCCAGGGCTGCCAGGCTCCCCAAAGCCCAGGGTACAGCCAGCAAATCCCTGTCACAAACTGACCCCTCAGCTAAACCCCACAGAGGGGATGGATTTTGCCAATAAAGTTTCTGAAAACGTTTTCAGAAACCACATATTTGTAAAGCTGTAAGCATAAGGAGAGAATGCAGGAGGAAAAAAACCACTATTTTTTAGGAGCTGACTTCCATTTTATAAGAGGAACAGATGTTTTATTGTAATTAAAGCTCATCTTTTTTGTACAAGGTGACTCTTGAAGCACATGTATATTCCAAGTAAACAAGTTTACTGTATTGCTTTCATATGATGTTGATGATCCACAGTTTTCCTGTAAATCTAGCTTACACTCAAAGAATTACTTTATATAAAAAAAATCTCTACTTCAGCTCATATGGCTTTACATTCTATTGCTTACACTCCCTGCTAAGCCCTAAATAATTACTTTTACTTAGTCTGTCTTCAATATTTATGGAAACTTCCTCCCTATAATATAAAAATGAAGCATAGACATCTGAGATTAGTAACCAAATGAACCCAATGCTGAGTTGATTAAAACCTTCTTAGCAGCAGTGTACCACATTGTCACATTCACACAAGCAATTTTACATGGTTACAACTATCCAATTACTTTTCCAAATATATTAGTAAAGCGCTGTAAACAGTGCAATGTGCTAGTTTATACAGCACACAGTAAAATATGCATACAGTTAAGTAAATCACTGTGTCAAGTCTGGCTCTTTTCTAGCAATTATTGTGTCAAAGTCAGCTTGAGGTCAAGTCCATGTGGCAGCTGCAGGATGCTTACAAGTGGGTCATGTTCATGAATGCTGACACAGTGCAAGAAGCAAACAATGAACTTCATCTCTCAGGATAAATCCTCTGTCCCACCAGAGAACTTGTCATAACAATGGACAACTGGCAAACTTGCAGGACTTGCTAGGCAAGTGATAAACAATCCCATCTGTACACTGAGTGTAGCTATCTGACCCGTACAGCAAGATAAAGATGATAAAATATGCTGCAATATGGGAGGAAAAGGAGGCTGAGAGGTTACTCCTCACCAAAACTACCAGAGAACCCTGCAAACCACATTTCTGCAGCTGTGGCTTGCCGCTGTGCTTTTCCCCAGCTGAGGACAGCCCTGATTACAGGCAATTTTCTGTAGACAATGTCAATCTTGTTGATTAAAACCTACATGTCAGAGAAAGTGAAAACTTTCCTGTGAATGTGTGAATGATTCATTATCCAGATGAAAAGAGAGCTGTGCTTGACTGGGTACAAACATCACCAACGTGTTTTCTTCCAGTTCTATCACTATCTGCCATTTTATTTTTGCAAGGATAGCATAACAAAAAGGACTGGTGTTCTTTCTTTCTCCCCTTTCATTTTCAGCTGGAAGATGCTGTACGTGGCTGACAGTTTTCAAATGAAGCATTTGTCACGTTTAAGTCAGAATAACATTAAAGTCAGAGCCTTACAAAAGGAAGTGATAACAGAAAAGTCTCCACCTATGTTTTTTCTGTTGGATTACAAATTCTACTCACTTTATGTGATAGTTTATCTGGAAGAAAAAATGCAACAGACCATTGCTCTCCAAAAGTCTGCATCTTCAAACTTTCCTACTGTTTCTGTATGAGTTGTCACTCTGAATTCTATACATCTGAAAGGTTTTAAATGCTAAAAGACCAGAAAATACATGTCAAATCATAAGTATTCAAGTCAATCCTCTCTTGCATGCCTCAGTCTTCTTTTTTTTAATATCATGGACATTATCTTGGTGTAACAGACTTCAGACTGTAAGGATTTGGCTTTGGCTTCAGTGAATGCTGAGAATGCCCAGCCCAGTGCTTCTGCAACTGAAATGATTTCAAGTGGTTTTACTAATGAATTCTTAATCTAGTTTGGTGGAAATGTCCATTAAAAATAATACTAAGCTCTGGGATTAACATTTCAGAAAGAAATAAATGAAATGTTTGAGATCAGAGCAGAGTAACAAAGGTGACCAACGTTTTTACTTATAATGAAATACTAAAAGAACTAGTGAACACACAGCTCCACTGAGCAAAAATCCAGGGGTTATAATGACAGTGTAACTTTTCAATAGCAGTCCTCAGAGAGTATAAGATAGAAAGGAGGTCAATGAAGTATTTAAATCAGCTGAATCTAGTAGTAATGAGAAAAATCCAAGTAAAAGAAATTCTGAGAGAATGCTGGGGGAAAAAAAAATGCCAGAGTAGTCTCACTTAGGCAATAATCTTCTGTTGGAAGCAAGAGAAGAGTCCTAGAAACCCTACAGCAACAAAGCTTTGAAAAGTAGATCTAAAAAGAAAGTATAATGAAAAACTCCCTCTAACTGACATAATCAATATATTAAGTTGCATCTGTACCTGCTTTGTGGCTGAATACTTAGCTGTATTTTTATTTTAATACCATTAGTCAATAGTGTATTGTAAGGCTTTACATTGTGGTGATATTTTTGAAAACATACTTTTTACAAGCATCTCTGGGAATAATAACCTCCAAAACGTTTGCAATTTGCAATCTAATATAGGCACAATTCAAAAATAAGCTTTCTATTAGAAAGTACTGTATAGATTTTAAAAGGTTATTTTTCAGGTTTAAACTCCAGGCTCATTTTCGTATGCTCTCAAAAGATCTAATTCCTCAGCTGCAAAGGAAGGTGAGGAAGAGTTGTGCAAAAAGAAGAGCAAGTTGCTGTATTTTTTAAGGGAACAGAAATTTTAGCCATCCCTATGTTGGCCATTTTGTTATAAGCCACTGTAAAAGCATGTCTTATTTATAATTACTCTGATCAACATCATCCAGATAATTCCTTTTACTTCAATGAGCTGTTCTGGAAGCTATGGAACAATCTCTTAAAATCTTATGCATTATAATTCTGCACTGATATAAGTATTATAATCAATGCTGTAGGCTGACATAGGACAGCAACTGCTGGCAAAAATTTTACAGTCAAGATCTGCTACAGAGAGGCAGGACCCAGCTGGAAGTGTTTTACAGGTACCTGCTCATTGTGAGTCCTCATTAATGCTTAACTGGAGTGGAATCCTTATGGAAACTTGTAAAAAACAATTTGAAAATAATTGAATTCAAAGTTATGGGGCACTTAAAATGTTCTCTAGAAACCAGTGAGCAAGACTACAAGGAAGGATAAAGATGAAACAAGTAGCTTTTTGCTGCCTTGAGAAGCCTTCACCTCTGAACTGGCTAGATCCACTTGAGAATGCTTTTAGCTTTATAACTGTGAGTTGCCGATAATTGCACTAATGCCACCACTTACCATAAGAAATTCAGTTTCACATGAATGACTCATGCCTTAACACAAAACACCTTTCGAACTGCACTTCACATGTGTGTTTTGAATAAAAAAATGGGACAATTCTATTAGCACTACTAAAACTTACATGTTAAAAATTAATAGCTATTGTAGATACATGTTTTTTTTTGATTTTACTCTTCTGCAAGAAGACTAATGAAATTAAAAGGATTTGAGCTATCAACTTGGAACTTCATTCAAAATTCACTATTTCCAGATTCTGATTCTCTTTCTTTAGTTGCAGATAAAATAGACATTATCTGTTAATAACTTCCAGTTATAGTGGAAGGTCTTACATAGGTCTCAAACATGGAGGAGTAATAATTCTAATCAAATTCCTTTCTTCTTCTTATTTGGGAGATCAATAACATTTTGTGTCTGATGAGGATGTGGACCTACAAAGATGCCAAAGCAAACTGCCTTACAAAAGGAAATGAGTTCTATAGAAACAGAGTTTTAAATTTCCCCAGAAGTGCCTACAGAAGATGTGCCAGTGAGGGAAAATTTTAGCCTTTATTTCTCTAAATTTTTACTTTGGAAAAGAGCCTTGCATTATCAAGTATTACATTTTCTGTGTGATTGGATGTCAGGTCACATCATAAGCAGAATATTCTGAAATAATATCCCTACTTAGTTTATGTGTGTTGTGATTAGAGACAAGGTCCAGAGACAAGGAGAACATCCAGAAATAGGCAGACTAATGCTGAAATGCACACTGAATAGCAATGCCTTTTCTTATTGTTATTTTAGCACATTGAGTGGGTATCAGAGAGCAGCACGTGCTGTGCAATTTCGTGTTTGTCTGTTTAATAATGACCTCTGTGGTCAGCAGCTTCACTGCTGGATCACAGTAATGGATGGTGTCTAATAATCATCTCTTATCCAGCACCCAAATGGCAATTACAGCCATTTCCTCACTGGAATCTGCAATCTCTTCTTTATTTGGCACTAAAATTATTAGCTCTTTTAAAGAGTTGTAACATGGATTAATCAATACAAAAGATGTTTATATAGTCCTGATAATGATCCATTATCCCTTAATCTGATTCTTGAACTTCCTCAGGGTATGAAGGCATTTTTTATTCCCTTTTTAAATGAATATCATAGCTTTAGTAATGGCACACGGAAAACCAAAGTAGGCACTCTCCCCAAGCTATATTACCCAAATCGTTTTGTCTTTCAAGACAAGATTCATTTATGGCAAATAATTCTATTCAGGAAAGGGAAGTAATAATGCAATAATGTACCTACCTAATACAAACAAGTTTAAAGTGAAGCCTGACCTGAGTGTTTGCTGAAATGCTGGAATTAAAAAAAAACCGGAAGCTCTGTTTGGATGTGATAAATCCTATCATCCGCTAACATGCCTGAAATGGTGTGGGGAGTGTTAGAATCCATTCCTAGACACGACTGTGCAGTGTGTGCATTGCAATCAGTCCTACAGATGTGCTCTGTGATAACTTGAATATGATGGTTTGTCACTTTGAGTATGAAAGCCAGCTCTTGGCAGAGTTTGGCTTTTGAGTTCAACTTCATGTTTGTTTTAACTTCACAATTCTGTGATTAATAGTGTCATATCAAGTAATAAAATAAAAACAAACCAAAGAACCCCACCCAAGCCTTCAACACAGCATGGGAGGAAGAAAACGTGTTTAATGAAGAGACTACGTGACAAATCACACAGCAGTGAGCTGAGCAGTAAGTTCTTGAAGAGGTACACTGAATATCTGCAGCTGGGATATCGAGGAGATGGCTGTGAAACACAAACTTTAAAAAAATTTAAAATAAAAATATTGATGCAGATTAATGTTGTCTTTTCTTTCAGATCCTTCTCATTGCAGCATCAGTATTGTGCTAACTGGGGTAAACTATTTAAAATTTTACAGGTCTGCTTTTGAGCAGAAAAGAAATAGACTTATGTGAAGATGACTCTCACAATGATTAAACATTAATCCAGAGAAGAGGGAGAACAGTATGTGAATTATCAATTCTTTCAGGAAACTCAGATCAAACTGACTGTTTAAATCATAAAGAACAGTTTATTCTTTAAGAATTAATTCAAATAGGAAATGAAAGCACCAAAGCAAATTTTCCTCGTGCTGAAATTCTCCTACTTCAAGGTTCAGTGCCTCTACATAAATGCATAAATATCTTTATCTCAGACTGAACATTGCATTGATAAATAGCATTGGAGGTTGTGCATCCAAGTGTAACATATGACAAAGCCTTGATTTCCCTGGAAAACTCTTTTAAAACTTTTTTTTCTTTGATTGGGTTTAGTTTTTCCATTTATCCCTAAAAAGCTCCTAAAAGTGTCACCTGTTTAATTAAAAGAGCTGCTGTGGGTTGTTACATGAAGATATTAATTGGTGTGCCAGGTCTTGCAGAATTATTTGAGACAGGTAGAATAAACCTTACTGGTGAGAGAGAGTTTCTGAACTACCACGCAACATTAAGAGGATTTTAATCAAACTTTTACAAAATCAGAAAATGGTTAAAATTAGAAGGGACCTCTGGAGGTCATCTCATCCCGTCTCCTTGCTACAGGAGAGCCACCTAAAGCTGTTTTCTCAGGACCATGTCTGGATAGTTTTCAGTATCTCCGAGGAGAGAGACTCCACAGTCCCTGTGAACAACTTTCAGCACTTGATTGAAATTTGGGTTGTGAGTTGGGTTTTTTCCACTACATCTTTCCTCAGTTTATGGACACAGATTATTTAGAACAAGTGCTCTTTGAGAGGCAGAAAATCAAAACATGGCTACTGTGGTTCTTCCTATTTGTTGATACAGAAAGTGGAGTTAAACTGTTGCAACATTAAATATGGAAATATATCTATAAGACAGTCATCTTTCAGTGACATAATACCTACTGTTTATTATGCTACTTTATACAACCTTTCTTCTTTTATTTCATTTTACATTCTAATAAATTTTCACCAGAACACTCTTGGGTGGTTAATACACTCAATTAATTAAGAATGTGCAGTTATTTTTAGTGATGATAATCAGCTGTGATTATTGACCAAGTCCAGCCTTGACTATGTCAATATCAGACATGGCAAGATACAATTAAAGCCAGAATAATATACTTTACAGCAAGCAAATTAATAAGAGCTGAGTTAGTATCTCAAATCAATTTCTTCTAATAGGCACTTTAAGAAAATAATCAAAACTCCTTTACTCCAATTTGGGATTCCTTTCTATTAATTTATAACAGATAATTCACTTTCATAAGCCATGTTTACCACCATCTTCAAAGGAATCCTTTTCCTTTTTCATTTATTCCATCATCATTCCATAAAACTTCACTCACAATCTTCAAAAAACATTCTGAGTTAATTTGTCATGAATTAGTTAAAAGGACAATTCACTTAAGTAAGCCTCTTTGTAGGAAAAAGAAAACAAGGGTTGAAAATAGACCTTCTGAATTCAAGGCATTCTGGGACCCTATCGTTCACAAGAGTCTATTTCCAAACATTTAACTTCTGTCTTTCTAATGAGAAAAAGATTCAGGTATTTTATGTATCATTCATATATATATGTATATTTCTAGTCATTCAAGCATGTTTATATAAGTGAAATACTTTCTCATTTCTTCTATGAGCTATCCATACACACCCTTAAATGTGCAAAAGCACATTTAGGATCTAAGTCTTTTCTCTTGCTCTCTTTTTACCATAATCTGGTGAGGTCTTTGCTTAGAGGGAGTTAAGAGTTTATGGTGCATTTTGTTCATAGCAGGATTATTATTTTGCTTTTCTAATTTCCAACATCACACACAGAGAATATAAGGAGAAAACACATGTCAGCAAATAAAGACTTTCTCAGCCAGTCCTTACACTCAGGGTTTTTTTTAAGAAAATCTCAGGAGCTCAGTTGTCCCTCTCTGATGCATGAGCTGAAAATACAGATTGGACACCCTGAGGCTGCTGTTGCATGAGGGAGGGGGATACAGCAAGAGGGAGCACAAGCAAGTGGAGAGCAACACTCAACTCCAGCCCTCATGAATTCTGCTTGCTGCAAAAAACCAACCAAACAAACCAACCAACCAGAGCCTGGCTACCTACAGCAGAATCATCAATCCACTCCTGAAAGATGAATGAGCATTTTCATCTCTGCCTACCTTTTCAACATTAATGAGTCATTAAATACTGTTTCTGGACCTCTCTGACCTTTCAATGATTAAGTAGCTGATCCCTATTGCACCATAGAGTATTTAATTACTTGGAAAGAACATTCTTAGAAATGGTAAAAACAGCACCTTGCATGTCTTATATACATTGTATTTAGATTATATATGGATTCCTGATAAATGTGGGATGACACAACTGCTCAACTCCTACTTTAAAAGTCTAAAGCAATATTTCTTATCCAAGCTTCCAAATCAGCAGCATTTGTCAAATGGCCATGACAGGATGGCACGAATATAGTGTGGGAAGCACTAATTACAATAACTCTAAGCTGGTAATTTTGCATTTAAGATCTTTTCAGAATCTTTTTTCTATGTAAATAATTTCCCTTTCATTTTTACAAAAATGAATTGTCTGAAAATAAATAAAATAGTCCTTCCAAAGTATCTTTCCTATCACTATGGAGATCATTGCTTTTTCAGAACAAGAAATGTTCTTATCTACATTCATCTAAGGAAAACAAGATGTTTTTACCTCAGGTAAGTGAAATAATATTTCACTTATCCTAAATTCTTGGTTTAATTGTTTGGTGATTTCTAGGGGAGATAAAATTGATAGAAGTAAAAATGTAGTTTTCTGGCCAATCCTTTCCCATATTAATACAAAAAATAAGCAATCAAACATTCCAAATTCAATGTATAAACATAATCCTCAGATACCTAGCAGGTAGTATATTCTGGGTGAGGTCTGCAGTCTCTCACTATAAATTTAAAAATCACAGAACTATTTTATTAGGAAATGATCGGCAAAGAGTTTGTGATACACCAAATGAAATCAGAGAGGACAGAAGGGAAGGAGGAATGAAAGGTTAAAAGAACAACCTAATTGATAAAGTCTGGGAAAAATCCCCCAGAAGCAGAATGTAATTTTAGAGAAACATAAGTGGTGGAGATAATGTCAAAGCTGGTTATTGGTTTTAGCACAGCACAGGCGATAGGACAGAAGGCACACACTGAAAATGGATCTTGGAGCCAGTCAAATTCCAGGGAGAGGAGGCTTTTCCTTGTTGCACATTAATCCATTTCTGGAAGGTGGAGGTCGCTCTTGTCATTGATTTCTGTTTGTCTCAACAATTAGATGTTCTTTGGCAAAAGCAGGTTGTAAACACTGGCTGAAGCGCTGGAGAAATCACAATATCAACTTGCAGAACTGCAATTGTCTTTAAACAGCACATCTTACTGTGACTTGGGCCTAGAATCACAGTTCATTTGGGAAACTACTTCCTAAAAGACTCCAAATTATTACAGTAGGATTTAGGTCACAAGATACTGAGTTGGGCTGTTTTTGAAATAGCACTAAGAAGAAAAGTCCTTATCTATTCATAGCATGCCACGTTACTTTGTACATTGTGTATATTAGTGCAGAACCTGGAGCATGCCAAGTATTACTTGGATATATCACAAAACACAATTAGAGTTCATAAAAGCTCTTGGCCTAATGGGAATAAAGAAGATTTTGTGTTCCTTTTAATTCCTTTAGCTACACTCCCTGTTCAGCTGCATGTTGCCAAGCAAAACCTGGGCTGTGTTTGGAACTGGACACCACAGCAAACCCACTGCTTGGGAAAGGCAGCAATGAATCAGCTGAATCAGCACTGAATCAGCTTCTGCCAAACAGGAAGAAATCTTATTTTTCCAGAAAATGCTCTTCTTGCCTTTTTTTTTCCTCAGGACATCCAATAGTCATAACGCGCACCCTAGAGCAAGGAAAATCTAGTTTTCTTTCAGGAGTCCTGCTTAGTGTTTTAACATTTACCATTATAACTGTGGGGTTTCTTAACTCTACCTTGTAAGCTGCTCATCCTGGACCTGTGTAAACTCTGGACTTCCCGTTTCTCCTTTCCCCTTCTGCCTTTCTGTGCAAGTCCCATGTTCAGGCTCAAAACATAAAATCCTGCCACAAGTCATCCCCTCTGCTGTAGCCATTGACACCAACCAGGTATTAAGGGTTTTAAGAGTGAGGTAGGAAGCTCTATTTATACTTTTTTTTAATATAAACAGAAATATAGAAGAGATGTTTCCACTTAAAAGTTTCCACAAAGAAGGAGGATAGCTGCAGTCCAGAGATCCCAAGCTAGGCACCTGCTGGAGGGAGGTTAAGCCACAGTCTTTAATAAGTAAAAATTCTAGATTTATCCTGCCATGTACAGCTCCAGTGCTACTGAAGGGGCTGGTTCTAAGTGCTACCTGCCTTTTGTCCTCACTCCAGCACAGTGTCCTCATTGATAAAACTGGAGAGCCTTAGATGAGTTAATCATATTATTAGTAGATTTAACATCATCTTAATAGCAATTAGCAACCACTTTTTATATCCTCCTGAAAGGAAAAATGGCCTAATAGTTGACTGTCACTGAGGTTGTGCTAAATGCCTGAAATGTAACATAATAGACATTTTAAGGTTTGTCTATGTGAGGAAAAGCTTTGATGACTTTAGGGGCAGGGCTCTGTTTATGTTTGAAATAATTCTTTCCAAACTCTGAAACATACTAACATTAAAAAATCCCTTTGTAGCTTTTAGAAATAACTAGAGGATGGACTAGAGTCCATCAAGGTGTACATCAAGGAAATAATTCCCATGAGGGAAGACATCCATCCTAACAGTGTTTAATCAGGAAAACCAGGGCAAGGTAAGGTGATTCTGCTTTACAATATATTTTTTTTAATCTGGTTCACCAAGAGTGGGTAATTTAATTTTAAAGGAACAGAAGTTCACTGAGAGAAGTACACTCCTAAGTGTTGAATAGAAGTTTAAAAAATAGGTGAAACTCTTAGCTTATTCAAAGTGTCTGTAGGAAATCAACAGAGAAGTGTCTGTGTTGGACTTCAATTTGTTCTGAAACTATAGAGGCTACCAAAAAGATTAGGGAGTGTCCTTACAGCGGGCAGAAAGCACAGGTCTGGTGCAAGCAGAGAGCAAGGCTGGGTTTTGCTCCCTGCTGTGGCTGGCCCTGTTCCCAGGGAGGGGCTGGATGGGGTCTGGTGGTCCCTGCACACCTCAGGGGTTCTGTGCTCTGAGACTCAACCAACAGGGCTCTGAAAGCCAGAGAAAATAATTTTGTATGCTGAACTAAAAGCTGCTGTTTCCTTTGACACAAGGATATGAACCAGAAGTTCTGTCTTGGATCTTTCACAGATATTCTTACCCATGGCAACCTGAGCTTGCCCAGCAGTGTGGACTGTTCTCAAGGAGATAGGTCAACTTGATAAAAATCAGGTTATTTCCTCCAGACAGACCTACACTAAGCAGTAAGTGATGCCATTTCCGTTCTGCTGAAATCTTCCCATACCTCTTTTTCATTTTCACGTGAGCCCTAAAACAGCTCCCTTTTTCCCCAGTATTAATTTCTCAGTTTGCTCTGAGCCATGAAAAACAAATATCGTGCTTTGCCACTGTATTCAGGAAGAACCATTTGTGTTAAAACAGTTTCTGAATGCTAAAACTGTTGGACTCCTATGACAAAAGTGGTAGCTTCATGTCTACAGCAGTGGGTTAGAGAACCAATGGCTTGTGAAAAAACAAAGTGCTAAATGGCACTAGAACAGAGCAGAGCAAGATGAAGCCATTACTTCAAGGGATTTTGAGAAGGATTGCAAGGAGTGTTTCTAGAGCCCCAAAAGACCTTTTTCACTGGCTTCTCACTCAGATCCTCAGCTGTGTCACTTCAGCTCTCAAATATAGAAAAGCCTGTCTGTACCTATTCCCTACCTCATTTTGGATGAGAAGAGGGCTCTGATTCAAGTACAATCTACTCAGGAACAAGGAAATTAGAACAGTCCTGCCTGTACAGAATTTGTTCTTCCATGAAAGAGTTTCTTAACACAAATTCAGCCAAATAAATTATTCTCAAGGATCTGGCTAGCCATGTGTACCGTATGTTAATCGCAGAAACAGAGAATGGTTTGAGTTAGAAGAGACCATAAAGATCATCTTATTCCAACCCCCTGCCATGGGCAGGGACACTTTCCACTAGACCAACCAGGTTGCTCAGAGCCCCATCCAACCTGGCCTTGAACACTCCCAGGGATGGGCAGTCCACATCTCTGGACAACATCTTCCAGTGCCCCACCACTCTCACAGTGAATAATTTTTTCCTAATATTTAATCTACCCCTTCACTCTGCCAATCTGAAGCCATTTGCCCTGTCCTGTAATTCCATACTCTTGTAAATAATCTCTCTCCGTATTTCTTGTAGGCTCCCTTCAGATACCCAATCAGGTCACCCTGGAGCCTTCTCTTGTCCAGGCTGAGCAATCCCAGTTCTCTCAGCCTTTCCTCAGAGGAGAGGTGCTCCATCCCACTAATCAGCTTGGTGCACCTCCTCCTCTAGAAAAGATATATAGAGTAAAGAGGAACAAAAGGTTTAGTTGCTAAGTCTGTGTTTGCTACTGGAGACCTGCATTCAGTAAGGTTTTAAAATGTTAGTAAGAATTATTTCATGAGACCAGCATACAGGCAGAAGGGTCTTAGACTACTGTCTTGGCCTGAAGGAATTGCATATCCCAAGTCCCTAAGAAATGTAATCAGATGACATGAGAAATCTTCAAAACTGCCCTAATTGTGGGCACAATTCTCCATCTTTCTGCAAAACAATGTGAGGTCTAAAGTCCTTTTGTGGAATATGTAAGGCCATTCTCAGCCAGCACATTAGAGCCTGTCCCTGCTTGTCCTCCCCAGACCTTGGGCAGCTGGTGCCCAGCACCTCTTACCCAGGGGCTGTGCAAAGCCAGTGCCTCCTGCCAGAAAAGCACACACAAGCAACCAGGAGATCCCTGCTTGTCTAAGTGTACCTGTGACTGTCACGCTGATGAAAACTGGGCTTGAAAGTACTTTAGACGCAAAACAAATAAAGAGATAGGTTACAATTTAATTTCAGATCTTCAACGTCTGTGTGAGATGCTGTACACGTGCTCTGTGAACTCAGAATCTGCTGTACTGTGAACAGCTTACACACAACAACATAACAGTTTTACACAACAACAGAAAATAATTTGACAAGCCTCTACTATTTCTCATCCCTCCCCTGATTTTTTGTGCTGGTATTTAGTCACCAGAGGAAGCAGTCACCTTTTTTTTTTTAAATTGAAGATACCTGAGCTGTATCTCCCCCTCCTCAAGTCTGTCTTTACCCAAGACCAGAGAGCACAGACCAAAAGCCATGAACAAGTTCTTCACTCAGACTTTCTGAGCTTGAGAAAATTTTTTTCCTACACCTAGCTGCAAAATAATTGTAATTTCCAATGCATGCCACTTCCTCAATAGAACAAATTTAAAATACACACATGCAGGTCTGTGAATATTTTCTTGCTAAAAATTCCCATCCTCAATGAAAAAAAAAACAGACTTTTGCCTTGAGTTATATGTGGAGTTGCAAAAAACTAGTAAACATTAGATTACTACTTCCCAGTAATAACCAACAACAAATTTAAGTAATGAATATATTTTATGACATTGCTGCTCTTGCATTCATCTTGGGAGTGTTAGAATGTCTACATGAATTTTGCAGTCACGTCTTCATGTGAAGAAGTAATTTATGGCCTAGAGGAGAATGTGAAAGTGATTACTAAGATCTGAATCAGTTTAAACTTCATCAGAAAAAACATTTAGTAGAGCTTAATCTATCACTTTCTGGGTACACATATGCGTTGGTCATTATGGTGGATTAGGATGGAGTTTTACTTTCAGTTATTCCATACATGGATTTTTTGCTCTTTATATAGTATAGAGGACTTAATTTTTTGAGAAAGCAGTAATGTTTAACTAAATTATTTGGGAATAAATATGTCAATACATCCAGTTTATTTTTAGGGAAATGAATTCAAATGTTGTGGTTTCTTAAGTATTGTTAGTGACTTGTATATTCTTTGACAACTACATGCAAAGAAAAAGTCTTTAGAGGTTATTCTGTGTCTCATTTTCTCACTTCTTCCACTTTGGTCAAATGGTGCAAAAGGGATTTGGCTCAGCTTGAGCCATAAACTCTAAAAACAAATATTTTTGCTGTCTAAAGATAACAAAACGCTTCCAAAGGACTATTACTACTCTGTTCTATTTCTTCAGTTTTACCTCCTGAATAATTCACTCACATAATTCCTATTTACAGCAGCTTTTGCAGTGTGGAGTCCCATCTTCCTGCTGCACATAAACGCTGTGGCACTGGGGTTTTCTGAGGATGGAAAGCAGAACTCGAAAACTCGCTCACAAAAAGAGCACCACAGTTAAACAGCTTTTTTTTTTCTCCAGTATTTAAGCAAACCACTGGTCCCTCCTTATATAAACACTTGAGAAATAACAAGATCTTTCACTATATACAGCACGCTCTCCTTGAGTCCAGATTTATCAGTTCTTGCTGATAACATGCATGAACATCCTGCTGCTGCCACAAAACCACTGAGCCCAACACCATACAGCCAAGACACCAGTTATCTCCCTGAAACCCCTCAAAGCTGGGTCACTCCAGCTCTGCTGAGGCTGCTGCCCCCTCCAGCACACACAAACACACACGCACAGACACACCATTGCATGGCACAAAAAGTCAGAGCATCCCCCTGCCCCTCATTCCGAGGGGGCTGCAATAATTCCAGCTGCCTGAGGGACACCACTGAGGAAAAGCAAGCACCATCCAGAACAGTAAACTGGTACTGAGATGTAAGCAGTGGAAAACTCTCCTGCAAAGTCCAGTGCAGAGCATTCAGAGTTGAGTAAAATCATCAGGAAAGTTACCAGGGATTGACATCTTCCACAAGGAAAACATTAAAAACAGCCCCTCCACAAATCAGTAAAAAGTAAATTGTTGCCTCAACTGTATCATTCCTTCACAGCAGCCAGCACTTCACAGGTTTCTTTGTTTTGTACATATTTTATGTGTTGTAAAAACCACAAGGCCATAACATTGCACGCATTGGTTTGGCTTCCCGGGAAGGCAAGGCTGTTCTGCTTGTCCCATCCCACCAGCACAAGGAACTCCACCTTCTCACCAAAATCCCTGCAGCCCCAGAGGCTCCTCTGAAGCCCTGAGAAGGTGGAATTGTCTTCAGCCACAGGTGTCCAGCATGTGCACCAGTCACAGAAACCCAGCAGGAATAAAAGCACAGGAGCCCAAGGGTAATGAATGGCCCAGAGCTGGCAGGAAATGGTTGCACTGCTGCTCTGACTGAAAACATGCCACTCTAGCAAGTCCTGCTCCTTTTCCCAGAGCCAGCTTAGGTACCTCCACATGGCTTTTTTCACTGCTGTGTAGGCACAGGAGCTATGTCAGAGGGAATCTGGATGTCTCTGGCTGGTGCCCTCCTGTGTGATTTTAACTAGAGCAGTGGTACAGCCACACCAGGGAGCGTTCTCCACTCAGAAAAAGCAGTTTGTGGGCAGAAGTGCTTTCTCAAAGCCTTACTTTCCCTTCTGCTCATCACTCCAAAGAGCCTCCAAAGAAGATTCTGGTGTGCAGCAGCAGTGGCCATCTACTAACCAATCTTCTTTAACTTCATTTCACTGGCTGGTGAATATCAAATCACTCAGCTCATGTTTCTGTTACTTTGGAAGTGCAACTGTGACTTTTCTTTTTGGGATGTCTTCCAAGTTTTTTGCTGTATAGTAAATGGTGAAGGTAGCAGGCCAATAAAGTCAGATGTTAAAATGAGGCTTAAGGGTTTTCTTGTCATCATGGTGAGTTATTATCTTTAAACAAGTTTCATTATTGCCATCACTTCCTGGGGGGTATGCTGGGAAAGAAAGTATTGGCAATAATGACCTGCCACTGCTTTTGTTTCCTTTCTTGTCTGCTGCATGTGAACATAATTCCTGACCACAGCATTTCTTGAAGAGATCCCATTCATTTATGAACATCACTGGTGACAAACCCAAAGGATCAAAAAAATTTCTTCTTCCCCTTGGCTACAACAGAAAGAAGTAACAGGGGAAATCTACAGCTAATGACATCTACTGGAAATTAGATTTTGGAGATGTGCAAGATTATTTTTCTTTCTCTAGTTGTAGAAAATGTGGCATTTTAACAACAGAAGAAGCAGAGAGTTCACAACACCAGCAAATTTTACAGATGTCGACAGAAATTTGAACTCTCTGTTCAGTCCTGTTTTCTCATAGTTACACTTAGGGTGGAAGGAGGGGATTTCATTTCCCAGAACTGCTGTTGTTGAAGATTTGCTTCATCCTGTCACCAATTCTTGGTGGAATGTCTTCAAACAGCAGCAGGCTGCACCATCAGCATGGACACTGGGGGCCAGGTTTAGTTCAAGCTTGCCAAGAGGCAGAGGGCTCCTAAACTCTGTGTTTTATTACCTGCCTTAACATACCACTAACACTTCATTAACATTTATAAGCTGAAACCATTTTATAATAGCACATTTTTGGTAATAGTGAAATTGTCTAAGAGGTCTTAATGGTGATTCTCTTTTTGAGACAGAGGAATTTGTCTGCTTGCTACTTTAGCCACTTTACAAATTTCCAGTATCAAATGTAACAGCTTGCATTGCTTTTAAAGGAGGCAGACTAGGGCATTAAACATATACAAGTCCTGTAATGGTTAAGAGGGCCTATGAAAATATACTTCAGATGTCCCCACCTGTTTATTTTAGATTGAAAGACATTATTCATAGGTATCAAAAGGAAAAAAAAAGATTATCCCATTGTGTTATAATCCCTATTTAAGGATTTAACACATAGAAGTTCACAGGAGGAAATTTATGCCTCTCATCATTTAGACAGGAGTAAGAATTGTGGGAGCAGTGAGTATAAAGCAGCACAGTTTGGAGGGTTCAGGATTTATGGGTTCCATCAGAAAACAGAAAATGGGAAGGAGAAATCAAGAGATGTCACAGGAAAACCAGTGTTCACACAGCAGAGGCTAAAACACACATTAGAGAGGCACAGATCACGTGATGGGAAGCATGTATAAATATATCATACTCTTACATAAAATACTTTAGTGTTTTGTCTTTGCCTCTGACACTTCAGTGGATTTCTACTAACTCACAGCTAATTGGCTGACAGCCCTGTGCTTTACATTTTGTGCCTACCATCACAATAGCTAAGAATTATAGCAACTAACCATAGGTTATGTCATATCATATTACTTTGGTCTGACATGCAAATCATAAATCTTTTTTTTTTCCACCATTGCCACATCCATGGCATATATATTTTGTATTTGTACTTGGCCCTTCACAGCTGGCAAGCAAGTTCAGTGGCACTTGACTCTTATCCTGTGGTTAATTCCTCCAGTGAAAGGCTCATTCACTTGGCTGTAACAGAGCCTTGGTGATGTTCTAGCTCACATCCTGGATGAGCAGTAAAACATATAAATGAGACTCAATGACACTGAGGTTAAAAGCCAGATCCTAAGTTTTAGTTGGAAACACAGGGGCAGGTGTGCATGTCCTAGGGTTTTACAGAAGTTCTCTTTTACTGTCACCTAGCTTCTCACACACAATGGTTTCTAAATGTAGGAGTAACTATGAGACATTTCCAAATTGCAGCGTTCATATAATCAGACTCCAGTCCCCACAGCAAAAGAGACCCATAAGATTTGGAGATTTCTCTGTTGCCTCCATGGAGATTATGAATCCTTCATTGAGACACATCCTTTCAGAATGAAACCATTGCTATCCATGTCAAAGCAACTCCTGGTACAACTTGGATAAGTCTACAGGAGCACAAGCTGCTCTTCTGATAGGCTTTGAAGTTCTACCCCTAGAAAAATCACTTTTCAGGTTTCTTTCAAATATCCATAAAGAAAACCCAAAGGAAGACAAAATGGATACCACCCTCACCCAAGAAATGTGGCAGGAACAGAATGCAGATATGCAGATATTTTTACCTACAGAAGGTGAGAGAAGTTTTGATCTGAGAAGTTGTGTCTCCCACAGAGGCAGTACAGCACCCTGCTAATGCAGTGCCACGAAGAGCAAGGCTTGTGGTGTTGTGGTACAGCAGAAATGAACCTGGCCTCTGTCCTGACAACCAGGATTTTGACAGAGGGTGGGCATAGCAGATAAGAAGGAGATAAAACTACTAAAACAAAAGCCCATTCCACTAATGAAAATCTAGAGAGAGCCAACGTGTCACCTGTAGGTGATCTATGGCTGCAGAGCATCTTGAGCCAAACCTTCTCCAGCACCACGACAAACCATTGATCCCAGTATTGGCTGAGGAGGTGAATATGTAATTAAAAGTAGACAAATATGAGCATAAAAGAGATCATGAAGAAGGCAAAATATGAAAAGGAAAACAAACCACTGTGGCAGCAAGAATAGATTCCCCTGTAGCTTATTTAATAATTTTTATTTCCCACCTAGATTCATATCTGCAGTATACAGATAAAGCTTATCTCCCTTTCAGTGTCTCTAGAAAACAGAGTCAGTAGAAAGAAGGTACAAAAACTCATTTAAAATCCTGCACTCAAATTTATGCCACAAGACAGTGTGTTCCCATCACTCTCAGTTTTGAGAACGTGATTCAGCCAAGCCTACAAGTAACCCAGCAAGCTCTGCAGTAACTTCTAAAGGGTCTTGCTGAATTTCTCTCACTAAATGGTAAGGAGAAATCCTCACATGAACATAAGCATCTGCATCCAGACCCTCATTTTCAAACAGCTTTTTGGAGGAACAGAGGACCACAAGAACCCACTACACTATGAACTTTGTCAAACTGGACCTGCCATTATTAATCTCTAAAATATCTTCTAGCATAGCTTCTCTCAGAACTGTTGTAAAAAACACCTTCTCTCTGTTCCCCACTCCAAAGAAGAGGCCTCAAGGGACATGATCTGCACCATCCCTGATGCTGACTGCTCAGGAGGGACCCAGGGTGCTGGCACAGCCAAGCTGGCAAACACGCTGTTGCCTGGGTGCCTCCACACAGCTGCTTGCAGCACTGTGATAGAAGAATTAAAATAAAGAAGCCTGTTACCAAGAGAAGACCTCTGCTCTTATCCTGCACACCCACCACACAAATCTTTTGGCACACATCACTTCAAATTTGCCTATGTTATTCTGCACACTGTCTAAATCTCTTTGTACAGCAGCCTTGAAAAATCAGCAGAGGAAAACACCTGTAATGTACTGAGCTTGAACCTGAACACGTGGATCCCAGGGCCTGGAGCATCAGCAGGACAGTTTCACCTGCAGCTAGACTTTGTCCTTCCTTCCAAGGGAAGGCAGACCAAGAGGATCAGATGCTTTTTGCTTTGCCCATGAATACTTTTCTAACCCACATCTGTTATAGTTTTCCTATACAAGATGTTGCATGGCACCTCATATACACTTAAACAACAGAATACATGGAATTTGACTAATCTGACTTGCAGAATACTGTCTGTCACAGAGGAAAAAAATGTGTTTATCATCACTGTGTGGGAATCAACCTATGCTGACTTTTTAATGCCTTCTTTTAAACTTGTTGTTCTAAATAGTTATAGTAAAAAAAATCCTCAAAACAGCATTCCTGTGTTAAACAGAACTGTGATGCTTTCCCCCACTGTTTGCAATATAGTGTTTAAATTGCAAAGAATGATAGATGTTATTGTGAAGGAAATACACAGAGAAACATAAAGGCTCCTTTCCTACACTTCTATTTCTTACACACCATAGTAATAATAAAAAAAAAGTCAAACCCTTTTACCTTCAAACCAGATAGATAAATGCATGCAACTGCAGCCTGCAAGTGGCTTAATCATACCCCAACAACTGCTCCACATGTTTGAGTTTGGAAATCATTGTCTTTTCACCTAGAGAAAAACACAATTGTTTGTGCATTTATAGTGCTCTTCAGCAAGTATTTCATCATGCACCTTTCCTTTGGAAAAGGCTGTCCAAAACTCTATATTTAGCCATCACAAACATGCTAGTCTTAATCTTCTTGGCATAAATGTAGAAGGCTGTCATCTCCTGAGAATCAGCTGGGATTCTGCCTCAATGTTTTTTCAAGTGATAAAGCAAAACTCCAGCGTCTTATCTAGCACTGAACTAACAGAGTGTTAGCCACATGGGAAGAGGACTTTAAACATTCATTAATGTTTTAAAAAAGGGTCATGAAATGCAGTCAAATAACTGTGCCTGAGGTTAATTTATGTTTTCACAACTATATACAGCAGGATGACTTGATAGTTTGTCTGCGTGTTGTGGCTCTGAGAACAAATCTGGTGCTGCAGTTTGAAAACAAAGTGTTAGAGAACTAAAGTGTGCAGGCAAAATGCAGCATTGAGCTCTTCAAGCACCCAATTAGCACCACTGTCTCTGAAATAAGAACAACGCAATAGATTGTGCAAATTTTCTGTATTTACTGTTGTATTGTAATGTTGCAAGAAAATAACATAAAAATGGATTGGCAGCTGACTGAGAAACTGGCATAGGTTCCTTGAGACAAAATTTCCACAGAGTTCAGAGGTGTAACACCTACATGACAGCTAATGATTTCTTGGATAACCCTTCTCCAGGTGACAAAGGGCAGCACAGCCACCTCAGCACCTGGCTGTGCTTTTGCAGGCACATGAAATGCCTGCTTTGCTGGGGCATGCCACTCTTGTCTGGGCACACCTCAAGCCAGGAGCTGCTACAAAGCACAAGCAGCCCAGGCAAATCCCAGTTACAAGAACCTAAAATCCATGCGAGAAAGCTGCTTTTCTTAAAACACACATTTCAATTCACACAGAGCTTTCTAAGGACATTTATTTTTCAGAGAAAGGAATCTTTGGTTTATCTTAAACTTCATCCTGCTCAACTTAAGACATACCCAAAATGGTGCCTAAGCCCAAACTGGCCCTGAAGACAACACCAAACTCTGCCAACACTGTGGCAGATGCTCAGCAAGGCAAGGTACCTCTAGTGGAACCCTTTACATGAAAAACTGATTTCCCTTCTCACAGACACTTTTCAATTCTTTGATGCAATATTCTTTTTTAAAAATCACCGATTCAGGAAAATATAATCCTTTTAAGTACATCATCACAGAACTACGACACAATAATTTATATGGAACATTAAGCAATAGAGAAGTTATAATGGGAACTTCTCTCTACTTCTCTTGTCATCTGTTCTGTGAAGCTGAAAGACAGTAATTTTAAAAACCCATGAAGGTAAATATGTCAGCACTCAAAGAATAATAAGCCGATGAGATCTTATGGAATGAGTATCATTGAGACAAAAAATCAGCTCAATTCTTTAAAAGGGAACAGATGTTTATTTCAATGAAGATAACTTCTAGAGATGCTATAAAAAGATCCAAAAAGTAAAGTTTTGGAAAGGATTTAATGCATTGTATCACAAGATACTGTAGCCACAAGTCTAAGTGAAGTGGCAGAAAGAAATATTTCCTGTGAAAGCAATTACCACAGCGTTTCTCATAGCTTCTCCTAAAATAACCAGCACTGGCCACTGGCAGAGAAAGATATTAAATTAGATTGATTTCTGTTCTGCTTTAGCACAGCAATTTCTTCATTTCATCTCCCTGACCCTTTTCAGTACTGAGGGTTTAACTCAAAAACCATCTTATTTGCAATGGTAAGCATTAAAGCTCCTGTTAACTCCTAGTTAAAGGATGGAATGATTTTGTCAGGGAAGAACACTAACAAACTGTGAGTTTCAAAGAAAAGCACATTAAAAATAATATTAAGATATTTATATTAAGACTGAAAAATACTAGGGCAGTTAATATTTTTCATTTTCTGATTTGTCATATGATTAGCAGCTCATGTAGATTCTCAATTTGCTTGTGTTATTTTCTGGGAATTCAACTTTATCCTTCACAGCCCAGGATTTCTAAAAACTGTTTATACAGCAGCCTGATAAATTGGACTGGGGCACAGAGTTTATTGCTGCTGATTATTTTCCATGCTCACCTGGGCTGTGTGAATGCAGGGACAGCAGGGGGATGTGACACAGGTGTGGCAGTGCTCTGCTAGGAAAGGGGAAGGACAGGGCTGTGCCTTTCCAAAGCAGCTGGTGGATCATGGATCAGATGTTACCTATGTCTCTTGGTCATGGTTATTAAAGTGTCTGCTCCTATGGATATCTGTGTGAAAAGCCAGACACATTTGCTATTGAAGGCAAGAACCATATTTGTCAGTGGCACGTGCTGCCTGGTCAGCACATTGTCCCAGGAAGAGCTGAAAAACTCCTGCCAAGACAGGAAAGAAAACTGACAAAAATTGATCCAGGTAACAAAAGTTTCCTTCCATCCTTTCTCCAAGCCAAGCACAAGATGCCTGCCCACCTCTGAATGCCTTTCATCCCAGCTCCAGCTGTACAGGGCCTGCTGCTCCATGGGTGCAGGTGACACCACATCCCATGGGCAAGTTCACAGCATGGAAAAATTGTTTCCCTCCACATCACACTTGCAGTACTGATCCTGCAGGAAAATCCCTTTAAGTCTTGGGTAAAAACAACATTCCTTTCCCAGTTTTGATTCACAGGTTTCATTTCTCAGGACAGGGCTTTGAAACGACTTTTTTTTTGGTTCAAAAACCACAATAAAAATTTGCCACTTGGACAAAATAAACAACCCTCTTACTTCTGCACCCTCACACACCATTACAGCTCAGGGTTATAACAATCACATCTCAAACTATTAGAAATTTCTTCAACCCTGTATCCCCTTGAGGCTTTTTTCATATGAACCCTTTGTGTGGTTAGGTACAGCAGCTGAAACAGCTGAAATCACTCAGACCACAGAGAATAATATTTTTATTTTAATCTTTCAAAAGGTCAGTAAAACTGAACAGGAGTAAATTACATTGCTAAAAATGCATTGTTTGTCAACACAGCACACCTTCCCAACAGCTGCTTTCCTCAGTTTTGCTGTCTGTTCAGTGCAAGAATTCTGCTGGGTGGGACATAATAGGTTTGTTTTTATTTACACCATATTTCAGAATTTGTGGGAATTGTTGGTGCCCCTCTTTTGAAAGGGAGATTTCTCCCCTCCTTCAATAATACATAAATATTTTTATTTACAGTAATTCTAGTAAAATACTTGATTTCTGTCCTGCCTCACCACCCAATGACAAATAACAGCCCCAGGCAAATGACTACAATGGGAAAATCTCTGTGATCAAAACAGAATGAAACCGGCTCCCAGTCCAGTCTGCTCTTAAATACCTGAGCAGCAGCAGAGAGACTGGACCTCCAAATCCTTATTTTGCAGGAGGTGCTTTCACTGCAAACACAGCACAGGGTTTGGCACAACTGCCCTCAAAGGCTGCAGGGCAAGCAGGCAACAAAAAGGGCACCTGTGCCCTGCTCCCCTTCCCCCTCCACCTTCTGTCCCTCCTTTCCCATTGAGCCTGAGCATGAGATAATCTCAGTTTAGCTGGCTCATCTGGTAGGACGCCATCCCTGGCAAAATCCACAATAGCTTCCACCAGAACAGGGACCTGCAGCAATCCCTGGAGCTGCAGGCAAGGGGCAGCAGCAGCTGGACCACCCCTGTCAGGTCAGCTCCTGCCAGACCCACCAGCCTGCCCCCAGGAAACCAGAGGCACCTGCTTTCTGTCCAGTCCCAAACACACAGCGTGCTGCAGCCCAGCCTCAAGTGATTTTCAATAATCCTGAACTACTCTTAACTGGAGACAAAATAATGTAGCTACAGTGCCTGGCAGAATACCTCTTTCCCTTCCCTGTGCATAGTTGCAATGAAGAAAACTTTAAAAATAGAATTGTTGGGGGTTTTTTTATATTTGATATGAGACTCTGTAATGCAAACAATGTTTTGTCAGCTTATACTGGGTCTGATGGCAACGAGGGCTTCTTCTGTCCTGGAGACTCAGCATAAAGCTATTAAATGTCATCAGTAATGAAAATCAGAGAACTTTTGTTTACCAGTTAAGATCAACACTTGTTAAGGGGGATATTTCTGTATGAAAGCAGCGGTGAAGTTATGCTTTAAAGAAGGTTTTGTTTTGACAGATCTCTATCTGATGATATATTGTTATATATGAGAATTTCCAGGCTGTCTCACACAAATATACCTTTCCAAGGTATGCACTAACTTAATTAAACTTTTAAAGAAAACTAAGAAGTTATCTCTACTGAAACCTAGAATTATAAAGTTTATAAATTTTGTCTACATTCATGCAAAGCTGTACAAAAAAAGTGCATAAAGAGATTTGAAAAAGGCCTTCAAAAGACCAAAGCTGACATGTGAATGTTGTCCTCAGATTTATACTGCCATTGCCATATAAATCAGCTGCAGTAACCAGCATACAAATGCATTTGCTAATTAGCAACTTCTTTTCCTCCCTAAGCTGCTCACTTAAGAGCTGGCACACCCTTTAGACACAAGCAAATGAGGTGACTGATATTCCCACGGAAGAGCGTCTTTGCATTTGTAGTGTCACAGAAGTAGATCTGCTCTCCTGCTGCTTCTGCAATACAGAAGGGTTTAAACCCTCAGTTCAAAAACATCTTCGTGTTTTCTGCTGGTACAGAAATTACTCAAAGAAGTGGAAACTACAGAAAAACAAACAATTCTTCTGTGAGCCTTTTACTCATCAGTCACCACACTATCTGAAAGATGATTCAATGACTATTGAATCAGTATTTTAGATTTTTCTGGACAATGCATGTTCTCACAGCTGTTAGAAGCAGCAGTATGCTTGTGTCTCATGTGTTGAGCTCACAGCCCCCAGGACAGGGCATGCAGCACTTGTAGATCAATTTAACCTGAGAACTTGGACATGAGGGGAGAAGCACCATGAGATCCCACAGACCTCCAGGAGTGATGACAGCTGAAGAGCCTCACCTTCAGTCCCAGCAAGGACCCGGCCTCCCATCCTAGTGGGAATCACTGCAGCTGGCTGCCCAGCTCCAAAACCCTTACCTACTTCTTAAAGTAATAATATCATCCAACACAATTCTACCAAAACAGACTTCCAATACCCCAGGTCTCAGCATGAGAAAGCAACACTTCATTCAAATGTGCCTATTTGCTTGCCTTTTTTTTTTTTTAATGGTGTTTTTGGGCATATTTGGTTTCTACAGTGCATTTGAAGAGACATGCAAATTTCAGGCTAAAAAAGTGGCTAAACTATTTAGTGATAAGCAAGGACAAATGGATTATCTAATTAGCACCTGAGGAAGTGAAGCTTTCTCATTTAAGAGATAAAATTGAAAAGAACATTTAAAAATTGATCCTTAGCTAGAAATGTTTTTATGACATTCTATATTTTGTATTGCACACAAGGAATTTACATTGTCAAAGATATGTGTAGGCTGTCTAGATAAAAGTCCTTTTCTGTGCAGGTATTTATTCTGTACAGTAAATTAAGTTAATCTACTTGTCAGTTGCTATGCATTACAGAATAAATGCTTTTAAAACAGGGAAATGTTTGGGGGGGGTGTATATTTGTTCTCTAACATTTTTAGTGCTTGAGAAAATGCGACTTGAAGAATAACATTAAAATATCACTAATCTAACGCTCATGTAAATAACATTCCATAAGTTGATGTTGTCACAAATATGTTCATATCTCTATGGCTTTGTAAGAAAAAGCCCTTGACATTTTCTTGTGCTGTTTCCTAACAAACAGCTCAGCAGTGAGCCAGGACAGCACCAAGGAGAGCAGGAACTAAAGCACAGCAGCTCCTTTGTCATAGAAAACAGTAATTGTGAGAAAATTGCCTAATTCTCATGGCCACGAGGCTCTTAGAACCAAAACAAGTGGAGTTCATCAGAGGAAAAGTGAAGTTTAGGGAAAGACTTTGCTTGGAAGGTTGGTCAGTTGAGGGAAAGGCCCTGTCCCCCAGCAGTGCTCAGCAAGGGCAGCACAAATGCAGTGAAATTTGTGTTTATATTTGGTTTGCTGCACTGACAGGCTGCAGAAAGAGCCCTTTGAAAGCTCTCCTTGGAAAGCTTATGTTTTCACTTTAAACTAAATAACAAATAGGCTCCTTTTAGTTTTTTTCGTAATTCCTTAAGACTATAAAGTCAAAAGGAAAATACTGGGGTTTTTTTGTTTGGGTTTTTTTTTATTAAGTTTGCCAAGTATTTCCACTTACATATAATATTTATTCTTATCTGTTGATTAAAATAAAGACCCTCTTGAAAGATTTTTTTCCACTAGTGCTAGAACACTTCAACATTTAATAATTTTAAAATCACAACTCACAATAGTTCACAGAATTACTTGAAATTAATAACACTACCCGCTGGTGAATTAGTGCTGTTAAATTAAAAACTGTGCCATGCCAGCCCTAGAAACCTGCCTCCTGCCTACATGGGAGCAGATAAGGAATTGCTTCATTTAATCTAATTACAGTGCTGCAAAAGAAAAGAGAAATGAGTTCTAAATATTGCTAAAAATGCTCTAAGTCTCCATTCTCTGGTAGATGGAGACATACAGGAAACTGTGTTTTTATTATCTCGGATGTAACTGGCTTATTCTCCTTTCCCCTAGCCACTGTTCACTGCTGAGATGTATTCATTAGACAACTGCACCTACACCATTCTAATGTTTTAGAATAATGGGGGATTTTTGTTTGTTTCAGATGTTTATGTCATTTTTGCTAACACATCTACCCCCAGAGCATCAGCTCAGGCACAGCTCCCAGAAAGGACCATGATAACAAGATATATATCTTAAGCTCTAGCTCCATTCTGGTTCTAGGTAGTTTTGCATGCAATTCTTTAATAAAGAACAGCACTGGGAACTCTCTTTGCCAGTTGTTTGCCTTGTAGGTGAGCTGCATAACAAGGGTGACTACCTGTTCCTCACAGAAGTCTCACAACTCATATCCCTTCTAGATTTTACTTTCTTAATAAAAATTGTTCCATTTTATCCAATCTTCTTTCCCATTGTGACCTTCAGAGCTTTTTCTTTTTTATTTTGTTTTTTAATCTATTCCTAAATGGAGCATCTTAAAATGCAAGTCTACTATATGGCCATCCATGTAAGTCTAACTCTGGGTGCCAAAAGTGTAAAAAAATCAATTTTGAAAGTTCAGTTTTCATAGCTCTGATATCTTCCCACAGCACCTTTTCATTTAGGTGAAATCATGGCAAGCTACAGAATTCACCATTTGGTACACAGCCTTAGTGGGCACTACAGCTATTGCAGATGAGCTGTAGTGATTTTCCAAGCAACAGGACAGAAACTTTTTCCCTTTAAATTAATTGGAAGAGCAAGATCTCTCAGCTACCATCAGTGGACTTGCACTGTCTCACAGGAACCTGGCCCACAAATACCACTGGGACACCTCACGTGCAGCACACTTGCCAATTCCCAAGCTTTTTTCTCTTGGATCAGGGGTAAAGGACTCTTTGTCCAAACTCCAGTGGCTTGCACAGAGTATGGGCATTGAAGCTGCATCTTCTAAGTCAAAAGCTAAAGAGTATTTTTATAGTTTAGAGCTATACAAAAACAAGACTATAAAAGGCACCTTGCTGATTTATTGCTACTTAATCTGGCCTATTTCTACCAAGAAAGAAATATAATTTCTCTGCAAATGTTTGTTCTTTATTTAGGAGAAAACATTCAAAGGAATGCTGGCTGGGCCTGACATACCATTGCTATGCAATTTGCTTATCCACCAGCTACATCTTTTCTGGACCAAAAAAACCCTTTTCTAATGCATAGCATACAGGTAAAACTTTAATAAGCAGTCCTATTATCCCCAATAATTTCTCTCTTGTACCCATCTTCTCTAATTCTGATATCTTTAGAGCTGATAAATGTGCCCAGGTCTTCCCCAAAGTGTTGCTGTGATTTTGAGTCTCTCCACCAGCCATATTTGCATACTCATGCAGATCTGAGTGGTTTTTTCTCCTTCCTTGCTCCTTTTATGGCTCCCTCACTTGCAGATTGCAGGCAGTCTGCAAGCTTGTGTGCCAAGCATTCAATCTTGATAGATACCAATTTGGTGTAATATACACAGGGGGCACCCATCATGGCTTCTCCATATAAATTACATCTCAATTGTGTGGAGATAGAACATAAATCATTCATTCAAAAAGCCATAGGTGAATAACTGTGTAGTTCTTGACAATAATATTTTCTCTTTGCTGAAAATTAAGAAGTCCATGTTCATATGTCATCCCCCACACAAAAGTTTACATTCAAGCCTAGACTGAAATGTTTATTTGGAAACACTGGTGTTTGATGTAAATTTAGTGCAATAGGACATCAGTTTGGTTTGTAAGTACTCTAGATTGCACTGTTGATGCATAAAGGAACTTCTGAGAGCAGTGCATCACCAGAAGGCACCACTGGTTTTAGCTGCATGAACATGTATGAAGATGCCAGATGATGACTGGTCAAATTTGGCTTAAAGATCCAAAAATACTACCCTTGCAAGACATTGATTAGGTCTAAAACTCTTAAGCTATAAATTTCATTTAATAACAATACAGGTTTTCAGTTCCAATTCTTTTTCCACATTCACCCTCCACCAGAACAACCACTTCAGACAGTGCATTCTAAACAAGAGGCTTATTTTTCCTTTCCTCTGTCACCTCCAGCAAAATCAAAAAACAGCAAAACTCTAAACCTTTGCACACAAGTAGGCTTCACTAAATCACCTCATTACTGAGGAACCACACCAATCTCCATTACAATTATTAGATCAGACTAACGCCCAAAATCTCAGTGTGGCATCCTAGTGATGTAATCTAATATTATTACTTCTTGCATTCTTCCTCTCATGCCACTCAAACTTTCCTAAAATGCCATTCCACATGTAAAGTTTTAATATTAGAAAAATGCCTGTCTGATCTAATTTCCATAATCAAAAGTTACTTACTGTTCTCATTGCTTAATATGCTTCCCCGAAGAATAAAAATAAATTTAATTCAAAAACAGCTATAAAAAGTATTGTCAGATTTTTTTCCCTCTTTTATTAGCATTTTCCATTAAAGACATGCCTGGTCTCCAGTTTTACAAGAGCTGTGTGCCACTCCACTGAGCCCACATCCTGCAGCAGCACACGCTGTTCGTGACTTGAGTACCTCTTCTTTATTTCTAAAGCCATCAACAATTATTAAACTCTGTGAGAATAAATCTCCTTATTAGCATGAAGATTAGAACATCTCAGGTGCAGAAAAATGTCAGCTGCTTGTCAGGAGTCATTTGGAGTGTGCTCTCTTGACCCATTCCAAATTTAAAAGCCTGTTCCTGTGGAACAGGACAGATAATAAATGCAGCATGAAAACAGCCAGCAAATGAGCAATGCAAGAAATTTGTCTTTCTAATTGAAAGAGCATAAGCTAAAATTATAGTACATTAGCTAACTATCCAAAGTGCTGGAAATGCCATGAAAAAGAAATAACTTCATCTTGGAGGGTCTTCCTCAGAGGCACAGGGAACATAGCACAGAGGAAAAGCAGCAGGGTGAGCTAAGGTCACTTTATTTCTAAATGAGAAGCCTACATAGGATGCTAATTTGGTTTGATTTGTTTTAAGCCTTCCTGAATAATCACATAGATAAAATCTTAATGATTCTTTCATTCAAACAGACTTAGAAGTATCAATTTTAATTCAGAGAATCTTCCATGAAAGAATTCTGCCACATTGCACAGCCCTGAGGACAAAACCACTTGTAACTGTGTAAAGGGATATACTGGCTTTGGTTTTATTTCTAAACTTCAGGAAGATATAAAAGTTGGGAATGAAGGAAGTGTATATTAACAGAACTTTAGTGACTGCAAATCTACTGATGAGGGCAGAATGTAAACATATTCATTAAATTTGATAGTGCTGCACAAGTTACCAGATCTTACAGCTTCCCTTGCACAGTAAGTATGATACTGTTCTACAGGATCCTTCCTTGGAATAATTAGGCTGCCATAAAAATGAATGGCAATAATAGCACTTAAGTATACTTTTGAGATAAAACCTAAATAAAAACATTGGTTACATCACATTTATTTATTCTTTAGGCTTTTCCTTCTTAAAACACCAGTCTATAAACAAGTGTGTCTGATACTGTAAAGGAATAAGCCATGCCACAGGTACCTTTTGCAATGTTATAAATACATGGGGAAAACACTATTAGAATGACTTCATAAAGTGATTTGGGAAGAAGATTTGGACTAGGACTGCACTGAGGTCACAATAGTGGTAGGAAGGTACTGCTGTCAAGAAGACATGCTAAACAACCATCATTTTTAAAGTCTTCTGTTTCACCAATTTTAAATGTGGGTGGCTCACTGTACTCTGACAAAGCTTACAAGGAAGCCTTCTCATTCTACCCTTAGGGACAACCCTCCAGCCTTGTCTTTTCAGATTTTAAATACTCTTGGATTTTACATTTTTGACATTCATTTTCTGAAATAGCTTCCCAAGTGTTTGAGCACTGCTTTCACAGGGTAGTGCTATGTGATAGGAGGATTTGTCTTTCATATGTGTTCATACCAGCCCCTTATATAACTGAAGAAATGTTTTGTTCAATCCTAGAATAATGCTTATGTTGAACATAGTTATTTTATTTTGAAGCTGCCAGCAGACCTGTAAAATCATTCATGCACACAGCAGTAGCACTTCAGTGCTTTACCTCTTTCCTGCACCCCATTCATCTTCTGTGAGGCTGATAAACATGTCTGCTCTCAAAGATATTATCAGATACTGCCTAAAACACCACAGGATTCAGCCCAAACACAAAACACCAGGCAACAACAAAAAAAAAAAGAACTGAGAAATCAATTAAAAATGCCACTTTATCTCTAGCTGACAGTCTGAGCAGATACAGCTGCAAAGACACTGGAAAGAGAATTATGTCAAACTCTCCTGACAGCTCTGACAAGACTGCCCAGGATGAAGCAGCTTTTTTAAACTTCTTGTGCAATAACTTCCTTCTTTGACTACAGCATCTGAGAATGCTCAGAGGGATTCACTGGGTTAGACAACCTCAGAAGTTCTGCCACCCTTTCTGTAACACAGCTCCTGCTCATCCCTTTCTGGAGACCTGAATTCACTGTTAACATCCCAAAGGTGGAAGACAAAGAGCTTTTCTTGGACATTAAGATACTTTCCTTTGCATTAGTTCTGCCACAGAGGCCATGTGATTTTGTAAGGAATGTCTGTCTGCACATCTGACACCCACTGCAATCATATTCATTGTCGAGCCTCTGTGATAAAACTGTAGGAGTAACACAAAGGATAACAAAAATAAATATGATTGAAGAGGTTGCACTGATGTGCAGAAATCAACATGAATCCCCTTCAGGTATGAGTACAGAGCTATTCTGCACTTGGTGCTATCTTATCTAAGGAAATAGTAGGACTCTTTCCCTTAATACTTGAAAACTACAAAAATATTAACAAATACTTAGAATCAGAGATAGAATTGCTAAAACTTCATCACTCCTAGGAAGGTAATGACTTTCTGAAAGCTCTGAGAAGGCTGGTTAGATTTTTATTTTCTTTTTATCTGGTCCCTCTTTCAGCTCTAATGCCAGCTCCTCACAAGAGTAGGACCAGGGACTTATGTGTAACTTCCAGAGCTTCTGCTGCTATTTTAATCTGTAAAATCAGCATTATCCCATCTAAAATGCTACTTTTTGGGTGCTTATTTCAGATCTCTGCTTTTGTGATTGCAGTTTTATATCATTGCATCGAAAGACATTCCAGAAGAAATCTAAGTTCTTCTCCCAGCAGCTGTATAAGGTGTGTGCCAGTATTTTTATGTGAAAAAAATGTTATACATAGGTGGTACCTCACTCTGCTGAAAATACTGAACAAAGGCCTCTCTCCTATTATTTATTGTTTAGTGACAATGCCATTACACATTCTCATTTTTTTTTCTGTAAGTCCTCCTTTACATTCTTTGAAACTACACATGGCTTTTGTAACCAGTCAAAACCAATAAAACTGCCTCCCCTGCAGTGAAGCACGATCTTGTCAAGCTGAATTTAAGAGCTGCAGAGAGCACTGCCTGGCCCAAGCCCACCTGCCCAGGTATTACAGGAACACATGATGTTAATGCCATTGAAAGAGAGGGAACTTCATTTTACTGAGATAATGCTTGATTTCCCTCAGTCACATTTAAAATGACCTACATTTTATCTTTAAGTTGAACACTTTTCTTTGCATTAATTCATCTTAGAGTTACAGGGAAACATCATTTCAGATCCCTCAAAAGGAACAACTAATTTTTAATATATTTTCCATTAACCATAAGTCTCTTGGTAGCACACTATATATACATCTTCAGTAGGGGAAACATTAAACTGGAAAGCATTAATTCAACAAGCATTATGTTATATTATAGAACATTAGTAAATGAAAAAAAAATCCCAAGGAAATAATGGGAAATGAATAGCTAATAATAATTACAGTACTCACACCACAGCCCCATTAAGCAGAAACATATCAATAAGAAACTGCAACATAACTATTCATTTATGAAATACACTCAGTGTTTTAATGCTATAGTGAGCATATAGCAATTATCTTAGCAGTTAAGGTGAATTTCAGCTATTGAATATCTCTTAGTTAAAAATTGTCATTGGATCCATTTTAAAGTAAACACAATTAATATGACACCTACACTTCCTGTTGTAGAGTTGCTAGGAGAGTTCCATACATGTTCCTTTTAGATAATACAGGCAGTTTTGAATTAATAACTCAGCCATTTCACAAAGGCCAGCACTCTACATTTACAGAACGCATTAGATTCAATCATGCTGGAACTATATAATTACAGGTGATTTTACAGTTGTTTGTTTCATTTCTCAGACTATGATGGCACTCAGAGTAATGTAATTATTCACCTAATTATATAACATGGTTGTAATAAAGCATTTGGACTGCTCAGCAATGACAGCTGAGAACCTAGTTCGAACGTGTGATGGATGTGCAGCTTTAAAGTTACCCTACAATAAAGGAACATCTCTCAAAGTAAAAAGTTACCCACATCTTAATCACCATGAGATATTTGACAAAGGCATAATAGCATAATTGGATTAAGTAAAAGCCCAAACCAGATTTGTCCATTTTGAAATAGTTTGGGGATCCTCTTTTCATCTTCCAGCGATGATCCTGATTTAGGGACTGACTCATTACAGCTCAACCCCAGACAGGGCTTTCTAGTGGCAGAACTCTTCCAAGATACAGGAAATATTTGAACAGGCTGCAATAAAGGTCTACAAAGGTTCAGCATGGAGAGTTCTGAACTGTGCTGCACAGTTATTTTCACCTAGCATCCCACAATGCTATTTCTCAGCTCTGCTGAGAAAGATGTTGAACTGGGCAGAGTGCCACTGTAATGTGACTATACTGCTTATACTCTCTGTGCTAACTCATTTGTTGCAATTTATTTATCCTTTAGCCCCACAAAGCCTGTAGGAACAGGGTCTCTGTGTTGAAGAACATGCTTCTCTTTTGCAGGAAGAAAGGCTGCTGGTCACACCAAAGGTGTTATTCAAAACTCTAAAGGATGCGAGCACTCTGATTCACACAACTACACAAACAGCCCATGTTCATTGGATTTAACTGACCAAAGCAGCCCTCTGGGGAATGCCATAGTGGTCAGCAGCTCTGGGCTTTCCTTTTGGTCCTTCCCTTGACTGCAGAATCTGCAGCTATGAACCACCCTTGTCTCCACACACCCTTCTGAAAGCACAGCACAACCACTAGATCCAGCTCTAATTTTGTGTTTGCTTTCTGTCTTTCGAGATCAGTTATAACAGAGCATGAAGCAGGGTTTGGTACTTGGAGATGCTTCTGTGCCAGTGTTTGTCCTTGATATACTAGATTGAGTTTTGAGAGAAGAAAAAAAAATCCTTTCCAGATGCTTTCTGCTTGCTGACCCATCTTCCCCCTCCTTACAAGTCAACACACATCACACTAACAAGGACTCAGAAGCTGCAGCTTTGTGCACTGCACAGTCCTTTGGGTGGGTTAGTCAGGAGAGTGTGAGCAGGGTATAGAGCTCATGTGGTTACTTCATGCATTCCTAAAGTTACTCAGCATTTTTAACACGGTTCAATTGCAGTATCAGATTCCTGTAGATGGCCCCAGCAGACTGAAAGCAGTTTAGTCCTCTGCTCAGATTGAAGTTGACCTCACTGGTTTGTCCCTTCATGGTATTTTTCTACCCTGTCTACTGCATGTATTTTGTTTCCTGCTTTTCTTTGCTTAATGTGAGAAGAGGATGTACACCTCTTTTCTGCTAGTTCTCACCAGAAGGGGCTATTTTGAAATTTTCATTGGTCACAAGGCAAAGAAAACTCCCCTGCCTGCTCAGCTGCCCCTCTTCACAAAATTTACTTTTGTACTGCTGCTACTGCATGTCAGGTGTGTAACTGGAGTCCAATGAAAAGGGAAGACCTTCAGGGCAGCATCCCAAACCAGCAGAGCTCACAGGGCTCTTCACACCACTGTGAGCAGTCACACAGCTCCCAATGATCTCAGCAGAGCAGGATGGGAGCAGGGTTAAGGCGCAAGGTATGTCACCTGGCAAGGGCAGGAACAGAGAAAAGAGTAGAACACCACGAGCAGTGCCCTGCAAATTCAACATTATCTCTGAAGCCTAAGCATCGAGAACACCACCTGACATCAGGAAAGCATTTTCTGTCAGCAAACTCCAAAACACAAAGAATCACAATGACTTCCTGGGATTAACACGAATTTCCTTCCTCACAAAACTGTTTGGTTTGTCAGGGTAAGAAAGTGTAAGACTGTTGACCAATAGGTGAATTATCCTGCATGAAAAAAAGGCTACTGGTTGGGAAAGTGAGATAAATTCAAATGAGACTTAATTCCTAGTGGAGCTCTAAGCTCTTGGATCTGCTCAAAAGAAAATATTTTGGCCAACAGTGATCTGGAAGCAAAAAGAATACACATTTGGAATGCAACACAATTGACTGATCCTGTGCATGTGTCACTTCTTTTCAAGAATTATTTAATTCCAAATCAAACTCTTACATTTTGTCTGTCTTTCAAATGCATGCTAAAAATGCCAGTAAAGGGCCAACACATAGTGTTTTTTCACTCTGAAAACAAACAGAACTGAGACGTTTACAACCTTATCTGTGAAAGGGAATTGCCAGCTGGGGAGAAGCATTTGAAACTTACTGCAACAGCATTCCAACAGAATGAAAAACCAGAGCTCCCACCTCTGTACATGACTTCAGAGGGTTGTCTCAATCTGAGCAAGAAAGGATTCCTCTTTCTAATTAAAAATATGTTCTGCATAATTGTGATAAATGGGAAATAAAGTGAGATTGAATGTGTTTAATCAAGTTAATCATTCACAAGAGAAATACAAAGCTTCATATCAAAATGATGGGTTTCAACTTCATATCAGCTACTTCTGATGGTGATAAAATGTTCTATGGAATAAAACAACTATTCAAATACTTGGGAAAAAAATTTAAAAAGGCATCATTCAGCCCAAACTACCAAAGAATAGGGAAAAAAAACCAAAAACCCTAGGTTATTTGTGCTACATGGGAGCATTTCTGGCTGGACACATTTTCCAGCATCCTTTGGCCCCAGCTTGATAAAGACAATTGTTTGTGTTCCTACTGAGCTCCAAGTCAGGCTGCATTGGAAAGCAAGAGATGAGAACAGGCTCCATATTCCCAAAACATTGCTGGAGAAAGCTGATTTACAAGCAGGAAAAGAAAACCTCTATACATGTGCACCTGCACAAACACAGTAAGGCCTTTGACAATATTCTGATTTTGGAAGAAAACAAAAACATAGAAAATAAATTTTTCCTTCAACAATCCTCTGCAAAATGCAATAGATATACAAAAATTAAAAGAATAAGAATTATTCCCTGACATTTTAGAGAAATTTACTTTTATCTAGAACTGTAAACCACAAACATTCAACCAAAAACTGGAAAAGCAATCTAGATTCTGTTCTCCCTTTCAGAACTGGGAAGAAACATGGAAAAAAAAGACAACTAAAAATGTGGCAGACATACAATCAGGCCAATAATATTTCCAGGACTCTCACAGGAGGGCAGGGGGAAAACCTGCATAGCAGAAACTTGACCTTGATTTTCCTGCTTCCCAGATGTCTGGTTTAATCTAAAATTTCTCTCTCTCATACATGCTTTAGCTAAATACTATTTTTTTTAAACCTAGCCTTTGAAAACTGATTTCCCAAGTAAAAGATTTCCACTGGAAGATTTCCAAGAAAGCTACACTAGAAATTGAACTGATATCCAGTTATTTATGCACACACAGGAGCACAAGGGAACATCTTCCATAGGACCAAGAGGCTGAGCAGAACTTCCTGCCACAGGTACAAGCTGCACTGACCATTCTCCAAATCACCTGGTGTGTGACAAACTGCTGCCAAGCCCAGATGTGACACCGACACAGCAGCTGGAGCAAGTCACCAGGATTCCCAAAGCTGTCATTGATGAAAGGAACCCACAAGTCTGACCCACCATGTTGTTTTCCTGGGGTTCATTAATGCCAGAAAAACAGTCAGGGTTCAGGATCACTCAAAATCATCTGTACCATAAGAGGAAACCTTAAAAAAAAGCTTAATTCAGGGAAAATAAGAAGTCATCTTCTTGTGTGCCACATTGGAAGGATAAATCATTGTCTCAGAGGCTAAAAGTCAGCCAGGTGATTTGAAAAGGTGACAAATCAAGAGGTGCCTTCAGCACTGGTGTGCCAGTGTGGCTTAGAGCACCTAAAGTGGGAGACAGCCCCACACTGAGAGCCCTGCCTTTGGCCAGGATCCAGCCCCCTCAGATGGGGACTCACCTTTCCTTCCAAGGAGACAAAGCCAACCCTGCACTAAGCAGTGACCCTGCTCCTCCTTCCCCTGATTGTCTCAGGTGTGCAAGTACCTGCCATCACAGCAGGGCTTGAAAGAAAGAGCCTGCATCTCTTTCTGCTGCAGATGGCATTGATTTTTCAAATTTTTTTCATTAAAAATGCATTTGTAATGGAAACTGCAATAAATCCATAAGCATGAAATACAGGGTGAGACCATCATTTTTGCTAGTTTTAAATGCCCAGTTAGTTACCTCTAAAAATAACACACTCCTGTAATATTTGCCAGAATTTATTTTGGTGGAAGGTTGTGCAGTTCAAATGGTAGGTCCATCTGGCTCCAGGTTTATTACTCCAGGACAACATTTTTAGTACAAGTTTCATAGGGGAAAGTGAAAAACACTGAATTATTGTTGTCCAGGAGGAACCAGCCCATCTGCTCTTCTCAGAGTGACAATATGATATCACTTGCAAGCAGTGACATATGGACAAAGGGGACTAAGAAAAAGCAGCTTCTTAATCACCTTCCATGATATAAAGAGAGATGCACATTAAAGTTGTAATGTTAAAACTTGGACTCTGGCACAGGCAAGATAAAACTGGTGGCAGCACTGAGATGAGGAATATTTTACATTCCATGGTTGTCCTGTGTTTTAGTTCTACTAAGAAAAGACACTGGCATTTCTCTTCATCAAATATCAAGATTTTCACTTTGTTTCCATATACACATGTCCTTAAAAAAAATTAAGATATTTTTCTCATTAGAAAAACTAATTGGTTTTAGCTACTATCTAGAGTGCTTTCTCACATGTAAAAAAAAAATTTCAATTGCAATTTCATGGGAGCTCAAGAAGAAAAAGAAGACAGTAAACAAATACAAGATGGATGCTGTATTTACAAAAATAATAAAGAAAAAATCCTTGACAAGAGAAATGGAACATAAACAGTATTTGCTGTTTAACTGGGATGTAACAGGTAGATTAAGAGCCAAAACAGAACTTGCCTTGCATAAAAGGAAATTTTCTTATCTGGAATTTAATTCACATTTCAACAATTCCCATTTCTAATATATTCTAGGCTTAGCAGAAAAGGTTTGAAAGTTTCTGACAATATATTCCAAATAAGATAATCTTGCTTCAGACTGAGAAATGTAATTATAGAATATTTTTCATTGCTGAATTACTTATAAAAGTTATTTATAGAGATCTTTAAGATGCTGTCAGTCCTTCACATTAGGGAGAAACCAAGTCTTATTCTCAAGATGAGTAACAAAAAAATTCTGTTAGGGATTTCCCTCTTAGCAGAAGCTGAGCATTCAAAAATTTAAGACCAAGGAAAACCATCCATGCTGCCAACATGACAAAAGGCAGGTTCCAGAACTTTTTCAGGTGGTAGCAGAGCTAGAACGAGCATCCTTTTAAAGATATGACTCAAATTCCAAACACTAAAATGCAAAGTTGCTGTGGAATCAAAGCTAGGCTGAACCAAAGGAAAAGGCAGAAGAGCTCCCAGTGCACAGGGGGGGATTGCAAAGCTGTGCAGAGCAGGACAGAGGAGCACCAAGTGCACACATAACTTCACACATAATTCAAATACACTGAGAGCCAGGGTCACACCTCCTACCCACACCCCCAGTCAGTCACAGCCCCCCTCCCCAGCTCCTCTCAACCCCAGGCACTCATTTGTTGTTCAGCACCATCAGCACAGCTGTAAAGCTACAGTGGCCCAGAAATCCCTGAAAAAGACTATTTGCTAAACAGTTTATAAGCACCTGGCAAAGAACAAGGTAATAAAGCAGCAATAAAAATGCTGAAAACGGGCCACATTGAGCTATTTTAGTTTCCCTGGCAGGGTAACTGGCCTGGCAGACGTGGGACAGCAGCAGTTGTGATGTGTCCTGAATTCAAGAGGGTTTTCTGGCACCGCCTCAGGTGACAGTTTCCTAAGCAAGCTCATGAAACAGGGCACAGCTCCCAGAAAATTGTACTTTAAAAGTGCCATCAGTAGTTTGCTGTCAACTTGTAAGACTTAAATTTGGTCTTGAAAAGGGTTCAGCCTCAGGCCCAACTACCTTCAACAATTTATTTATAAATTTCTTTATTATTTATTTCTAAATATTCTTTATTTCTTTATTGGCTAATGTAATAAAATCAAGCAACTATAACAATTAGAAAGGTTAAAATACTGGAAGTGGCTGCAAGAACTTTCAAGGACAAGCTCAGACTTCAAACTGATTTTGACAAATTGAAGAAAAGGGCTCAAAACCAAAAGAGCTGAGATAGATGAAGGCATGCTTGGGAAATAAAAGGTCTACACACAGATATTAAATGGAAAATTGTAATCTTGACCAAGAGGGCTGAATTGTTGTCATTGATCATAAACTCAGTGACCAGCTGTGGGGAAAGAGTGCCTTCTAAAAGGCACAGATAGCTGAGCCCAGTCCTTGGCACAAGTTTCTAAGCTGCTTTCCTGGTGAGTTCAGAGAAGGTGACAAAGAAGAGACAGAGAGCTGAAAAACACCATTTCAAGAACAGCTGCAGGAAAGCAGTTTTCTGTAAGAGAGGCAAAGGACATGTGGCCTTGCAAGACAAAATAAAATGGGTGCTAAGAGGACAGCAGTCAATAGTTTACTACTTGCACTTGAAGAATGCATTCATTAGCTCAGTTTGGACAAAAGAGAGTCATTTGAAACATCAGGAATGCGCCAACATGGGAGGAAAGTAAAACAACAACACACTTCAGTTATTTGCAGAGACTTGTGGAGTTCACTTCAGTTTTCTCCAAAGTCCATTTCTATCAGAAGCACCAGGGAACATTTAATTCCCATCACCCAAAGACCAGAGATGGATTAGGTGATCCTCCTGGCTCTCCCCTTGCAGCAGTTTCAAGGAAATCCGGTGCAAACTTTGGTACCATGACTGATACTACATGGAGGATGCAAAGATACCACACTACCAGAAATACATGGATTAACTCATGCTTCATACCTGCAGGCCTGTTTATCTTACTCAAGTGACCTACAAAATGACATTTATTGTAGAAATTAATCTGGATTATATATTACATAAACAATTAGCAAATAATGCCATGGATTCGTGATGGGTTTTTAAGCCTGCTGCCAGTACTGAAGTGCAAGTAAAAAGCCAGATTATTTTCTTCCAGGATGTTATGGCTCCACCTGGAAACCTCTTCACTGCTGCTGCTTATCCTTCCTTCAAACTGGTGAATGAGAACCAGGAAAACCTCACACGGCCACCTTAGGGAATGCATGGATTAAATGATAAGCTTTGAGGGGAAAAGCTGCAAACAAGACAATGGGTTTGCACCTCTGTGATTGACATAAAACCACTTATAAAACCAGTTGTGTGATCTGCAGCATAAGAACAGATAGGAGGAGGAAAATCTGCACTAAAATCATAATGCCAAGAGACAACAGTCTGAAGAAGAAACAGAGGTTTGCAGTAGTCTGTCTGATGATGTGGCAGGCACTGAAGAGCACAGCAGAGTTTTGTTCCTGCAGCCTCTGTGGAAGGTGCTAAGAGGCAGTAAGACCAGAGAGATACTGCTGCTTTGTAACTCCCCAGCAAAGGGCTCTGGCTCGCTCAGATCCAAACCTCTGGTCTCAAGCTAAGCCCAAACTGGTCCTTTCCAACTGAAACTGTTTTGTGACTCCATGCTTCTACTTCAGGAAGCAGGAGGACACACCAGGAAGAGAACCACCACACGGGACAGATGCTGCTGAGAACCCCACCTTCACACATTTTAGGGCATACAGGAGGGCAGCAGAATTACATCCCAGCCCAAGCAGTACAAGTGCACTGGGTGGGCTCCCAGGGTCCATCCCCCAGCTTTTTGGCACTGAGAAAGAAGCCAACATGGGTGCTCCCAAGGACTCAGCTGTGAGAAACTGCAAAATCCACTTTCTTTCTGAAGATATTTCCCTGAGGGACCTCTACATACAACACAGTGGATCCAGCTCTATCTTAATCAGCTTGGGCAAACAAAAACAAAAATAAAAGAATGGCACTACTCAGTTACATTGACTACAATATTTGGGTAATTTCCTTTCATATTAAAAATCCTATTAAAGCACCTATTAAAACACAAATTGTGCAATAAAAGTTCTACAAGTTGTTTTTATTTTTAAAGCCAGCTGCAAATCATTCAGTAGTGCTACAGCTTAAAAAAAGAGCGTGGTTCTGCTGTGAAATTGATGAAGACAGATTTGTCTCCTTCCTGCTGAGGAGTTCTGGAAGCTAGGGGGTGCCCTGGTAATGCACACAGCAAGAGATGCTGACTCCAGTTCAGAATCCTTAATGCAGCTGGGACAAGAGTAGATGACTCTTATTCATGCTGTTTATACACCTCCTCACTCCATTGTCTTCTAAATTCTCAAGAAGAAATCAGATAAAATTACTTGATCAATAAACTGGAAATACATGTACAGGATTTTTTGTTTGTTTTTTTTTTATCTACAACTGGCATAATATCAGTGAAATTCATTTCAAAAGGATGGGGAACTCAATGAGAGGAAAGAAAAACACACCTCTTACATTTCACTCTTGGTCAAAATAAAATTGGCTTGCAAAAATATTCTGCTTCTGCTGTCCATTTTAGAATGTTTTTAACTACAAAAATTTTCTGCTGTCCTTCATTTTAGAATGTTTTTAACTTCTTTTCTTTTACTTTTAGTGTTATGTCAGTACCTGATTAGATTTACACTGCACATCAGCCTGATGTCATGCTGAAAGCTGCCCTCCAGAAAGAGGCAGCCTTACACAGAGGAGTCCTTTCAGTGATCTGAGTCAACACAACAGATTTCAAAAAAAAAAAAGAAAAAGAAAAAGAAAATAACCTTCTCAATAAATGTCCTTTTTCCACCTTTAAATTTCACAAGAAAAGTAAAAAAACAACTCTGAGGGGGTAGTCTTCACAAGGGATATAACTCCTGCAGGGAATTGGCACTACTTTCACTCAGGGAAAAGCTGGTTGGTGGCTCAAACTCTCTGTGCAAAACTGTGTTTGGAAGTGTTGATCAATAAATAAAATACAGATTCAACTGATTTCTGTCATTCATTGAGGATTTAAATAATCAAGTGGAACTGGTTGCTTTGTTAGAATAAAATTTTTACAGAAAATGCCTTTTTAACTCCCTCCCATCACAAAGTTGTTAATATTCCAAATATGTTGCTTCTTATCAAAATAGTCTTAAGTAGATGCACAAGTCTTCAATTTGTAGAAATGAATTGACCTAAAAATTCCTCATAAATTTCCCCTGATACATACTCAGTGGGAAAAAAATCCCCAAACATTTTAAGATAAATTCAACATGAAAACCCCTAAGATTATATTTCTTATGATCAGGGGGAAAAGATTCTCTTTTTCTTTGACTACCTATATCAAAGGGGAAATTTCTAAATAACCTATAGACTATGTATATTTCAGACAGAAAACTGTAAAACTTGAAAATAGTGAAAAATACCTCCTGTTTTAAAAGGCATGCATAAAATCATTAGCTTTCTGTTAACTGTGGCAAACATGGGAAGAAAGCAATAGAGCTCTTGATAATTACAAAATTTGTTTGGGGAAAAAAGCCTAAACTGAACTTTTCTTATTAAGATCTTCTCTTCTTTCAGAGTTACTCAATCTCCAGACTTTCTCACCTTTTACATCCTTTTGCAGCAGCTATAGTAACTGCTGCTCTGAAGGCAACTTGCAGCAGTTTGTGAAAGAGTGAATCATCTAGGTATTGAACAAACTGTCCTCAAGCCAAGATCCAGCATTTTCAATAAAAGCTCAAGCCAACCAGTTTCTGTTATTTTCTCAATATAACACTAAAAACCAAAAAATTAAAACGATTTAACTTGCTCTCTACAGACCATGTAAAGAATATACTTGAAAACACCTCTGAAGGATGCAGAAATCAAAAAAGATTTTCCAGGAGCATAATTCGACAGAAAATCCTAACCTCTTCCTCATACTTAGCTTTTGATTTTTCATGTCCCTTGATGGCAGAGTTCTGGACATGGCTTGACAGCACCCTAAACAATTTCACCCAGGCTCTTTTTCTAAGAGAAGTCTGGACAAGTCTCCAGCAGTCTCTTCCCACCTAGAATTTCCTCTGGTTGCACATAGGTTTCAGACCCAATACCTCTGGTCAATAAATAATGACTCATTTTGTACCCACATTGAACCAAAATCAAATTATTTTAGATCAAAGGAAAAAAAAAAAAACAAACAAATGGGACAGGGTTCTCTGAGGAAACTCCACACTTGGCATCCATGTAAATGCACCATAATAAATAAAAAATCCTTCTTTAGAACTAGTTTCTTTGTGAAAAGCTCTAATCAACACACTAGGTTACTCTTTCTTAAGATTAAGCATTAGGGTAAATGGATTAAAGTATTCACAGTTTATTTTACTAGGCAAATTTCCTGTATTACTTCATGCTTATTAACCACTCTAACTTAAAAATAACGAGGCTAGATTGTGCCTATGAATCCATTATTGGATTCGTGTCAGCAGGTGTGCTATAAACACCTTAAACCTCACAGAGAATATTGTCAAAACAGCTCCCAAACAGTTGAAAACAAATAATTTTTCCACTAAGAAACTGTTTATTGTACACTGGGATGGCTGCTACCTAACAAAGGGTTTTGATTCAGTTGTTTTTGCAGTATTGTTCGTGTTTTCAGAAATTTCTGGAGGAGCTGGTGTGGCTCAGGCATGCCTTGTTACCCAAAGTCAGGTTTTACATATTTAATATTTTAGTTTTAGGATCACATTTCCAACTTGCACCGAACACCTTCAGAAAACCAGAGGCCTTACAAGACTGTGGTTACCAGAAAAGGGAGAGGAACAACTCTGAGGAGAGAAAATACACCTTTGCTCTTGCTTCTCTACTTTAGCCCAAACCCACATTCCTCATGTCAGGTGTGGAAAAGCAAGGTCTGACATCCCAGAAAAGAGTGATGTTATGGAAGTATCATTGCTGCCATTGATCACTAAGGACATGCTCACAAATGTGTTTCAGTGGCAGAGCACACAAGCTCTGTCTGTGACAAACTGTGTACGTGCCTCGGTCTGGAGGGGTTCATTGATTTCTTTCAGACCTGAGTGCCACGAATTGTGCTGGAAAAGGTTCTGCCAGCACACAGGCAGGTCACTGCACAGCCTGCAGTCTGGTTCAGCCCAGAAACACACGGGCTGCAGCAGAGACTGATAGAATTTGCACCAAAGCACCCAAGGACACCAAGCTTGCCTGGCCACAAGCACCCAAGAGATCACCTTGCCACAGCACCGCTGGGTCCTGGGGGCATCTTCAGCTCAACAGTCACCACTAAGTTTTCTGCCTGCATTTATTTCTTAAAAAAATCTAGAATTCACTTCCAAGCCGCCTTCTCCAGGACAGAAACAAAAAATCCTAAAAAATTCCTTGCAGATAAATCTGCTGAGAGCAGCTAATAAAAAAATAAAACAAAAACATGAGTTTTTTTTACATGCCTGGTGATTCCTTACTGCCATTTTCTCTTGCTCTGTAGCAATCCATGCAAGTTAAAAAAAAAAAGTCAAGGCTAAAACACACAACAGAAAACTAGCATTTTAAAATAATTAAAACAGTTGTTTGGGGTTGTTTCTCACAATTAGATATTTGGTGCAGCCCATTCAGAAGGCCAGACTACAGCTCAGTTGGGGAAGGAAAGACATTTGGCAGAACTTGGGGTTCCAGTGGAAAGGGGCTGACTTGGACTAGCACAAATTTTACACACAACCTGAACCCCAAATCAGTTTTTTCCATGACAAGAGCTGAATCTCAAATCAAGTACCTTAATTGGACCTTCAACGTATGGGTAGTGATGTTCATACAAGAAAGTTAAATTTATTATTAGACTATCATGTAAATACCTGTCTCGGGGTACTAACAAAAAAAATCTGCCAAAGTTGAACAAAGTTTTTTCCTTGTGTGCACTTGCTGAAACAAAAGAAAGTATGCTTACAAGGCTATAAATACCTGTGCTTTGCAGAGTTCACTGTAGAGTTTCAATAATTGCAGGATAGGAATGTAATGGGAAAAGTGGCTTTCCCAAAACAGATGGCAAAGTAATGTATTCTATACAGTTAGCACA
>VXBC01007539.1:990-247094 GCA_013399945.1 Ploceus nigricollis
CAAAATTCTGCCGATGACACCAACCCTTGAGCCACTTATTGATAATGTGAGCTCTCCTATTCCTTTCACTGTTTTTCTCAGCCACCAAAGGGACTGAGGAAAAGACTACCTGTACCCCTGTCCTATCAACCACTTATCCCAGTGCCCTAAAGTCCCTTTTGATTGCCCTGACACTCCTCTTTTCAATCTCATCACTGCCAGCCTGGAGTATCAGCAGTGGTATCCCGTACCCAGGCCCCAGGGAGGCAGCAGAACTCTCTGTGGGGTGGGTCCGGTCAACATATGGGGCCTCTGTTCCCCTCAGAAGGGAATCACCCACCACGATTACCCTCCTCTCCTTTTTGATGTTGGAGGTGGTAATCCTTCTCACAGATGAGTCAAAATTGGGAGACTCACTGTGCAGATATTTTTCTTCTAAATCATCTGTCTGAGTCTCCAAATCTCCAAATAGGTTCATACCTATTCTGCAGTGGCACCTGGCTTGGGAGTGGGGGTAGGGAGGAATTTTTATTATTACCTCGTTGAGTAGGTACCCACTTCCACTCCCCTTCATCTACCAGGTGCCCTTCTATTGTCTGAGAGTGAGAGGCATGGGAGTCTTCTGACTCTTCATGGGCTTCCTTCAAGGATGGAAGGGCTGAATTCCACCAATCTAGTTCCCTTTCACTTTCCCTGATACTCCTTAGTCTTTCAACATCCTCTCTAAGCTCAGCCACCAGTGAAAGGAGATGGTTCATTGATGAACCATTCCCCAACACACACCCAGGCAGGTTTCGCCCACAACGCCCCCTGAAACCACTGATAAGCTCAAACAGCGCACACAGGAATGGGTCTGGGCAGACACGTCCTTTTTGGAGGGTTCCATCTGGTTACATACACTCGTACTGACTACGGTTTTTGATCACGTACAAACCATTACTACCAGAAATGTTAAAACCTACCAACCAACAGAAACACTGCAAACAACACACAGTAAACCTTACTAGCAAGAAACCCTACGGCCCTGCCTGCTTGCCCCACCTGCGCGAACTGCCATGCCACGCCCTCAGAGCCGTGCCTCACCGCTGTTTGCCACGCTCCGGGTCGCCACCCTCCCTAGAGGCCTCTTTTAATCAGCCTGCTACTCAGAGACAGAGGAAGCCCTGTCCCAAACCTCGTGATCCTCAAGCACAAGGAACACACCTGCTCAGCATTCTCACAAACAGCCACTCAGCGACGGAGGAAGCCCCGATCTGGTCCTGTGTGACCCTCAAGCACAAGTCTTAGGGTTAGGGTTAGGGTTAGCGTTAGGGTTACATCCCTGGCATTGTACTCAGAATTAGTTTTTGCCAACCTGTGAACTGTAAACAAAAATGATATCCTTGGAGAGAAGAACACAGCTGACACCACCAGTTATGCTCCTGGTTTCTATAAAATGTGTGCACTATAGGGCCATGCTTATCTGCGGCCCCTATGCCATCAGTCTCCTGACACTGTTGGAAGGCTTGCCTGTGTGTCACTTGGCCTGTGCTGTTAACAGTTCCTGGGAATTCTACTTTTGTTTGACGAAAACTTTTGAGGAAAGTGTAGCAGTTTTATACCTGTTGGTCCCAAGAAGTCCTCAGTGGTTGTGATGGAGAGCAAACTAACCATAAGAATGTGCTGCTGAGCCACAGAACACCAANAGAGGAAGCCCTGTCCCAAACCTCGTGATCCTCAAGCACAAGGAACACACCTGCTCAGCATTCTCACAAACAGCCACTCAGCGACGGAGGAAGCCCCGATCTGGTCCTGTGTGACCCTCAAGCACAAGTCTTAGGGTTAGGGTTGGGGTTAGGGTTAGCGTTAGGGTTACATCCCTGGCATTGTACTCAGAATTAGTTTTTGCCAACCTGTGAACTGTAAACAAAAATGATATCCTTGGAGAGAAGAACACAGCTGACACCACCAGTTATGCTCCTGGTTTCTACAAAATGTGTGCACATTTTGTAGGGCCATGCTTATCTGCGGCCCCTATGCCATCAGTCTCCTGACACTATTGGAAGGCTTGCCTGTGTGTCACTTGGCCTGTGCTGTTAACAGTTCCTGGGAATTCTACTTTTGTTTGACGAAAACTTTTGAGGAAAGTGTAGCAGTTTTATACCTGTTGGTCCCAAGAAGTCCTCAGTGGTTGTGATGGAGAGCAAACTAACCATAAGAATGTGCTGCTGAGCCACAGAACACCAAGGAATTGGCCTGGGTCAGCATGTTTCATGTTGCCATCTAACTCTTCAAGCCAGCAGCTGATTTCTTGGCTCTGAAAACTCTAGGGTTATTCAACATATAACTATCTCTTCAGATTTGTTTTTGTAGCAACATGTCAAAATATGGTTTCAATTTCATCAAAAAAAAGTCCTGTTTATACAAGTGTTTGCAGTGGAGTTTTATGCTCTTTTCCCAGTTGGTTCAGACCATTACATCCCTCCCAGCAGAAGTTTGTGCTGGGTGTGCTGCAGCCAATGCTGATGGGGGTGAATGCACCTTACGCTCAGCACATCGCTCTTCCTTTTTCTTCTTCATTATCACTGAGGGAAATAATTGAGGAAAAGCCAGGAAGACTCCTTAAGGCACATTTCCAAGTCAGGACCTGGGATGTGGCCAGGTAGTTTTCAATAACATAACAGGGCGCCAGTTTCCCACAAAGCATTTCAAGAACGCACCCTCCATCTTCACAGTCCTGTTTCATCATAAATACTGAGGATTCACACACAAAGAACAAAGCAGAAGAACACATGGCAAAGCAATCAAATATAAAATACTGGCATTCTTGAATTTCATTTTACCTCAGTGTTTTGGACTCTTCCCTTTAGAGAACTCACTTGGTCAGATGCATATGGTTGTTGAGTTACTATCCTGGACAGACTCAGCCTGTGATCAACACATTGCTGTCTGCTCCTTCTTTCTTTTTTTCCTTCTTTTTTTTTTTTTTTTTTTTTTTTTTTTTTTTCCTGGCTGATTTCNTTTTTTCTATTTTGCCTTTTCCCACCACTCACTAGGATGGGTTTTTATTTACCTACCAGCTTGTGAGATGGGAATTTGCACTGGAGCTCATCAATTACTCCCTTCACTTCTCCAGTTCCCCCATCAGCAAACAAAAACAATTCCATGGAATTAAGCACAGTGAGAGAGCCACTGAATGTGCAAACACTATTTTTGCTCCCAGACTTGTGTACAGGGCAATAAAAATAACATTTCTGCAAATGGGAAACCTTTCACCAAAGCAGTCCCCATAACTGTAGCACTACTCTGGTGCCCAGGTAAATAGCTGCTGGCTGAAAATGCACAGCTCCAAGAAAATCAAAGAAAATATTTCAAATTGATATTGAAAAATGTATTATGCGTGTTTATTTGATTAGGAAATAGTCTCCAAAAATAGACCAAAATTCCCTTCACAGTCTAGTCACAAATGGTAACTTGCCCATCTCTCCTTCTCAGTGGAATGTCAACACAAACTGCACATCAGACTGTAAAACTGATCCAAAATTCAACAGGTTAGTTCCTTGGCACACACTCCAAACCAAATGGTGCTTTAAATCCTTTCAGCATCCCCCTTATGAAAATAAGAATATCAGTTTCTTAGTTGGCTGGCCAAAGAGAAACAATATGTTTTCAAATCACATTAAAGTCCTTATGATTATTTTTAGCTTTTCCACTATAAAATGTAAAATAATTTATCTTCTTTCTTTTTTTTTTTCCCCAGAATTTTTCTTTTATAATAGTTTATAATAATTTATTTAAAAAATATTAACCAATTATATTGGTTAGGGACCAGTAACAATTTTTATAAGTAAATATCTGAATTTTAGATTATGTTACTGCAAAATTTTATTCTTTCTCAAGGTTTTCTTTCTTAAAATGTAGTTAATATATAAATTGGTACAGTTTTTGACATCTCAAGCACATATTTTTCAGTGGAAATTGGTTTGCCTGAGATGACATACATTGCTCAGCATCCATGATGTGGAGGAAGCAGAGAGAATATTTTGAGCACTTAAAGATTTTCATATCAAAAAATACTGTTTCATTTAAAGTTTTTCTAATAGTGTATTTTAGTTCCTCAGATTAATTTCAGGAGTCAGTTCAGTGCAGCCATCAAGGATTAATTTAACCATGATTTAAGCATGACTCTACTCACAAATCCAATCCATTGCCATGTCAAAATAAACACAAAGCTCAGCAGCACAACTTTGGTATACACATTTCTCTGAGCCACAGCCCTCACTAAAATATATTACTCCCTATATAAATGGCAACAGTTAGAATTTTTTAACCTCAGTTAAAATGCAAAAACAAAGCAGGAATCACTTTTCCAGTCCTTACCCTGTTAGATTTATTATCAAAAATACAATGTGTCTCTCAACAGGGGAAGGTCACAGAATGGTTTCAGCTAATATTGGAGCCTGTGAAAAAATGCATTGTTGTTTGGTTAACCAGTGTCAGACAATTAGGCAATGCTCAAAAATCAATTAGTTATACACTATAACCAAAATGACATGTTTTCCTAACTGTGGTATACTTTATTTCCTCTTGAATCCCTGATAACAGTTCTAACCAAGATATTTTTAAGTCCTGTATTACTTGAAAATGATGGTTTCTTAGAAAAAAAAAAGTTTTTCAAATCTGGAAATTATAGAGTTCCCAAAACATCCAGAACAGCTTCAGAACAATTACTTTTGTCTGCCCTGGTGTGCATTTTCAAAAGCTTTTAGGTCAGTTTGTCTTTCTTCTTTTTAGTCTTTTTTTTTTTAATTTAACTAAGATGCAGCTGTGAAAACTGGATTCTTCTTTTGAACTCCTGTATTTACGTTTGCTTCTGGCAGCCCTGAGGAAATGTGATTGTTTTAAAGCTTGCTGCAGAGTTTAAAAGGTTTTAATATGGGAGGCTAAAAGTGGCATGTTACACAGTTCAGTGGATTTAGAGGTCCACACTGCCTCAACCTCTGTCTGTGGTGATCAGGTGAAGCTGGGGCCTAACTGCAGCATAGGTATGCTAGTGACTTCTAGTGATTAAGGCAACTAATAAAAAGATTAAGGAGTGAAATGGTTCTGAGCTTGACCAGACTTTCCCCAGGGTCAGGACCGTTTGTGCACAAGGCAATGCATCTGATCTTTCTCAAAGGAAAACATACAAGGTTCTGGTAGATATTGCCTCTACATAATTAGCTTACATTTGAAGAAAAATGGAAACCAAGACTGTTTTGCTCAAGATATACCAACTAACACACTGGTCAGCATAGTGCACAAAATGGGATTCCTGACACAGATCATCCTTTCTGCAGAAGTGTCATTGCCACAAGGCAAACTGGTCACACTTGTGACATTAAAGTCAGCAGCCACTGGTCCCAGGTAAGTGTGTGTCACTCCAGGAGCAGTGAGTGACAGCCTCCCAGCTGGTTTCCTTTGGGAACTGGAGCGACCTTGTGGGTTTTTGTGTGTATCATGCATCGAGGTGGAGCTAAAAGTCAAACCTTAAATCTTTGAGCAAAAATGAGTCTCACTCATAATCTGAATCCTAATTAAAGAAATGTTTAAATTGAGTTTTAGTCTGCTAGTTAATGAGAGTTGGCATTGGTTCATTTACACACCATATCAAAATGAGAAGAACTAAAGGCCTTAGGTTTTCTTCAGAGAAATACTTAGGCAGACCTCTTTATATACATGTGTAAGCAGTCCTGCTAAAATCAGAGGGACTGCTCATCCAGCAGGAATGTCCCTTTGGTACACTGCTGGATCAAGATAACGAGTGATATATGGCTGGTGATAAGTTTTATGTTTCAGCCAACACAGATGGTGTCACAGGCAAACTCCTATTGTATTTTGGTCACCTAAGCTTTGATCCTGCTTCAACTGCATCTGGAAATCAGCATTACTTGGCTTCACTTGTGTGAGTGCAGGGGCTGCTCTGCTGTGAGGTGGTGGGAAACTTTGCTGCAGAATCTACAGCTGGTGCCTCCAGAAGGAGTCCCTGGGACCAACATTCCAAAAGCACTAGGCTGGTAATACAAGTGAAGAAGGAAAATGTAATAAATATCTCTTCTGTAACATTCAATTAATTAATTTACTGTCTGTATCCAGATCAGTTTTCTCAAACGCTTAGCTTTAATTCTAATAGGAAGAGATTGAGTGCCAAGCTCTCTTTATTTTTATTCTTTAGTCTGGGGATACAAACAAAATCTGATGGCCAAAACAAAATTGTGTTGGCCACTGTGTTGCAGCCTAGGTAAGGGACTACTCTAAATAAGCTTTTTCAATACTACTTAGAAGTGGTCCCCAAAGCATGGAAATTCATGAGGAGGAGCTCTGTCCTAATTAATCCCAACATTATGTCCTCAGGTTCAACTCCATGTGGTAGAGAGAAAGTGATAAGGACCATGTCACCAACCAGAGTGAGATGACTGTCCCTTAAATACAGTTTTTTCTATATATTGATGTAAATGATGTAAATCAACCATATCCAGTGAGGACTCCCCAGCCTTTTCATCAGTGTGACTTCAGAAGTTGTGTAAATTGTGCACAGAAGAGTTGCTCTGATGAAATATCCATGCAATAGTATTCTTTTTACTTAGAGTTAAAACTGCTTCTTTGCCTAAATTTTGATGCTGGGAGTGGGAAAAGTGCCCAGTTATGTCAGGATCCATCATGTTAAGTCTCCTCAGTACAGTATGTGCCTGGCTCTGCTGGCCTGAGTGTCACTGAAGAGGAATGTGTGTGGGCCATGGACTGCTTTCATCAGCAACATTTGCTGGTCACTGCAGTGCTTACAGTGGCAGGAGATCACAGCCCTGTTGCTTTTGGGGACACGTCAAGGAGAATTTGGGAGGTAACTGTCCAGAACCACGTGCTCTGGTGTGTGGAAGGTCAGGAGAGGAAGCTGAGTTACTACCAGCCCCCTTTAGTAAAAGCAAAAGCAGATTTTCATAAAAAATACAGTAGTTGTCCCAGGGAGGAAGGGACATATGAAAAGCCATGGTCTCTTTCTGAGGAGGACCATGCTACTGAGATGGTTGTTCCAAAGAGTAAAGCATCACCCTGGCACCATGAGATCTTGATCTGGAAGGACTCAGGCTGCATATTTCAGAGGTTTAAATACAATTTCTTAATCCAGTGATGGTGAAGGGTCGAGAAGAATCTCTGTAACATTCAACAGAAAATGCGCAAAGCAATATCATGCATGAAGTATGATAGAACTGAATCCACAGTCAGCATTAATTCTTGAGAACTTGAGAATATGAAATAGAAATATTAGGTTTATTTTCAAAATATTTGTTCTTCAGATACCTTTATTTGTTTCAAATTTCCTAAATCTAAAAGGAAATAAGGACACTAAACAGATGGGACACCACCTCCACACCACAGCTCCACTGTGTATCCCTCCCCCTGCAAGGAGATCTGTAATCAGACAGCGGTGACAAGGAGCCCACACCTGGGATAGAGAAGTTCTGGCTCAGATAGCTGCCTGGAGATGTGCATTTTCCTCACAAAGGGTGGCTGTGCAGAGGTCATTGATATCCCAATCCTCCTCCAAAAGTGGGGTTACTAAACCTTTGCCTTCTGGCCAGTGTGCAAGGGGCCTGTTTGATCCCTTGTTTGTACATGATTTCTACTCATCCCCTTCCAGAGGAACTCGCTGTCCTGCTGAAGAAAGCCCTCCCTCCTGAGACACAGTGCAGACCCTTGGTGGGTGATCCTCTGCACACATGTTTCTAGATAGCAAGGTTGCCAAAGAGAAGTGCATGTCCCTTCCCACTGTGTGCTGTGCTGGGGGCTTTGACAGCTGCACTGCAAGCTCCTGTCATTGGTGGGGAGGAGGGATTGACAGAGAACAGAAGTCCCCATCTTGGATATATCATTTCTCTTCCCTTTAAAATATGCAAAATAGTCACCTTACACTAGACATAAGTCAGAGATGGATGCTTAAGATCCAGATTTTAGCTGTCCTCTGGAGTTTGGACCATTAGTTCAGGCTGGTTTGATAGCAAGGCTTGACCTGGAGTCAGGACACCCAAGGAGTATGCAGCCCAGGCCTGGCCAGACTTCACTGTCTCTGGGTCAGTGGCTGGGAATTGACTTGTGGGTCTCTTCCAAATCACTCATCACTTTTCATCACCTCCCTACTGGTTCTTGATATTCCCTTTCCTTCCTACAGTGAAGGATCTCTTGAGTCCTCCAGAGGCCATTCAGAGACTTATTCAATTTCTCCTTATTTCTCTTAATTTCTCCTTTTCTCCTCATTAGCCTTTAATGTTTTACCCACTACTTATTTTCAGTTTTGTGAGATATATTTTCACCAGCTGATCTCAGGGATATAACAGAGAAACAAGACTTCCTTGATTTTCTGCCTTAACTGTCAGTTACTTAATTCTTTCTACTGATCCTAACTTGACACCCTGAGAGAACCCCAAATAATTTACTTTCTTCCTGCAGTATCTCCCCTCCAATGATGCTCTTATGACTCCACAGATCATCCTTTCTCCTTTGCATTTTGGCCAAAACAGAACTCACAATTCTTTTGATATAACCCCACATAAATCAGTCTCTCTAGCCACTCCATGATTTTGCTGTGCTTCTCTGAATTCCTTCCAATTTGTTCTCACTACTGTTACTGAGCTGTCCAGAACTGAATGCAATATTAATATTCTACACACTGTATATAGTGCCTGTCAGGCAAAGATTAGGAGTTTTATGAAGATTGATTATTTAAACCTTCCAATACCACCAGTGATCATGGAGTCACTGACTATTATTACCCCAAACCTGAAAAATTCCATTCATCCACTTATCAAGGTCAATTCATGTTTCTGATGGTTGAGTGAAATGTTAGCTTTTCTTATCCTCACTACAGTGAGGGGTAAGCCAGTAGACTTTGGCATCCAGCCACAAAAAGCCTCATATCGTAACAACTTTATGGTGTTTGCAGGCTGGAGCTGCCAGCCCCAGGTTCAGTGAGAGCTCTGCCTGTTCACTGCATGGGAGGGTTCAGTGCTTCATGTCGAGGAGTCGGCCTCAAGCCAGCACGCTGGGGGAGGAGGGGCTCAGTGAGCACACAAAAAACGCTGAAGGGAAAGATGGGTTTCAAATCCAATGGACTGGAATCTATGGCCACGCTTTACTCCCCAGAACAGAAATGGGACATGGGGGAAAAGGGCGTTTCACACAACCTTTCTGAGGTCAGCAATCATTTTTTTGTCTGCACCAAACAGCTTAAGACATCTCCCCTGCCTTTCCAGGCCAATGCTCAGGTTTAAGGACCTGCACTACTTCTGTTTCCAGATCGTTGATTTATATTGAGTAAAGTACTCTGTAAGGAAGGAAACTAAAATGTTTCAAATTTGGATGTCAAAACCTGTGCATAAAACTGATTGTATTAAGATCAGCATTTTATTGTTGAACATGCTGCATTAGTAGAGATGAAAAGTTTTTCATAGCTCCTGCAAACATGTAGAGAAGAGAGATAGGCTTCAGGTTTTGCTTATACGAAACCTTGAGACATTCCGGAAGAAAAGAACATACACATGTGTGGTGTGTGTTGCAAAGATTTCCAGGAGCCATAGTTATGTTATCTCCTTTTTCCAAATGCCTTCCAAGGGCTGGGCTTCTGAGGGCTACATCCCTTGGCCATGGCCTAAGGAGGGGGCTGCCATGAAGGACCAGCCAGCCCTTTGTGCAGTAACACAGGAATGCATCATGATCTTGCCACAGAAAATGCTGGATCCTATTCCATACACCCTTGTCTTCTGCATGAGAATTGGTAGTGTTCTGTTTTCATAAAAGTAAATTACCAAAAAATAACCAAACAAACCGCTTTTGCACAGAGAATTTTAACAAAAACGTGTGTTTCTTCAATTCTGCAGAAAGTGGAGTTTATATTTTAACGAAAGAACCCTGTCCTACCTGTAGGTTTGCTTGGACAAAACCCTGATTCCACCATACACTCTGTAATAGTTCCCCAGACATTTTCAGTAAGGGGTCAGCAGTATCTAAAGCTTATTTGTTTCCTTGTCATTGGCAGATGAATGAGACTTTTCAGACATGGCTATGCTTGGGAGCTTTTCCTGCTGTTCTCTGCCCATAGACTTAGGCACCATCCCAAACTGCCAGATAACTATTACCACAGTCTGATGAGTTGGTGAATCCCACTGTGGGATCAGTCAGATATATTTAAGTCTGACCCAGTACTTGAGCTTATCAGACGCTGTAGTGTAGAAGGGGGAATGACCAGAAAAAAATGTAGATGATTTTCTGGAAATTAACAGAAAAATGTCGATTTGCCATGACAGTGCAAGCAAAAAGCAGCTTAACCATTTCCCAGTTTTCCTCAGCATCTTTGTGGTGATGGATGAAAGTAATGAGAGACCAAGTAGTGTGAAGTCATTTCCTTCATTGCTAATGTCCACTTGCTGATACTCAAGACAGCAACTTGTAATACTTAAATGTTTGTACTTGAATGTGGAGTCACTGATTGCTGTGGTAGGAGGCTGTAAATTAGGATGGTGGCTCAAGAGTGTCTGCTCTGAGATTCTAGTGGTGCTGGAGGATGTGTGCTACACTGGGGGAACAGGACTGTTCTGAAGCAAGTCCAAGTTAAAAATCAAGTCTCTGTTCTGAAGGAAGTAATAAGTGATAAGTGTGAGATATGAGACTGAAATTATGGGCTGCTAATAACTCTCAAAGGCTTCTAGATTTAGTTCCTGGAGCTATCCTGGGCCAGAGTTTCATGCCAACAAGTTTCCTGAGGAAAATATATCTGTTCTACACACACCAATGAGAGAGCACTGCAGAGTTGCCACAGAAAACCAATCCATACAGAGTCCTTTCCAATAGCTTTTAAAGTCAGTGGAAAGGGTCCAGTGGTTTAATTGTGCATAGTACATCACCCCTCTCTGAAAGGTTGCCTGGCTCTGCTAAGCTCATGAAAAGGACTAAATCAAATTCTTCTAAACTTGCAATTCTTAATGTGGAGCAGGAAGTTCCCTGTTAACCTCTGGTCTATTTCCAGCTGCTCTTAATCACAATTCTATCACTAATTTGCTGATCTAATGACTTCTTCAGAACATCTTTTAGCACGTTGTTATGCATGCTGGAAGGTAACGTGGGCTTTGTGCAGCCTGTGTAGGCTGTTTTAGATGTGAATAGTGGTACCAACTTCAGATTCACAAATGGCAGAAAGAGAAATTGTTGACAGAACTTCTTCATCATTAATTTTTTAGAGACATATTAACACTAATTTGATTTTTCCTCCACAGTTCTCATGGTATGAGGGCTAAGTAACTTTTTCCAAAAGGAAAAATTTTGAGAATACCCAAGGGAAAGTTTGGGACTTCATTTTTAACCAAACTGTCCCACAGTTACACCAATGGCAACAGTCCATTCCTGTGTGCAATTTTGGCATTTTTAGAGGATTTAATCTGTACACTATCTGTACCAGCTAAGGATTTTGGCATTTTCACACAGCTGCTGCCAAAATGCAGCTGCCTGCATGTGATATTTTGCAGGCACAACAGAATTTACATGCATTGGCCTTTAAGCATCAACTGGGATATTAAAGAGCAATAGTGGCTAGCAAATGTAACAACATCGGTGTGAAGAGATCTGCCTTCAGGATATTATTTCTGTACACAGAGCATTAGTGTTTGGAGCATTGTGCAATCCATGACTGAGGAACTCTCACCTCACTGGTTAGTTTTTGATGTCTCAATGAGGCATGAAGACAGCAAATCCCTTGGTGGTTGGCAGGAGACATTGATTCATTTCACGGGTCTCAAGAGGGCAAAGACCAAACTTAATAACCTGAGAAGTGAACGTTTTGAGAAGTCTGATATAGAGTCAGGCCTCCTATTTGAGCTCCTGACGCTTACTCAGCTGAAAGTTGTTCTCTTTGTGGAAATTTCTGAGAAGGCCAAAAATAACAGCATTCTGCTCCTCTTAGGAATTCTCTACCCCTGTCCTTCCATTCAGGAGTTCAGGGTGCTAAAGGAAGGGCTCAGCTTTTGCTCTTTCCCTTCCCCTCTTGACTGCTTGCAAGGATGTCAGGGGAGGTGAATCACAAGCACAGCAGGGAGGTAGTCTGTGTTTCATCATGGGAAAGGGTCACTCCATGAACCACGTGCAGTGTGGCCCCTCCTTGTTTAGCTCCTGGTCCTGGCAAAGGCCACTGGATCTCCCTTCCCCATGGCCAGTGGCACACAGCTTCTGGGATATTGAGGACTACTGCTCCCATCAGGTCATCCTCCCTTTTCCAGGGAAAGCAGTAAACAGAAAGAGAAAGCAGGATCAGAGTTTTTATGGCAATCTTCAATAAATTAACTTGAAGTTTCAGTAGAAAATAGCAATTATTTATTAAAAAGAACTGCAAGTATCTTCCAAGCAGGAGTAGGGTGTTTCAGATTTCTAGCCTAGCAGGAGGAATCAGATTTCTAGCCTAGCAGGGGGAAAGCAGATATTCTAAATAAATCTTTAATTAATCAAAGATTTCTCCCCAAATTCCACCCAAGCTTCTCAGCCCTCAGGTTTCTACAGACAAAGTACTTTAGAAGGACCAGAGAAAGCTGGTAGGAAAACCACTAAAACCTGAGAAATCAGATGGAATATGGGCCATGTGAATCTGAGCTATAACAGCTTAAAGTAAGACTGTCAAAGTGAGCGGAGATTTTCTGCTTGCAAAGCTCTTAAAGGTACCCCTAAAAGTCAGGAAATGGTCATTCTTTGATGTCTAAACTTTCCCTCACTTCCCATACTTTTTTATTTGGTGACTTCAGTTTGTATTTGTCCAACTGAACCATCTTATTTTGGTTCGATACGCACTGCTGTGGTGCAGGTAGGAATGCAGCAGATGTGTAGAAAAATAAAAGCACACTAAAAGAGAACAAAAGAGCATTTTGAATAGAGGCTTTGGAAGGTGTTTAAAGCTATGCTTACAGTGGTTCAATGAAGTTTAGGGCAGTGGAGTGACTGCTATTAATGGTACAGAAAAATATAATGTCCTTCCCATGGGAGAAATGTAATTTCATCACTAAGGACAAACAAACATTTGGGACAAGCAGTTGAAAATTTAACTGAGTTTGTTTTTTAAAGAAAACCATGGGTTTAGAAATGCTGAAAAGCTGCCTTCAGTTTTTGGTTTGACCTTACTCTTGGCATGCCCATTTCCCACAAGTGCCTGTGGTGCCCCATGGTCCATGAGGCCCCATGGCCACCCCATGCCACCCCGTGCCACCACGGGTCAGGCCATGCAGGGCAGGATTGCACAGCCCACCCTGCACAGGCCCGGTGGCACAGTGCAGTCACCAGGCATCGTGTCAGCTTTGCACAGAGTCCTGTGGGTCCTCTGCTCCTCCTTTAGTGACTTCTGTGGAAAATTCCACTGGAAGAGATCCATTCAAATGGAAAGTGTTTATAATATCGAAACAGACCCATTCTTGATAAGAGAAAGTGTGGGGGAGGAGGGATGCTCTGCTCAAAATACTTCAGCTAACTCTGCTTAACAGAATAACTACTCATCTGTTTGTCTAAAAACAACAGATTTACTATATTTGTTGTTAAATAGAGTTCCAGGGAAAAATACCCCATAATGAAGCAGGAACAAAACTCAGCTTGCTTTTGTTTTTCATCCAAAAATAGCAAGTAAGTTTTAAAACAATGAACTATACTGCTGGAAAGCTCTAATTTTTCTTTGTTTTGTTTCAAAATCTATCTTGCCAGGAAGCAAAATGACCTGCATCAGAAGAACTTAACATAGCTTCTTAAATGCTTCAAGGTGATCAAAGTGTTTAAGGTTAATCCACAGTAATTCTTTCACTATGTCTTGCTTGCTTTTCTGAAAAATCCAGAAATGTTTTTTGGCAAAGCCCTGTTAATATAGCTCGAATGATTGTAATTTATTGCAATTTGTAATGTACTTAAGAAAACAGAGCTTATCAATTTTAATGAGACTTCACACTCTGTGGAATGAAATATCTGAAGTCACACCTGGAAACAAGATTCCCAAATCTCTTGGATAATTCCAAAAATCTTACATTTCTACATATATTTCCGGCAAGGCAGGCTGAGGATTGTGCACACTCTGTTAGAAATGCATGATCAGAGCACACACAGCTCAGCAATGGCATATTAACTTCTCCTGAAAGACCAAAATGAGATCTGCTATTCCTGATCACATCAGGCCACAGTGTGTGGGTCGTTCATACTCGCCCAGTGACTGACTGAGCAAATGATGTGAAATGATCCTTTCCTGCAGCTCTGACCTCATGGTACTGTGAGGGGCCCAAAAGGAGACTCAGCTCACTGAGACATCTTTTCAAAGTTTATTTCAGATTTGGTGGAGCATGAGTTCTTCTGTTTAGAATGTTATTATCTAATCTGGTCTCTAACATGTTGCATTATAAACAACCACTCGTCTTCTGTTTCCAGACACAGAAATGTCCTCTATTCCCTCCACCTTTGTACAATGCATTCCAGCCACAAACATTGTTTTTTCACTATCCCTGACATCCTGTTTAGAATGAAGAATGACTCTGTTTGGCCAGGGTATGGTTTTTTACAAGTGTTTGTAAAATGTCTAGGACCTAGAAGGAAAGGGGATAAAAAGGCCAAAGGGACTGAAAGTGGGGAAGGACCATTAGCAGTTGTTTGTTTTATTAAAACTAAAAGTTCATTCTGGTGCTGTTTAAAAAAAATAAACCCACACATTTTACTGCATGTGCTTTGGCCCAGCACAGGCTGTTTTGGCCTGAGGACTGCAGTGAAAGGTGGGATATCATGCAGGGTCCAATTGAGTGAGTGATGCTTACAGGATTCATCACAGCTCAGCAATACATGGAGTGGCATTAACCTGTCATGTTTCATTTGTGTTTCTTTCAGTGAAATCTGTAAATGATGGAGCCTGTGCATGTGCCAACCCCAGCTAGTACTATGCCAGAAGTTTTGATCTGGACAGTGAAGCTTGGGCAGCAGAGCCAGGCTGAAAGTCTGTGTCCTTCTTCCCTCACTGCTACCCCATTAACATCCTGAGCAAAAATCCCCTCTTGAAATACTCCATCTTTCAAAATTTCTCAGCTTTCTCACAGAAATGTGCACTTGCTTTTCACTTTAGAAGGTGGTCTGAAAAGAAACAACTTCTAGGTCTTCTTAATAAAAAGTCCACAGCATTTATTTATTTATTTACCCAATTTTGTGATCAGACCAGTCATGAAATTCTCTTTTTTTCTGTGACTTTAGGGGTCTCCAGCCTTTCTATAACATTTCAGCTGCTTAGGTGTCTCTGCTTGCTGTCTAGTAATGCTCTTTGTTCAGACACTTCCCTGTCTTCTGAGTCTCTCTTTCTAGGAAACAGTAGGTATATTTACTCATGAGTTTTCCCCATCTTCACTCTTTTGTGCTATTTGTCCTCTTTGGGTGGCAGAGAAGGCAGGGAAGAGACCAAAAGTGTGAGGAAGGAGGAAAAGTGAAACTCTGCCTGCTCTAAACTTTTGCTCCAGTTAAAGCTCAAGTTCCAGATATGGGGCCAGAAGCACATATGTCTCAGTCAAAAATTAGCACTAACCTGGTTTTCCAACATACAGTTTCTCTTCTCAGTTTCCATCTGGAAAATTTAACTTTCCTAACATTTGATATCTTCAGAAAGCTTCTGGTTTTGATAAGGCTGTGTTTTCTGTCAGGAGAATTTTTCAATTTCGCACTTTTGATCAGATCCAGCATTGCACATACTCCACTCTGCTCCTATGCCTTAGACAACTTACATACTCAACACAACCAAGAGTCTTTTGTAGTTTTCAGCTAATTGAAAGGTAATTTTTTTTTTTTGACAAGAGGAGAATACCAGAACACAGTGACCCTTTCCTTGTTTTTGTTAGGCCTTTTTTACTGAGTGCTGGTATCTTCTAATGAGTCAAGAAAATATTTCTGTTCATGGTACAGTCCTGCACAGCCACTCTCAGTCTTATCATCTTGCAGCCCCATCCCACTGTTGCCTACAAATGTGTATGTGTGTGTGGTATTTCTGCTTCATTATTCCTATTATTCCTTTGAGGCAGAGGATCCATGATCAAAGTCAGGAGATGGGATTTATTGAGTAAAAACCAGAGCTAATGCTACTACAGAAAGCCATATCAGTTATTTAAGAAGGACAAGCTATGGAATTTACTGAGCCATACCTGTTATAACCCTGCTGCAGTCTGACTATGGAGATTGCTGGTAGGCTTCCAGATATTATATAGGCCAAATGCACTTAATTTGCAAGGCAAAACAAAAAAGCCAAGAGTTTTGTGTGTGTGGTCTGATTGAGGAGCACTGTTTTCTGTGTTATTTAATTTGGAGAGAGGAAAGCATATTATGGGTCAGTTTATTTTATTTTATAATTTACTACTCAGTAGAGAAAAGAAATGCCTTCAGGGCCCCAATTTGCGTGTAGCAGCATCACTTGGAGACTACAATGTGCAGGACAGAAGCAAAAACTTTCCACTCCAGCAATAAGAAGTTCCCATCAGAGAGGAGCACCTGAGCTGGGGCTGCCAAAGGTCACCCCAGGAGCTGTGCATGGCCTTGGTTTTAATTTTTCACTATGTGATGTTCAGAGGGTCTTAGTTTAGGCTCATTACACTGCATGTTGAATCAACAAACAATGCCTGATAAGCACGAAGAAGATTGATAGTATTGACATATTGTTTGGGACAAATCCACTTCCACGGACTTCCTGCAGTCCTGTGGGTCTGTTGTAGAACACATGTCTCCTGCGGTGGGCAACAGCTGTCTTTAGCCAAAAAAAAAAAAAATTGGAATTGTTCATCACCTGCTTAGCAGTTTCCACAGACACAGACACTCAGGGGTACATGGGTAACATGAATGACCAGGGTATTGAGTTTAACAATGACCTTTCCCTTGTCTGGAGCTGATGCACAGAGGGCATTAATCCTGGTTTTGTTGCTACTTGTCAGTGAACTGGGTTTTCACTGAACCAATATTTTGCATCTGGTGCTCTAAATTCTTTTATGGATATTTTGTTTCCAAAATTGCTCCTGGAGGTTTTATGGTATTGCTTCCTTATTGCACCACAGCCCCAGTGTGAATGCAGTGAGAGGACCGAAAGGACCAGGAATAAAGGATGGGGGAGGCAAAGGAAACATCATTTGGGTTCTTGGAGTCCCTGACAGATTACAGTGTCCCCAGGAGAGCCGGAGACAGCTTGGTCCCTCTCTGTGAGGCAGCCACAGCCTGTCCTGTCCCTTGGGTCTGCCCAAGGCAACTTCAGCCAGAGGCATCAAGCCACAGCTAGCAGTAAGTCTGGGATGGGAATTCTTTGAATATAAGCAAGCAGGGCTGTTACCAAGGCTGAAAAACCTCATCTGTTTGACTCAGAAACAAGAGGAACCACAAACCTTTATAGACATTTTGTACAAACACTTGTAGACACTCAAATAGTACGTGGCACCCTGGGGTTAGCTCAGACACCACTCAAGAGGAGAGTTACTCAACATGGGCATAAAATTATTCTTGCTTCTGCAGCAGAAAGATTTAATCAAACCTAACATGCAGCAAAATCCTTGTGCTCACAGTGGGGACCTTTTGGTGGCTGACTTTCCCAACAGATGCAGAGTACTGGGAGGGGGACAGTGGCCCAGGAGTGTGATGGCCAGGCAGGGAGCAGGCAATGGACCTGCCTGAGACAGCTCTGCTCTCAGTCCCTGCAATGAACTCCACTGTTTGTTTTATTGTTTCACATGGTACTGCAGGCTCAGGCCAGCAAGTGCGTGCTTCTTTCATGCCACCCTTTAAGGGCTTAAAACCACCTTAGGGAAGATGCAGTTGGCATAGGAGGGCTTCCTGTCCATGGGGGGACACTTTCTCTGGAATGCCTTGTTTTTTTATGGGTTTTTGGGCCCACTGGACTCAGGCACCTACAAAGGGAAAGGGAATGTAAGTGATCCTTGCAAAGGGCTGCACTGACTACCTATGGCCTGGTAAAGCCTGGCTTTGCAGGGCCCCGTGGGTCCTGGACATGGCTGGGGCTTGATGTGCAGCCTCAGGAGCACTGCTGGAGGGGAGAGGTGCTACTGAGAGCAGGGAAGTGAAGGAGCAGGGAGGGTGAAGCACTGTAAGCTGGAATCTGGCCACAGGGTTACGCTGAGCATTTCTGCACTTGCAGAAGTTGCCATGGTATTTTAATAACTGCAGGTGATTTAATGGCTCATCTGGAAGACAGCAGCTCTGGTACAGCCGCGTTTGTGCCACACATCACTGCTTACAGTTTTGTAGTGAGGCAGTTTTCTTTCAGAAACCAAGGGGAACCTATTTCGTGCCTCCTTGTATACCAGCATGTTCACATGTGTTGCCAGGTCTGTCCTTTTGTGTCCCCTGGTTACAGATGTGCTGTGTCTCCAGCTTGCAATGTTCTTCACTTATAGCAGTGGGTCAGGGCAGATGTAGAGAGGAAGCTAATTTGGTACACTTGCAGGACATGGACAAATCCTTCTCTGCTCCTCTGTTTGTCATTCAGCTCAGATGGAGCCAGAGACATTGACTTCCATTCAGCAAAAGCATCTGAAAAGCATTCTGCTCAGCTTTCTGTGAACAGTGCAGAAAATAAATGCTGTTGCCACTCTTCACTAGGCCTTTGTAACAGCTTATAGGAAAAAATTTCTGTCCTGACGCCCAAAGTCCACTGCCCAATGCCTCTTGGTGAATGTGGTTTTTCTGATATATTTCAAAACTTTTCCACTTCAGGCTGTTACAGACTGTACTGAACAATCCAGTTTCAAAATGCTGCCTTTGCAACTGTTATGCAGTTGTTTTCCAGTCCTTTTCTCCAATTCTTCTTGCCTTTATAGAGGGACTATCAAGAGACTCAGGAAACAATAAATAGAAATGTTGTTTAAGTTTATCTTAAGAGAATATGGGATGCTGGCTCAAGGAACTTTGCTGATTATCTTGGCTAGCCTTGGACATTTCCTTTGGCATGTCTATAATTGCTTTAAGAAACATGTTCATGCTGAGCCAACTTCTAATTCTGTAGATTCAACTACTTGATTTCAGATATATGGCCAAGTTCTGCCCCCTGCCTTACTGGGATTGCCCCAGCATAACAAAAGCCTAATTTGTTCCATGGGTCTCAGGTATGTGATTTCTTCATTGTTACTCACTTATTGCTTTCAGGATATTTGTGTCTTGAATGAAATTTTAAACTTCTGGGAGAGGTAGTTAATAGCTGGGAGAGGGAGAAAAGCAAACTACACAATATATCTAACAAATATGTGACATCTAATTTAGAAATCTGTTGTTTTCTTTCAACAGAAGGGGAAGAAAGCAATGCAGCCATATTCCCTCTTTCCCCAGGATATTGGCACAAGTCCTGGATCCACTGACATTTATAGGGAGATGTAATTAATTAACTTCAAATACCAGATTAGCTCATGGATTCAATATATCTCCATTCTTATGTGGACGTAAAAAAGCTTTTGATTAATGATCACAACCTTTCTCAGGAATTTGAGGGCTTTTACTTACTGGTGACAGCTTTTTCTGGGGTTCTATATCATCAGTGCACAAAGTGGCTTCAAAGTCAGTGCCTGGTATTCATTACTGATACTGCAAACGAAGCCTACAGGCTCAGCCTTGGCCCTGTTAAGTCACTTGCAGTTTAATCACTGACTTCAGTTGCATCCAGATCTCATTCTGATGCTTCTCTTGATAAACTTTTTAACAAATAAACCAGAAAACCCTACCTGGCTAAAGGCTATTTCCTGCTTGAAGGGCAAGAGAAGTTGGGCAGAAGGCAGTGTCTAGTCTTAAACATCAATACAAGCCCAAAGCTTAAGGAGAGGAGCAGGTGAGGCTGGACAGAGAGAGAGGGCAGATGTGGCTGCAGGAGATTGTCACCATGCATAAACTATCACTGCCACTCTCCAGACTTCAGGCAGTAGGTTATAGAACTTTGCTGTCTTTCAAATAAAGCTTATTTCAGGATGCTCCTATGGTTTCAAATACACCCATGGATCCTACTCTCACAGACATTGCAGTGGGACAGGTCTGGAGTCCATTTATGCTGCTGTGAATCCAGTGTTTCTGCAATTAAATATACTGCAGATGCAGTCCAGTTCTTCCAAATCACACCTCTAAGATGAGGGATATGTTCTAGCCCTAAGACCAGAAACACAACTACTCCATCTATTAAGAGGCATGGCAAAGCACAGTCCTGTCCAGCCCAGTCAGTCACACGGCCTGAGCTCGGACTGCCCACAGAGGCCCTGACTCTGCTTTCTGCACGGGGTCACAGGCCATTTGATGATAAGCCATTTTGTGGGAAGTCTGTACTGTGCGACTGGATCACGCTGTCTTGCCCTGTAAGAAGTCCTCCTTCATCAGGCCAGGGAACATCCAGCAGGAGATCAGAGCCTCCTCTGAGGCCAGCTGCACGGACTTCCCTGTTTTGTGCTCTTCAGGAGTGAGGTGTTAATATTTTGTCTGCTGGCAAAATGTGCCTGAGGAGCTCCTGGTTCGGGCAGGCCTGCTTCACTCCCCTGCCACTGCACGTGGGCAGGTTTTGCTGCAGCCTAGCTAACATCTGGCTTGTTTTGGCAACTTGGGCCATTTCACTGATACAAGCTGTGAGGTGGCCCTAGCTGAGCACCCCTGGGAAAGCTCAGGCAAGGCTCAGAACTGCTTTACCTCAGTTTTGCAGTCATACCATCAGGAAGGCAGCCCTCACGTACAGCAGGTGTGGTTCAGTAAAATGATGCAGCTTTGGCAGTCCATAGCTCAGACATACAAAAATCTTGTGCTGCTTTCCCTCTTGAGCTGAGTTTCATTCACAGAATAAAATTAGCTACTTGTGTTCCTGGCTTGTTTTGGCCTCAGTGATGTTTTTTCATGGGGTTTCCACTGATTAAACCTAATTAATTTCCATTGCCATCAGTTGAGTCCAGACAGGCTCTTCCAGGCTGGTGGGAATGAGTTAGGGAGCAGTGCATATGGTATCTTACATGTTGGTAAAGACCCATTTAAATTAACCCTGTGGTCCTGATCCCCTACCCACCTTACATGGCATAAATTGACAGATCCTATAGAAACAACAGTGTTTCTGTAGAACAGAGAAGGGAGGTCCCTGCTGAGATTTCTCTTTAAACATTGCATCAGGCTTCCAATGCAATATACATTTTTACATATGTTAGTACAGAGAATGGACACTTCCTTAGGAAGCCCTTTTTTTGGCTAATTGTATCTCTGAAATAATAAATTCCTTATGTGAAAAACCATAGTCTGATCTACTGTCAAGCATGATGAGCAGGTTCACCTTCTGGGTCCAAATGAAATAGCTTCATAGGCTGTTACAGACAGGTGAAAGTAGGTGGATTTTTCACTTCAGGATGCAGTACCTGGGAGGACAATTACTCAGTTCCAATAATACTTTGCAAAATGAGGACTATTGCATAATTCCAGGCCTGAGTTTTCTTGCACTGATGCTGGTTTTTAGCTTTGTAATTGCTCCATTCACTTCTACCAGGATTTTAAGTAAGCCAAGTTTTAGGGCTGAAGATGACATCAGGTATCCCAGCTGCTCCTAGAAAGGAGCTGTGTAATTTTCTTCTGGGTGTAAGTCAGTGGAGTGTTGTGGGAGAGGGCCCATCAGCAAAACGTGAAGTCTGTTTATGTCACCATGTCCTGTCCTGCCCTGATGAATTCCCCTGCTTCAAAGCCTGACAGCACCAAAGAGTTTTAGAAAACTTTTGGCAAAGGTCAGGGACTCCAGCAAGTCCTTGCATCCTTCCAGGTGAGAACCTGGTTCTGTAAACGTATTTTGGGGAACATTTGCAGGAACATTTGTTCTGAAATTTGGAGTAACTTGGCGCTTAAACCCATTCATAAATTGTTTCCATCTTCCAGTCCCCTTGCACCAATCACTTAGATCTATTTAATTTTTAAGGATGATTCACTTTTAAAAATAAAATGTAGCATATGAGCAGCTTCCAGCATGTGTCAGGAAGAGATAAGTCACCCAAAGCTGTGATGGCCCACCAGGGTGCCTTCAAGGGATTCAGACTACTGTCTACACAGTCCTTATTAGGATCTTTCTCTCCCTCTCCCTCTCTCTCTCTCACTTCCTTTTGGCACTTGCTCTGTAAACTGAACAGCACCTGAGCCGGCATCATGAACCTCACCAGGCTTTGTGGAGTTCAAACTGAGTTCAAATGTTTTAATTAAAATGTCCCCTTCCTCTCTATCATTAGATAGCTGCAAACAGATGACTGAAGCTTCCTGCCTGGGAAGGGTTGGTCAATGGCCTTATATCCGAGGGGTGAAACCTCTCTACTGGGAAAAAAATCTTGACTTAAATGGTCTGTGTAAGGACATTTATTAAGTCAGAACAGTGGCAGCTGGGTTAAGACTTGAAATCTTCTCACCATGATCTTGTGGGAAAGAGTTTTGTCCTCAAAAGTTTGATATATGGGTTTCTGACTCCGTGTTCAGAGCTGCTATGTGTGATTGGCTCTTTGCCTGCAAGCACCCAGGATGCTGAGCAGATATTAACTGTTGTCTTTTCTTGGAGTGAGATTTGGTCTGTCCATTGGAAAAGCACCGGGAACTGAAGGCAAAGAAGAAGGAAGAGGGTCTTTGTGAATAACTGACTTTCTGCTACAGCTGCTAAAGGACTTGGTGTCATCCCAAATTGAGAAATATGCCTTCTGTTTATAAATGTGCTGACCTCCAGTCATATTGCACTTTCTCTGCCCAGAAGCGATGATTCATTAAGTTTCTAGAACTTTTCTTTCCTTAAAGAAATGAAACACTATTCTCCATGGTCCCAAGTTTACTTTAGAGTGGAGAATGAAAACATATTTGCCCTTAATATTTTGAAACCTTCTCAGTTCATTTCTTTAAGCCAAACTCAATACAGCCCTGCCACTTGCAGTGCTTGCCCTAGCACAGCATTTTCCAGGAAATTATGGTTGCAGCTGAACCTTTGAGACATTCAGAATCTACTCCAGCTTGAGTTTGTGCTGTTTGTGTTTCCTAATTGCTTCCTTTACAGAGGAGAGATGAATACAAACCTGCCCCATGGATGGGCAAATTCTAGCTCAGGCCCTTTTACAACTTTACACTAGCAAAGAAAGGGCTGTGGTGTCAGTAGAAAGCACAGAGGAACTGTTCCCCATCTGACTCCAGAGGTGTTTGAAAGGCTCTAGTGTTAGGCCTGAAGTTCCTGTTTGCTGCTCAAACCACAGAACACGATCCCCACCATGGCTAACCTGCCAAGGCTGCTCAGAGCTCCAGACCTGTGCGGCTACAAGCTGGCCCATTACAGCTGTCATGGTCCCATGGCCATTCTGACTGAGGGGAAGGGCAACTCTGCAGCATGCCCAGGAGCAAGCTACTGAGGATATCCCCTTCCCAAGGGACTGCTGTACCCTTTGCAGAGCCCAGTTCATTCATCCCCTGCCAGCTCATGCTCAGATACTTGGTTAGGCTGTGCCTCCATGAGCAGCCCATGTACAGACCCAGCAGGCAGGGGCTGGGGCTAATACTGAAAGCTCCCCGAGCTCCTCTCTGCCCCTCTGCTCCTTCTTCCTTTCTTATTACACCACAAGAGGTGCAACAACAGGAAGCAGAACCACAACATCACTACCCTTGCTTCACTAATCCAGTGTACAGCAGACTGGCCGTGTTTCCTTTGGGAATGGGGTTGCCTGAAAGGGCTGTGGAAGAATATTTCCCTGGGGAGGTTTGCCTTCCAGTTGCTGATGCAACCCATTACTAAGGAATCAGAGGCACTTCTTTGCCTGCATATATTTTTATTGCAGTAGTAACATTGTTGAAGCCGTGATGAAAGGATATAGGCCAGTCAAGGTTTGTAGGGAGAGATAACATCTTTTATTAGAGCAGCTAATACTGTAGGAAAAAACCAGACACACTTTTGGAAGCAATATTATCCTTTATTATCTCACTGTTCCCCCTCCCCTGTGACCCCCTACCATCCTTCATCTGAAACAATAAATACTTATGAAGTGGAAGGAAACTTGACCCTCTGGGGCAGGTAAGAGACAAAGGCTTGTGTCTGACTCCTGATCCCTGTACCTCTCCCACTGGTATGGGTAAGGAATCGCCCAATGCTCAAGGGCATTGCATGGCCCCCGCCTGCCCTGCTGCTCTGTGCCAGAAACAACAACAAAGAGAAAACCCTCTCACAGCGGCGTCAGTAATGAGCCTTTCTGATTAGGGTCCCTAGCCTGGCCTCTTTGTGCCCCTCTGTCAGCACCTTGTGGGCCAGTAAGGGCTCAATGGCAGCTGAAAGTTAGAGGCTTGAAATATTCTTAGCAGGCAGTAAAGGGATTTTAGGTTTGGTATTTGGAAATCTTTGGGGGGTGTGGTTACTCACACAGCAAGAAGGATTTGTCTGGGGTCATTGCAGGATCTCCTTTGCTGAAGAGTCTCAAGAGTTTAGAAGAATATTTGTAAAAAATGGCATTACACAAAAGTACCTTGTGCTGCCTGAGGGCAGAGAGATAGACCAAGTGAAGGTCATGGCACCTTTCCTGAGAGCCCATTTTCATTGTGGGGTTGTCCATTTCTCTCCCACATCTTTGCAGGCCAGTCTCAGCTCTGCAGATTTGGTCTGTTGATCTGGCACAGGGACCATGGAGCAGATTACTGCTCTGTGAATTTGGGGCTGCATGCATACTGCCTGGATGTCCTGTAGGGAAAATCATCACTGAGAAGGACAGCCACATGTCTTATGGCCAGAGCACTTTTTTTGCCTTCCTATGGCTGTCACCCAAGTGAGGCATGTCTAGCTCAAGGTTATGTAGGCACCAAGCCCTTTCTCTGATGAGTACAGAAGGAGATTTCTCCATAGACCATGGTCCCCTCCTCTTCAAGAATTGTCAAGAGATTTTCAGAAGAAGGTCCCAGAGCAGCACCTTGTCAGAGGCAGCAATAGGCAGAGGAGGAAGGAGAGAATCATAATGTGGGTTTCAATAACACTTTTCAACACCAACAGAAGAGTAAAATAGAGACCAGGCCTTGAGTGATTTGCTTAGACTAGGAATAGCACCTACAGGGGATGGTACAGAATCTGGAGTGACAGTTGGATGTCAGTGGGAATACATCTGGTTTAAATTAAATTTATACAAGGATTTTGAGAATGGGGAAGACTCTTCTTGTGCTGATGGGAACAAAGGGGCTGCCAAACCTATTCAAAGTGGTTTCTCTGCTGCTTGAATGACCACATGCCATGTTATCTCCATGTTATTTCATACCACAGTAAGCACCTACACACTCTGCTGCCCAGGGCAGAAATGACCTGAGAAGGCTGCTCAAATTAGGAAATATTGCCTCATTTCAGGAGCCAGGGAGAGCAGATATAGATGAGGACAGGCTACCCAGCTCTTGTTTGTAAATGAAACTGGCTGTCACTAAAAGGCTTTCCTTCTCTAGAGAATATGGCTGTCTGCAAAATGCTTAGCAGAAAAATTTCTGGTTGGTTCAGAGAAAGGAGGAAGGGGAGGAAGAAGGGAGGCAGTGATGGAGGGGTTGTGAAAACATGTCAATTTAAACAGAAACTTGTTTGCAATGGTGTCAGAGTTTCTTTTAGCTCTTGTTCTGATTCATATCAGCTTTTTTATTACATTAAAATTCTAGATTAATTTCATATTAGTGTTTTAGGTTAAGTTGGTGTTATTTAATCTGTGCAGTGTTTTAAAAAAAAAAAAAAAAAAAAACCAAGAGCTACTTGCCCTCTCTTGGGATGTTATTGTTACCCTAAATATTTGCAGTTACTGGTTTTAATTCCTTTCAGGTTAACTAAAATGTTCAGCTTTCCAGGACAATGAGTATAGAACAGCTTGTTTTCCTGCCAGTTCTCTCTTACAGACTCTGTAAGAGTCAGTCCTATCTGATCCTTCACTTGTGAATTTTCACAGTGCTCTTCACAAAAAAGAGTTTCACTAGGGCCTGTCATCTTGTCCTGCAGACCCCTGGGGTAGAGCAGATGTTGCTTGTGAAAGGATTTTTAAAGGCTTTTGAATAAGAAGCTAATCCATAAGATAAAATAAGGAAATAAAAATTCTAAATGGATCAGAGGAAACACTGTTTTAGACAATGTGTGATCAAGCTACAAAACTAATTTCCCATAATATTGTTAGACATAAATAAAAAGAAGAAACTTGGCAAGATCCTAAAAGGAATGGATTTCTCTATAGATAACAAGCATATCCAATGTTGTAAATAATGAAATATTTAAGAGTTTTTAAAAACCTCTGTTTCAACATTGAGACTAATCTTTAATAGAACATGTAAGGAGACCTTAGAGCAGATAGTTTCATTGTCTCCTGCTTTGGAGTATGCCTTTCCCAAAAGGACTGGTGCCTGCTAGCTATTGTCAGAAAATGAGGAGCCACGTTCTATGAACTTCCTTCTTGTGCTGCCTTGTTCATATTCTCTAAACCTGAATAGACATCGAGATAAAACATTTGGCAGCATTTAAGAAGAAGTGGAAAATCTGTAGATAACAAAAATATCCTGAACCTCACTGAGGGTAAAGCTAAGACCTCTCTTCTCAGGGCTGTGATTCTGCACTAGATAAACTAAGATCTTTGTGTGTAAATATATATATATATATTTTCTAGAGTACAAAACTCCTTAAGAAGCTCAAGGATGGTCTGTGAGTTTGCAGAGCCATGTGACAGACTATCTTTCCAGTATACAGGGAAAGCAATTGCAGCAAGAACAGTTTGAGATTAAGATGTAAGCCTGAAAGAGGATTTAATTTTTTGCACAATACATCCCAAACATCAGAAAAACTGAAGGAAAGACTGATTTATTTCCATGGGTTTTGACCCAATAAAATCTTGTGATCAAAATGACCTGCAGGATGTTCCAGCCCATTCTCCCGAATGCTGCATGTCCCCTCTGGCAGCGCTGCTATTCTGAAAGGCCTTATATTACTTTATGTTATCTCTAATGTCATCTCGCTGGTGTAATTGGAGCTGACTGGGTCTCTGATCTATTGAGCCTACACATCTCTGTCTTCACACCTCTCTTGGCCACAGTAGCTGCTAAAAAGAGCCCTGGGGACAACTGACATTCTTGACTGCCAGCCCAAATGTGTCAGCTGGAAGGAAGACTATTTCCCAGATGACATCCCCTCTCCCACGGAGTTTTGGCAGTCACCCCAGTGCCATCTCCAGTCAGGAATATCTGGCTGTCAGACCACGCAGAGGCAGAGCTCTCTGTGACCCCTGCTGGGGCCTGGCTGCCCTGTCCCTACCCTTACAGGGGAACTGCCATTGCCTGCCAAGGTGCTCAGTGCCTCAGGCTGGTTCCCGTGATCGTCCTTCCATCTGGTGCTGGCTGCAAGGTCAGGGGCTGAGAGGGCCACAGAGCCACCCATGAGGCAGCTTCTCCTCCAGGATTCTCTGTGCCCTGCTTGGTGGTGGCAGTTGTACCCAGCCGATGCTGCAGCCAGATGGTCCCAGGGGCTCTTGTCTTGCCTGGAACCTCAGTGGCCACTTAACACCTTACAGGGGAAATGTGACACTGGGTTAACTGGGCTGTTGGTGGCTTTGGCAAAAAGCCAGAGCGACTGCACTAAGGGCACAGGAGTCCATTCCTGTATGACTGAGAAGCAGGGTTTATATGCTTGGACTTGTGTTCATATCACAGAGAAATTTTTGGCTTTGCTTTCCCACCCAGCAATATAAGAGACAAAGGAATTGATGTCACTTTCCAGGTGGCTAACAGAAAGCAAAAATCCTGAGTATATCCCAGCTTGCAGCCAAGCTGCACTTAAGCAGTTATGCAACAGCAAAAAAAAGTCTGCCTATGAGTCCACAGCCACAAAGTTTCCCCCAGAGCCCTTTCCATTGTGTGTTGGGAGCTCTACACCTCCCCCATCTCCTTGCCTTCATTGAAACTGGAGTTCATCTGCTCCGTCCAGCCTGCTGCAGCTTGGGGAATTTCACGTCACTCCTGTCTCAGCTAGCGAAGAGCCTGAGCTACACATTTTTGGATGATGATGCCTGTGCTTGTTTCCCAGTTGTAGATTTATGGGAAGAGTGGGAGTAGTGTTCTCAACTTTCCCCCAGTTCCTCAAAAACGAAAAGCTAGTAAGGATAGTCAGCTGTGCTTGAGGATTGGGCACCATCCTGGCTCTCCGTGGCCATGGGCAGCTGTGTCATCCCAGGAGCTGTGACATTGCAATAGGTAAGTGGGGAATGAGGCTTTCCTCACAAAAGGGCAGCTCACAATGGAGGCATCAGCTCTCCTCCATTGCAGTCCTTCTGCTGCCTCTCCTGCCTGCAGTACCCGGGGCTGAGGAGACTAGGAGAGAGGCAGCTGCCCTAGCAGACATCCAGAAAAGCCAGGGTGAGGATGGATGGATGGATGGATGGATGGATGGATGGATGGATGGATGACTCAACATCCCAGCACAAAGGTTGGAGACAGACCAGGGAGTCAGTGCCCTCCCTAGTTCCACCAGAAATGGGATGCCTGGGGTTCCCTCCAGACCCCTGTTTCTCATAGTGCACCTTCTGCTCACTCCACTGGCCCCTGTCTTCAGGAGGGCATAAAACAGAGGGGAAAAGCATTCCAAAGAGTGAATCAGTCCAAGAAACTGCTGCAAAGTAGATGTCTGGGAATCATTAGGAGAACACTCTCAATCTTCCCAGAGCAGCTGAAAGCTTTACTGCCAACAGCACTTGGCTGCCAGTCTCCCATTGCTGTATAAATGATGATAATGGTCTTTGCTACTTCTTCTCCACACATTCTACTCCTCTCTGGGGGGGTGGGCTCTCCTTGGCAACCACAAAGCTCTTGTTTTATGCAAGGAGCTGTTGGCAGTGAGGACTGGAATTGAACAGGAGGGAGAGGGGGTAAGGTCCCTCCTCAAGTTAATAAACACCAGCGACAGGCCCCTGCTGTATACACTTCGTGCATATTCCGTGGCTACTCTGGTCACCTTTGATAGACAGCACTTGCCTATTAACAGGCACTGAATTTGAACAGGAACTGAAGAGTCAGAAGCCTCCAGTACTTAGAGAAAAACAGTGCTTGTGGTAGCACTGACAAAATCCAGTTACTCATCTAGCATGGTCCAGCACTTACCTTTCAAGGACCACATTCCTACAGTCCTCTGGTTACTCAAGGCCTGTCTCAACTTTTGCGATGGGTTCCTGCCCCTGGACTTAAATCCATCACTTTCCTTGTTTTGTATTTCTTTTGGTGGTAAATACTTAGCTGAAGCTCAAGTATTTACTTTGCAGCAGCTCCAAAGAGCTCTTTCTGTGTGGTACCTTGCTGATGAAGGGCTGCCTGCTCAGCGCTGAGTTCTCTGCAGCACACTGAGCAGGGGTAACACCAACCTACCAAGGCAAGCCTTTGCTGCCTACAAAACAATAAAGCAGAGCTCCTTGTCCGTTAGTGCCTCTTTCTCTGAGAGCACATAGAATTAAAAAGACACACCAAGCTTCCTAGGGGTGAATCTCTCCCTGCAGCAATAGTGTTCCCATACATTCCTGATGTATGACAACACATCAATGACAATAGACAGCTTTTCCACCTATAGGATTTCATGCTGCAGTGCTTCTATTTCAGACCTGAAGCCTGACAAATAATAGTGAGAAATAAAAGCAATATATAATCAAATGCACAGAGATTTGTGAACATGTTTATATTGTGCCCCAGCCCATGTGCCTGGCAGACCTGGCCCAGTCCAGAGGAACCCATATGGCACCTCTTAAGATGTGTTTTCTGTGTCCAGAGACTGTATAGACACACAATTACCTTAGTCTGAAGTGGATAGGGTAATTTTCTGACTCCCAGATACAAACTCAAGAAATGGATGTTCCAAGTTTGCCATTTTCTTGGAATAAAAAATCCCAGGCTTCTCCAGAAACTGTCAGTGCTCATACATATCTGTTGAGAACATATGATAGCTCTAGCATCAGCCCTACTGAATATATAGAAAATTAGTATCAGAGCTGCTGAACAGAAACCTGGCAGATCCAGTCATCTCACTGGCAAATCGCAAGACAGGGACAAACCAGCAAGCCCTAATATATTTTTCACAGTAGCCCTCTCCCTGGTTTGCCGGTGGGGTTTTTTCTGCATGTGGTTTCCTCTATCAGCCACCCAGGCTTGAACATTGGTCCCTGGCTCCCTGTGGGATGCAGGAATGTTGGATTTCAGTAGACTATGACATGAATAAAAGGCAAGTGATCCCTCCTTTTCCTTACTCAGAAATGAGAAGCAGGCACATGTAGGCTCGCACCAGCCAGGAAACATTTCTCTGTAAATCTCTCCGTGCCTTTTTGTTGGGATTACTGACAGCACAGGACTGTTTTGCAACACAAGTGCTCATGTACTTGTGTTGGCCTCTTCCAAGCACCAAAAACGTGCAGGCGGCTCCGTGAGCTGCAGAGAAAAACAGATTTTATACAATTACTGGTCTTTAAGATCAAAACAGTGCAGTGCAGCAAACAGATCAACTTTGTGCCAAAGCATTTCCTAAAGAAAGCTTTATTATAGCGAGACTCCATTCTCAGAGGCCTTTTCTGTTATTTATATTACAAAGTCTTGGGCCGACCTACCCAAAATGACTTGCATTCTAAAACTATGCTGCTTCTCTTTTGCTCCTTCGTTCCAAAAATTTGAGTTTCCTAAATCTCCTTAATGAAAGTTCTCAAGGGGTTGACTGGAGAGGATGGGAGATGCCAACCAAGTGCAGCATTCCAGGACCAGATCTCCATGCAGGGAAAGACTTGGAAACTGAAGTCAATGGTCTGACTTGGATCTGACAGCCAGAGAGCTGTACGACCAAATGTCTGCTGTACCTCCTGCTCCTGTCTCCTCACACCCCCTGCTCAACCCCCATGCCAAGTCCATCCTTATTAAGTGCTGACTAGGTTCTGAGCAGAGCATCTTTTCTCTAAAGGCCAAAAAAATATAGTTTTTACTGAAGCCGTGGGAGGAACTCATTAATTCAGCTTGCATGGGAAATTTTTCTTTAATGATAAACAGGTAAATTAATTGCCCAAAAGCAAGACCACTGCTCATGTGAAAAGCTATCATTCAGCCTCACAGGAGCAGCTGCTAAAATGCTTCAGACTGCTCCTCTCCTCTTCTTCATGGACTAAGACATGTGGGTAGATCACATCCCTCAGCGTCCAAGGTACATGAGCTCCCAACCTCACCAGGGAAGCTGCACAACCAAACATGAGCAGTGGCACTTGGGTTAATTTCTGAAGACTGAAGGGGCAAAAAAATGCAGAGGTGTCAAAGGAAAGGCAGGAGGGTCACAAGCAGTGGTGATGCTATACCCGTTGCTTTGCCTTCCCATGAAAATCCTCAACTTCTGCTGGAACCTGGAATGGCACAGTACAGCCCAGGAGTAGGAAAATATCTGTTTTTAGATGTCTATGTTTTTCTATTGTTTATCGAGCCTCATTTCCCTTCTCTGGCTGCCTGGACCCAAATAAAGCACATTAAACTACAGACAATGCATGTTGCACATGTTGAGGCTGTATTAGATCATCCCACGTGGCTCCACCACAGAAGAAATGAGGCTGCCTGTCCTGGGGGGTCAGCCCCAGGGCTTGCTCCTCCCCTCCACTGCCTCTCCTTGCACCAGCAGTGATGTGTTCCCTGCACAGTCCTGTGGGTGCCCAGAAAGGCAGAAAAATGCACACAAAGAACAGGAAAGGAGAAAGGAAGCCAGGGGAATATGTTGGAACACAGAGCTGCCTGACAATCCTTCTGGGGGCTTTAAGTTCTTTGTTTCAAATAGAGGCTTTCTTTGAACGACAATGTCTAGGCCAGTTATCTAATACACAGGTGTAAAACCTCAGCAAGAACATATAAGGTATAAAAAACAAGTCCTGGGTCCCTCAGGACTGTGAGTAAGTCTGTGACCATGTAATGCTAAGGCTTTCCTGCTTAGAAACACTAGGGAAAGTCCTGTTTTGTTCAGTGAGGGGAATGCTGGAGGGAAGGTTTCCTCACACATCCAACACACTTTCAGATTTAAGGTGGAACTCAGACTGACTGGTCTCACCAAACCTGTGAAAAATGCAGCACCAGAAGTGGGGTCCTGAGCTGAAAGGTGACAACCAGTGGAACAGCAAAGGGAGACGGAGAAGTTTTGCCAGTGGACATTGGCATGGTTCCTGATATTGCAGGGTAGCACTGCTTTACAGCAGTGATGGGAGCAGCAGGGATGTGGGAGGGTGCGGTGGGATGCTGGCTTTCCATTTGAGGTTTTAGAGGTTTGCATGCTTTCATTTTTCTGGTGGTGGTGAGTAGTCAGGTTTGGCCTGATCTTTAATGAAATGGTGTCCAAAATATTTAACAAACTGAAGAATATAATAAAGCCTGTTTTAAAGGATACTTTCACTCATTTTTTAAAAGAAATCAGGCTGTTTCAACATGAAAAATCCTTTCAGATTACTTCCTGTTTTGAAAATGAAAACAATTACTGACATCGTTATGAGTCACCTTTTAGAACTGACCAATTTTGTGAAAATCTTGAAATATTTTGGTATTTCTGAACATATGTGTTTTGCCTCATGCAGAAATGAGCCAAAAAATTTCCCACTACAGGGCTAATCTGTGCATATTTCATAAACAGATCATTCATTTGCTGAAAGTACTGAGAAAACTGAGCAGTCTTCACTAAGACTTAAATGGATATTGCAGAAAAAATAAGGTGTTCCAAGACTGACAGGTCTCACATTAGAACAGCAACTCCAGCCCTCAAGCGTTCAATAGCAGCACCTCACTGCACCACAACAGTTCAGAAAACAATTGTGCTCATTTCCACACATTGCCTATAGTTTTTTCCTAGCCAGAACATCATTTGTTGCACTCAAGACATGAACATTTTGATTCATTGCTTCATATTTATATCTCATTTAACCCTGTTTTTCCCAGCTGACTCCCACACTCAGGTGCTGCAATAGATGCACTATTAAAAACTCTGTCAGAGAAGGCTGTCAACAAGTCTCAATTCTTTGTGTCCTCAGAAAGCAGCATCCTGCTCCCTGCACTGGGCTCTTACAGGCCTTTATCACTGTTTCAGCACTCCTATATGGTACCTACACTTACCTCCTGTATTTCTGATCTGATCCCAAATTTTTTATTACAACCAACTGATCTGCCAAGCACATTCTAAAGTGCTGAGAATCTTTAAAATGTTTCTAGGGCAAAAAGGCCTGCATTGTCTCTCATTTAAGTTATCAATGTTCTGTTGTTAAGAGTTTTCATTTGGGGGTCTTTTGACCCTCTTTTTGGTTTTATTTATCCTTAGTGCAATTTTTGGTTTCCGGTGAGATTTTAAAGTTTTCTTGGCAGTGATAGCTAGAAATTTTTCAGTTACCCGCCCACACTAAAACTCTTGTGACCCAGACACTGATTGGACAGATAATGGCTTTTATTTTGTATTTCAGTGCTCCATTTGTGTAGTGTGGAGAAAAGCAATTCTCTGGCTGATGGAGAATAATCTGAAAAGCATATTAAGTGTATATAGCCCTAGGTCTGCTTTCTTGTACACACACTCTGTCCTCCCAGTTTACATGTGGCCTCATTAACAACCTTTGCTCAAAATCATACGGTGTGATATTTTCTAGAGCTGGATCCTGGCCAGATTCATGCTGAACTCAAAGTGTGTTAAGTCCAGTCCTGTTTTTTCCTCTTGCCTTGTTCCTCTGCTGCAGGTTTTGCAGGTCAGGCTTTTACTCAAGTGTTTCACTGTGCAGTGCTCATGCCTGGGTCACTAAAGCATCATTAGCACAGACGTCTTGCTGCCTAATGACAGATCTAATGCTGGAGCACTTGGCATGAGAAGCATTGTCTGGGGAAGGGGACCACACTGGGACTAGGAAAAACTGTATTCAATTCCTTATGGAGCAGTCACAAACTTCCTTCCTTCAGCTAAATCACTTCAACTGGTGCGTGCTTCAGTTCCCCATCTGTGCAGGGTGGATGATGTTTCCTCCTGCCTCCAAAGAATAGAATCATCAAAACCTTTGCAAGTCTGGGGTATTTTGATGTCACAAGAATGAGGACAAGGACCAGGGGCCTACAGACCCACACTGTTTTCAATGAAATGTCCTAGTAACCTGTAAAATACAGATCTGATAAATACCTCAAAAGGAAGATGCAACTGATAACTTGGTGCATATGAGCACTATGCACAAGACAGTATTTCTTAAGCATGAGAAATTACTAAATATTGCAAAGGGAAGGAATATCTTCATCAGAAAGCAAGGTCTTTATTGAATTTCATATCTTCACTTTCCTGGGGAGACATTTAGCTTAAACAATTAGGTCTGGAGGCATGTGAAAGCAAGAAAAAAAACCACATTAATGCTTGGGACCTAATTTTCACAGTAACTTCTCCCCCTTCTAGAGACACCCAGCCCTTCTAGTTTGTATACATCATGAGTACACATGTGTACAGCATTTTTCTGGAGGGCCTGTTTCAGTGCTCAATCACCCTCTAGATGAAAAAACTTTTCCTCATTTCTAACCTAAACCTCCCCTGACATTGCTTTGTGTCATTCCTTCAGGTCCTGCCACTGGTCCCTGGAGAGAAGAGATCAGTGCCTGACCCCTGTGCTGGGCCAGGATTTTGATGATTCCTGTGGGTCACTTCCATCTTAAGAAATTCTATTCTATAGTAGAATATAATTCTCATTCTATGACCATTAATTACCACATGCTGTTGAATTTCCAGTGCTGTGTGAAATATGGAATTTTCTAAGAGTGAGACCTGATGTAGGTCCCATTGGGATCAGGAGGATTCAGCTGTTACCTTACACTATAGGGGATAATTTACTGGGAAGAGATGGTGACATGCTCAGTAAATGGAAGATTGGGGCCCTAGGAACCCCCTTCCTAACCAACCCCATCATGTAATCTCTAAATTATTGTTAGGGCTAGTTTTCCATAGTTTCACATCAATAAATATCTCATAACTTCAGACTCTTTCCATAAAGTATAGCAAATATATATAGCTGCTTCACAGCTTCCTTTGCAGTGATTTGTGATTTTCCTCATAGTGAAATTTCTCCCTTTATTGTGCCTGTCATGGCTTTGCCTGAACTGCCTGTCAATTAATAATGGTGCCTACAAAGAAGGAGTTTAATACATGGAGTTAAAACAGAGCCATCAGGAGTGGGTTGTTGAATCTCTTCTTGGGTTTCCATGCAAGTAACGTGAGGTGAAAGTGGAAGGAAAGGATGCTCTCGTGACAGGGGGGTGGGGTGGGCAGCCAAGAGAAAAGCCTTCATTTAACACCATTTAAATGTAAATTGTAGTGAAACATGTTAGTGACAGAAGGGAGGTTATGACTGATCAGATAGGAGGCTTTGAATCTTTGCCAAACAAAACTTCTAGGTATTTTGCTTCTTTCTCTTTTGCATTCTTCTCCTCTCACCACTTTTGATCAGTGACATATACAGAGATGGCTGCTATCAGGGAGTCAAGTAACGAAACTGTCCAGAGCAGGAGCAGGAAAATGGCATTCAAAAGGAAACTTCGGCATATCAAAGATATTCAAGGACAGGGAGAGCATCAAGGGTTTCCTTCCAGAGATAATGAGCAGACTAATGCAAAGTGAAACTGAAGATGAGGAAAGAACATGAGAAAGAGATCTGAGAATATTTTGGCAGGGGAGGAAAAGAGTTTTGTTGAATGAAAAAAAGGATCAAATAACAAAACTCCCACAGCAGAAAGACCAAACTCAGGATATAATGCCATTTTCTTCTATTCACTTCTGATGCAGGCTTGGAGCTTGGATGAGATTTTGAGTTAAATTTGACAGAAAGACATCCAGGGGGTTCATGCAGTAGAGAAGTTCTGTTCCACAAAATGTGCTGATGTGCTGATGACAGAATAGAGAGTAAAATAATTCAGATTTAGAATTAAAAATTCAGAAAATGGGGTTAGAAATGTCAAGTTCTGAAGAAACTATGGATTGTTTTTTCTTTGTTGTGCCATCATAAATCCTATTGACATTAGTAATTCCCTTTGGAAATCCAGAACCTGCCCTTGTTTAAATTAGAGGATTTTTCAAAATGAAAATTTTGAAGAGCTCTGCACATGACAAGTGAGATCACCTTCCTAAATTGCACAAGTCATCCTGTCACTGTCCTGGCGCAGAGAACAAAGGTTAAGCTAAAATCATCTGTGTGTAAGTAATGTTTTTCATGTCATTCACATAAGACAAATACATCTGAAGAAAAAATGTTATCTTAGGAGGTACATATAGATAGATACAAGGCTAAAGGGGAGGCTTGGAGCTGTATGAATGTAAACATGACTTTGTAAAGTTTTTATTCCTTTATTTACTTGCATCAAAAGATAACAGACATAATGGAAAAGAGATCTAGGACTTTCCCATCATCTAGTCTAAAAAAGTGAAGTTAAGGAAAACCTAAATGGCAGCTGTAATTCAGTGTTCTGGTGAATTGTGTGAAGGGCTGTCCAGACCGTTTTGTTAGCAGGGAGCTGAAATCTCTCTTACAAAATGGAATAATCCTGTAGACACAACAGATCTGAAAGTGAGGTCTTCCAAGGTCCGTCCATCTGTCTGTCCTGTTGAGCTACCTGGAGCTCAAGTGGCACCTCATGGGCTCTCCCTGAATTTTCAAAGCCAGGACATAAATTCAGGCCCCCAGATGACTCCCTGGAGAGCCTGGTTTATTTCATTGTTAACAAAAATATTCAGGATCTAGAAGTCCTGAATAATCAGCATTCACTTGCTGTTTCCTTGAACACAGATACCTCTGTGGGAGGTGTCAGGACACTAATCTCTGAGTGCTGATGTTATGCACAGATTTATCTGAAAGTCCTCTGCTTTTGACTCATTCGGTAAATAATAAATTCCAGCAACAAAATCCAAGAGTCATGGGGTGAATGAGGAGTCATTAAAATCCATGGAATTTTTCCAGATTTGTGCACATACATAAGATCAAGTCTTAGATCTTGAGTACTCTTGGCCAAGCCCTTAAAGTTCCTGGCACATTTATCTGCCACAATTTCAATTCAGTTGCCCAGCTGCTGATTCATTGCCAAGTTCCTAAATCTCACAGTCACATACTTTTCTGACGGTTTCAATTTACAAAGCCACCAAAGTCCTGTTACTGAACTGTGCCTTGTACTCAAATCATGGCTCTAAATCATTAAAAAATTCTAATTGTGATCACACATAAGCTTTTGGGATATTCAGTTAAATGGGACTGTCCCTGAAGAAAACTGATTCTCAACTACATATGTTATTTCTGAGTTGGGAAAATTTTCAAACTTCCATTGATCAGTTGTAATAAAATGCAGTATAAGGTAATGTTCTGCAGTCAAAACATGGAACCTGGCACAGAACAATGTAAACCCTACCTACCCCATGAAATAATGCTAAAAACACCTTATCAAATTTTGACCCAGAAACACACATGTAGCAAGATAACAAATACCTTGTTCTTGGAGGAAGGCCAGTACTGATTTATATCTTGCAACTCAAATAAATATAAAAAGCCTGCCACAGCTGACCATGTAAATTTTAACCACCTCATATGGTTTCATTCTATGAAGTGAAAAATATGAGGAAGAAGGTGTTTTTGCACTGTGAATGAGCTATTCAGGAAAAGTGTTATTTATTGAACTCTATGGGAGGGAAGTTAATTTCAGAAGTTGTAAATGTGATGAATTATAGCCAATATCTTGGAGGAATTAAATGGAAATGAAAGGAAAGAAAGTCTCTATTTTCATTTAAATAACAATTGGGACTGGGTAATGTTAAATATAGGCTTACACCTGCCAGCAACTGGCTGACTAAGAATCTCTGAAACCATCACTGACTAATCAGAGTGGATACTGTCCCACAAAACAGTGGCACTCATGTTTGTGTGTTCAGTCTTCATGGGGATCCATGGGACAGTGCTGGGTAACAATTTCAGCCTAGGGGTGGCTTGTGACTTATTTGCTTTCACTCCTTGCTATTCCTACACTGTGGATGATTGCCTAAGATACCTGGCAGAGTCCTTGCTCCCAAAGTGAATACTTTCAGGCTAGGAGCTGGAGGGAGGTGGGACAGGAGAACCATGGTTGCTGTCACTCTCAGAGCAGGGCAGTTTGGTGCCCTGAATTTGCAAATACAGGTCCCAAGGCCCTTAGCTTGGGTCACCCCATTTCTGAAATTCCCCTCAGCTCGGACACCTGGTTTAAGACACTTTGGGGACTGCTTTCAAGGGGACTGAGCACTTGTGAGTCCCCACACACATCAGTCTCACAGGCTGAGAAGGGCAAAAGGAGAGATTGAATATCTTGAGAAAGGATTTCACATTAGGAAAGAGGAAAAGAGACATGGAAAAGCAAAGGAGAAGCACTAGAGGAGGAAGGTAGGGTAGTATGGGTTGTGTGGCAGGACAAGGCAGAGGACATGGAGGATGGTGCTGAAGGTAGGTGGTGTGTGGGGATAAAACACTGCAGCAGAAAGGTAGAGGATAGCTTGGTGTTGAAGAAAGTCACTTAAAACCCACCCACTCACTGATTTTGTGAGCTGCTGGTCTTGTACTCAGACTATACAGTGTTAGTGTCTCAAATTTACATTCCTTTGTAAATATGTCCTTTCACATCACCTTATCCGTGCCCACCACTGGGCACATGCACAGGTACCTCCCTATTCAGGCATCCCACACGCACCCTGCACACAGGGGGATGTGATTCCATCAGCAGGCACCAATGTGCAGGTGTTTGTTGTAACTTTACTGCCTTAAACATCAGCTTTCTGTGGCTCCTGACACACAAAGATGTCTCAGCCTCACGTAACCTTGATGTTGTGAGCCTGTGCTAATAAATCTGAATAAGTAATAGACAGATACAAATCTGAGTAATAGAGTTAAATATCCCTTCTTAACTCAAACACAAACCAGATGTTTTCCATCTACCAGCAGGCCTCCACAATTATCCACACTGCCCATGCTGTCCCCCTGGCTCCCTGCCGGCCCCTTTCTCCTGGGTGATGAATAAGATGCATCACCATAGCTAACTCAGGGATCAGGTTGCTTTAATTCAACAGTACTTTATCAGGCAGGTTTGTTGTGAGTCTTTATTCAGCTGCTTTAAAGCACCTCCGGTTTTGCTCAGGTTTGTTTTAATTTGCTCCCCACAATCACAACCTCTGCCTGGAGTCAGGGCTTTGCTGGGGAACTCAGCCCAGTCACACGCACAGAGGCTGAAAAAATATTTTTCACAATGCAGTAAGGGATGCTTTAGAGTGGTGTAGGAGCAGTAATGAGCACTTGAGACGTGCTGAGAGGGAGAGCTGGGCTGGCAGGATCGAGCCCAGGGGTGGCTGTCACAGCCCTTTGGGCAGAGGTGGGATCTGGACCTGTGCTCCCTCACACTGCCCTTCCTGCCATTCCAGCAGCGCACAAGAGCTGCCAAGCAGGTGAAAACTGACAGGCAGGGGCTTACATGTAGAGCAGGATCAAAGGCTCCCTATTTTTACTGTATAACTAGGTTATAATCAACAGTGGGTTCTCATAATGCTCTTATAAACTACTGTGCCAAAACCCATCACTGAGCACCAGCAAACAGCACTCAGGGAGCTTTGGCTGCCCAGGGAACAGCCTCAGGGGCTGGGCTTGTGGGAGTCTTTCCAGGCAGCTCGTGCCTGAGGCTCACTGTACTTGCTGGAGAGAAGGAAATTTATTGATCTACCTATACAGGATTACCAAGATGCAGATGAAAAGATAATGCTGAGCTAAGCAATAATCAGGATGCTCCTCAAATTAGTCTGACATATTTGTTTTTAATTAAAAAAACACTTTTTCTCCTTCTTTTTCCCTATATGGAGCAAATTGAGAGCAGTCCAATCTTGTAATTGTATTTCCACCACAGTGTGCCAAGGCAATCAGAGTTGTCAGGACTAAGCTGTCTTCTTTAAGAGTTAAATTTTATTAACAAGCTTGCCTGCAAGTCAGCTACATGAACTCCAATTTGTCCCTTGGATCTGCACAGCAGAGCCTCAGCATGAACCTCTTAGTTTTTCTACGTAGAGAACCCTCCCAGCAGGATGATTAGAATAACGTGTGCAAAGACAGCACCAAAATTCAATTAAAACTGGCAATTTTTGTTGGAAACAGACTAGGGAGAGCATTTCACATCTCAAAAGCTAGCTTGTATCACTGAGCCAGAAAGCATGGGTTTACAGGAAAGGCCTGTTAAGGGGATTGCATGACTTGGACATTTGACACTGGTAGATATGGTCTCTAAAATCTGGTATACACAGAACATTTGCTACCAAACTAGTTTTTGACTTTCCAACACTGTCATTGCCTTCTTCCCCACTTCCCCCCTGAAATTCTTTGGAACTAAAGGAATAATCTGAATTGACCTTTAACCATGAAATGTTGGCTGGCAGTACAGCCAATGCCTTCACAAGGTCAAAGTTGGTTGGATACAAACCAGATCCTAGAGCTCTGACCTCGTCATACTTAACAATCTCTAAAGAGAGTCCAAGAAAAAGTGAAAAGTGAACATGCTCTTCTCCAAATAGAAATTCCCTCCAGGGCAGGATTTAAGAGAAAATTTTCCATTGCTGCAGCCTGAGTTGGACTTGATCAGTGAATATTTAAGAATTCAAGGAAGCTTTCTGACTTCAGTTTGACTGAAGTTCGATCAAGGTTTCTATCCTGGGGATTTCAGAGATTTCTTTCCTAGCACCAAGTCCAAAGAAATGGATAGCACTCACATTTAGAAAAGAAAGAAAAATAAATAAAATAACATGAACATCTGGAAGTCAGCCCTCAAAAATGGCTGTGTATAATCAGGATTAAGCCATTACATGTCTTGCTTCTTAAATGATGGAAAATTGAATTGTTCTGAATTACAGTTCTCTCTGCTAAGAACCTGTTACAGGCAGAAAAGAAAAGCAACCATTGCTTAAATAGCAGCAGCAGAATTCCAGCTTTTGAAAAACTCAGGCTTCCCCTTCACAAACCATTCAAACACTGGAATGTAAAGTAGTGATGAAAAATGAAAACAATGTCAGCCCAGTAAGCGATATATTAAAAGCAAAGTGTTTGGAGTCAAAGGCCCTTAAATAAATCTAAAATACATACTTTATTTTAAGCTCTAAATCTGCTGCTGCTAATCCTCATTTTTAAAGCCAGAAATCTATTTTCCTGGAAAGCAGCTGAAGCGAGATGGAATTTGACATGGCTAGCACCACACTGTTATTGTCTTCAATATTTGTTGTGTCCATCATTACCAGCAATATCTCTTGGTTGTATTTCAAAATTACTCTTATACTTAATGGACTCCAATGAGTAGAAAATAGCCAAAAACCAAAAGCCCAATTCCCTGCTGCAATAAATACAGAAGTTGTAGGTGGTATCCTAACCTGCTAAACCGCCCCATTTCCTTCGCTGACAGCAGCCAGCATTCACACCTTGTCTTTTCATCAAACTTTGCACACGTTTAATCCTGAGCCAATTGTGGGGCTGGCAAGAATTTTTGTCACCCTTCTAGAGTGCAAGGAACTGGAAAAGGGAGGTTCAATGAGCTGCCCAGGGGTCTAGAAGTTTGTGATGCTATAATAAGAGTTAGAAACTGGAGGTGATGTGGTCCCGTGGCTATGGCACATGCTGCTGGGAGCCAGGAAATCTGCATTTGGTGTTCTCTGCAGCAGAGAGGTGGAAGGGAGCCTCTGTGATCTCTTCTCCCTCTGAACATCAGTTTTCACATTGGCACCTGCTTCTTACAGGAGTCCCTGGACAGAAGGGGTCATAGCACAATGAAACTTTTCTCCAAGTGCCTCTGGGTATTTCTATGTGCAAAGATGGATGCAGAAGTGAGAACAGATGCAGTGAGAAAGAGTTATAAATTATTACTGTAATTTAATAAAGTTATAAACATACTATTACTTAAAGATTTATAAATTATCTTTTCTAATGTGTGAGAAGCAAGCAGAAAAAAAAATGACATGTTGCTGTGAATTTTGGGCTCTTCTGTGCCAATGAATAAGAGCATTAGCCTTGGGCAGAGCTGCCCATAGCCCTGTGGAGCCCGTGGCCAATGAGGGCAGTGGGAACCCCTCCAGTCCTCAGTGCAAAATAAATACTTGTCTGCCACGTGAGCCTCTGAATAGCATCCAGCAAGCAATATGAATAATAATGAATAGCTTGCTCCCAGCAGAGAGGGAGCTTCTAAATTTCTTCTGGCAGGAGCTTTGTGAGGAAGAAGAGCCCAGTCCTTCTGCAAGCACTGCAGGCAGTCCTCCTGCCAGCTAATGCCTCCAGCTTCAGACCACAGGCTTCAGCCTTGCCAGATCTTTCAACCCCTGTTTCTCCCTTTTTTTTTAATATTAAATCCTATTGTTTTAGGTTAAAATCAGAAAATCCCAAGAGGTTCAGTGGGATGGGACTAATTAGGCAGCATGGACATAATCTGGTCTACACAAGCAATGACTAACTCCTGACATACTGCTAATGAACAGACCTGACAAATAAATGAAACAGGGCAGAGTTTTCTCCTGCCAAGTAACACATTTTTGTGCCAAATATATTTGAAACAAAATAATCCAAGTAATTCTGTTGATTTTTAATCCCAGGTTTTGATTTTCACTTTGTTTTTAAACTTCTCTGATCTTTGAGAAGGGGAGGTGGAGGGACAAAGGCTCATATTTCTATCTTTTTTTTCCACAGACAAAGGAAAGGGAGAGGAGAGAAATGGGAGAAAAATGCTAGTGTTCAGTCTCTCTCCATATCTCCTCAGATATTTTATTTCTCCCACTTTTATGGCTGGGGACTACAGTAAGAGAAAAAGAGGAGGCAATATATGAAATCAGGAAGGAGCAAAGTTTTCTTTCTTTTATTCTTGTTTGTATTCTTTTCCCTCTTTTTTTACAAGAAGTTAAGAGATTGATGAAATTATATTAAAAATTCACCAATTCAAATACTGAAAAGTTAAATCCAGTCAAAGACTTGTTGAGCAACACTGAATTAAAAAGTTGAATTTTGATTTACTGAAAAATTTTACTGGAATTAAATACTTACAAAAAGTTGCTTCATGATAAAGTTCATATTCCAATGGTAGGAGAATATAACTGATAAAGGAAGGGTAAAAATAGAGAATAAATAGGGAAACATAAAATTCAGAAACAAATTATTTCAGGTCATGATTCTGGAATCTGTGATATTTCCCATAATATGGAGAACATTATAGAAATACCAGTCAGTCTCAACCTTTAAGGCACTGAGTTTTCTCAGCACCTTGTCATTTCCACTGAAGTGTAACATCTTCAGTATCTCACAGTATCTGCCCCCCACTCCCATATGTCTGGTGTGAAATTTCCCCAGACTGCCTCCATATGGGACTGCTCTGGTCATGGAAAAGCTGCTCCCTGTCTCCAGCCTTGCTGTGTCACTTGCTGTAATCATGACTTATGGATGAGCGTTATCACTGCATGAGAAACTCAGCCATCCCCAGCCAAGTAGTGAAAACCACAACCCTTGGAATAAAATAAACCAACATACAGTTATTGCCACTGTTGCTTTTGCTATAGTCAAGGGAGCCTTCAAAATATGTTTCCAAGTACATTTCCCAACATCTCACCTCCAGAGCTTTGTTTCACAGGCCTCGCCTACAAATCACAGCCCCCCACCCAGGGATGCTGATGGTCTGTTCTATACTGAGCCTTCATCACTGTGTGACTGAGAGTCTCTGTCACACACACCGTGCCAGCAATGCTCTACATACCTAGAGAAGTCTGGCTGTCCTTTAACATGACCTTGGTCTGATAAAAACTACTCTTCTGTGCTTGAACCATGCAGCAGATATTCTTCATGATGAGGAGGTAAATATCAGATCAGGATGGGGTTTCTTTTTTTGGTTTGTTTTTTTTTTGGTTTTTTTTTAACTAATACAGGGACTAAAATCTGGCAATATCTAATTATTAAAATATGAGGAAAGGGGAAGAAATTAGACACTCCTACCAGAAGAAAACTTTGTCACTCAGCATCACCCTATTTGGAGGCAAGGTCTGGAAACTGGGCTGCCTGCTCACTGCAGATACTGGGAAACATCTTTGGGTGCTCTCAGGAAGCTTTTGCCTATATTGGGCAAGCTAACTTTAACTTCCCTAACATTACATCCTTTCCCCAGAGGTTTTGCCTGCACTGAGCACCTGTCGGTTGCTCTGGGGCAAGAGGAGAGGAGCCAGACTTTCTTCACAGTCGCTCCTCAGTTTCCTGCCATTCTCTCCCTCATGTTGGAGCAAGCACAGTGGCTTTCTGTCCACTTCCCAAAGGAGTCTTTTACTGCCAGTTTGGGCTGAGCTGTTTCTTTTTGGGAGGTCTTCATAATCAAGCACCACTAGAGGACTTGAAACAAACCAGGGAGATTTCATGGTCTCCTTTCAAAGGACTGGTGTGCCAGGAATCAGCTGCGTCTCTGAGGAGCTGTATTCACAGGGAACTCGGGAAGCCGAGCCGAGGGTGGCAGCCTGGGGACATGATGTGAGTTTTGTGGACTCTCAGTGGGTGTCTGTGCTGCATGGAAAGTGCCACTGAGTAAAGGATGTGCCTTCCTGTGTGCTGAAAGCAGCAGGAGATGCTGTGTTATGTACAGACAACTTTATCCCAGGACTGCATGACTTGCAGCCTGAGCCTGAGAGACACCTCCTCAGCACTCCCCATTTCTGCTGATGTGTCACCTTGGATGTTCCCATGGGGGTCAAGGCTCTGTAATGCAAACACAGAAACTATGGAAAAAATATCTGCCTGTGACCTGGGCACCGAGGAGAGGCACTGCCTCCCTGTAGCTCTCTGGCAGTGGTGCCAGCTTCTGTGGAGCTGAAACCGCCCTCTGTTCCCTGCTTATTCAGCTGCTGAGCACCCACACTGCCAAGGTGATGCAAGGATTAGCAACCAAGGCACTCTAATGCACTTTACCACCCCATTTAGCTTTCCTAAAATCCAGTTTCCAAAAGATACTGCTATCTTCTTCACTTACCTAGAAGGCCATGTCAGAGACCAGTAGGCCTGTGCCAGCCTCCCTCCATCAGGAGCCTCTCAGGAGAGCCTGTATGGCAGCGCTGGTCCCACTCAGCCTACAGGGGACAAAAGGGAGGGAGGCCTACTTAATTTTTTTTTTTTTAACAGTAGAAACAGGAAAAAATCCATATTCTTGGTGAAAACAATGGGAGAAATCAAATGAATGCATATTACTTCACCCCCTTTCCTAACTCCATGCATTCCTGGTCTGAGCCAGGGGACTGGGAGAACTAGAACTTAACCTAAAGCCCCCACTTAGTTTCACTTCTTTTAGATATTTTTGGAGGGAGATGTTGCAGGTGGCCTTCTCAAATACCTTTATTGCGTGTAAGGGGGAAAAGTGGTAAAAGCCATGACTAGACTTTCAGAAAGAAATCAGTAGTCCTCTGGAGGCCTGGTATGCTACAGCTGTAAATGTTGCAGCCCTCCAATCAAGATAGAAACAGCAGTGTGTGACAGACACCACCATCCTCAGTAGTCAAGGAGGACTTCATGAGTTAGTGCAGCGCAGCTCCATGAGAAATGCAGTGTGCTGGCAGCAAGCAGGGTCAGCTCACAAACAGCAAAGCGACACAGAAGAAATGGTCACATTTATACCAAATGCCAGGCCTCAGACTGTGCTGTCACTTCCATCTGCCCTTGTGGCAATGCACCTGATGATACAAACACCATGAGTGCTTGGTCAGTGCTCTCACTGAGCAGTGTGGCCATTTCAGCCAGCCCTGCACAGCCCAGAGCACATGCTGAGGGTGTGTAACACTGCAAAGCTGCTCAGCACTGGCAGACAGAGCCAGGAACATCGTGTCTTTTCCAGCTGCAGCTCTTGCAAATCCGTGGGAAACTTCTCCTCTCAAATATCTCCATTAGTTTGCTATAGTCATTCTTGTTGTCTGCCTTGTATTTCTGAGTGCAGATAATTCCAATGCAGTTGCATAAAGCTATCCTCCATTTTGGTATCAAGCCACATATTTTCAACCCTATAATGTTTGTCACTAATATAAGCATATATTTATATGTGTTAAATGCCAAATTGGCATATGATCTCTTGGCTAAGCCAGGGCCTGGAGACTTCTCCACATGGCATCCCTCCAGGCTGCAGGGATTGCTTCCACTTCAAATAACAACTTTTCCTTGAAAGCTTCTGTGGCACCTGTGTTAACAGCAGCAAGAGACCCTCAGGACCGTGTCAAAGCACACTTGGCAGCTGCATAGCAGGGAGGGAGCACTGACTTTTGTCCCCTTGTCCCTTGAACCTCCCTGTGCTGTGAAAGCAGAGCCATGTGTGCAGTCCATTGGCAAAGCCTTCTTGTGCCACAGGCTCCTTTTCACCACAGCTGAGCTCCCAAACCCCCATCACCTCCCATCTGCAAGGTATTCTCACTTCCAAGCCCAAAATAGCTCTGCCTGTGCTGGGATGCTGCTTCAGTACTCAAAACAGATTCATCTTGTCTATCTCTCCCCCTTTCTTTATCAGTCCTGCTCTGGCTTCCCCAGTCAAGCTGCCCAAGCACCTCTCAAACCAAAAACTGCCTGAAAAGTCTCCTCCTTGGGGCTGCCTTGGCTGCTGTGGGTCCACTTTCTCATTCTGTGCTGCTTCTCACACATCATCTCATAGTAGCAGGCTCTCTGAATCCAGCACTCCAGCAGTAAGTGACAAAGAAGTTGATTGCAAACAGATATTTTTGGAATGCGTACATGTGAATGCATACTTGTGTTCAAGACTGGAAATATTAAAATTGTTTTATTTCCTCGTATTTTTCCCCACTCATTTCGCATTCCATTTTTAGCTGTGCTTGCAATTTACTTGGAACCTGCCCTCTTAAGTCAGATGGATGAATTATTGCTTTGCTTTCTCTGGGAAAATAATACTATAGAATGGTCACTCCAGCATACACAAGTATTACTGGCAAGGAATATGTAGGTAGTTTAGATTTATATGGCTGTAAGTGAAAGCAGAACTTGGCTCTGTTCTGCCTGACTGTCATGAAAAGAGATAGTCACAATGGGCTTTAGTATGAACTTGGCTCCTAGAAATTACAGCAATAAAAATAGCAATGCCATCATTTGTTAATTCTAATTATTCCAAAGCTCAGACATTCAATCCTGTTCTTAAATGGATGTGCTGAACAGAAATGCCTAAAAAGAAAGTAGTAGTTCTTTAACCAGCACAATACAGACAACATAGAGCCCTCCAGGAATTCATACCATGACCATCAGCACGTGGTTTGAATACTACAGGTTCTTCTAGACAGAAAAAAAATTCTTTTCCATCTTTTCCAACATCCTTTTATTTCCATATTTGCAGAGTTTGTGAAGCAAGATTCTGTTACTGAGGTGAATTATATGCAAATGTAGGGAGACACTATGGTGGCTGACCCATGCCTTGGACACCTGCATGCAGAAATGCCACCAGCCAGACTGTGATCCTCATATCTTAACAAAAGGTGGTCAGGAGACCACAACCAACAGGAATCAGAAGCAAGAAAGCAGCTATAATTTTTTTTCTTTTTTTTTAGTTAGAATTTTTCCACAGGATCTTGGGACTATTCTCAAAGCTCTGATGATTGTCCAAGCCTTATCCATATCCTGTTCTTATTGTCTTACAGATGGTAATGGTACTGATTTACCTTTTTGTGTCTGTCAATGTCCAATTAAGAGCATTTGAGAGCTAAGAAATTCCAAGCAGATCCTGCTGCACATTCTGTGCATTAAATGCTCAGAAACAAAAGGTTTCACTCAAATGTCACGTGCAACTTTTATATCTTGTTCATTTCTTGAATGGATGTGCTTACTTTCAAGTTCATTTAGGGCTGATGACAAGTGCCATACTGACAAGCCCAAAGTTTTCCACAAATTCCTCATATCTTCATGGTATTGGAACCTGAGCATCTTCCAGTTGGCCATGAATTTGTGCGGCACATCCATCCCGTGTGAGGTATCTTCCTTCACATCCTCTTGCTGGTGAAAGTTGTGCACACAAAGCCAACATGTTTGGGTAGTATTTTTCTGAAGAAGTGAAATTGTGCCGCACAGTTGTCACACTGCAGATGCTGTTAGTTCCTTCCTCCCTCACTTACAAACTTCCCTACAGTTTCTGAATCCACTGGCCACTTTCAGTCACACTGATAAAATGGAAAAGATATCAAAGATAAATTCCTATAAAGCAGTGAAAACCAGGACTTGCATAGAGGATGGAGACCCCAGTGAGCATTCTGAGTGAGGGAAGGACTGCAAGGTGAGAGAAGTTTGAACCTATCCTGTTTGATTGCCAGCTGGGAAGGAACAAACATATCTGAGAGCCAGGCAGTACCACAACTCAAACCAGGCAGTGGCACATGTTGCTTTTGGTTTCCCTGGAGTTAGAGGATCGCTGGAGAAGAGATGAGAGTCTGTGACGTATTTCAGGTAGTGCATGGAAAAGTGAGGTCATGGGAAATGCTTGCATTGGTTGTCACTATGCTGATGACATCCAGAAATCCCATAGAAAAACAGGCTGCACCAATTTGCATGATCAGGAAATAACTTGTTTTAATATTTGCCTGCTCATTGTTCCCTGCAGAAGAAATGGGTTATGCCAAATGCCTGGCACTGCGACACAGAAAATTCTGAGCTGCAGGATGTCCCCAGAGGCTGGTGGAGAACAGTTTGTCCTCTGTGCCGATGGGTTTCCATGTGCAGAGCTGTCACAAACCTCAGACTCCCCTGCAGATACAGGCAACTGAAATTCATTTAGCTCCTAAGACAGAAAACTCACTCAAATTACCTTCTAACATGGCAAACAGAGCACATGTCCACAAGCTGCTGCTACAGGCAAAGTTTTGTTAACCTGCAGTCAGTGAGTTACTCTAACTTCACTGTGATGCTGCAAGACAGAGATGAGATTAACTAGAATGGAAGTCTGGTGAAAAGCACACATCTGCAGGACCATTAGTAACAATACTATTGCATCTTCTCTTCTTTTTTTGTACAAAATTAGCTATTCCCAGTAATGACACATCCTTTTCCTGATGTGCTTAGCTTGTTTTTCCTCTTTCACTTCCCCATGCAAAGAGTAGCAATTGCAATGAAATGAAGGGAGAATAAGAGGAGGAGGATGAGGGTACCAATAGATATAGATGTACTGTGATTGTATGTCTTTCATCAAACGAAACAAAACTTCCCCTAAAGCAATCATGCTGTGCTCAGGAACACATGTTGCCCCATCATGGAGTCTTTCTGACTGATCATTAGTCAAAATCAGAGCTCTTTCCTTTCCTGCCTGTGCTTCTACATGGAGCAGACACGTTGGTAATGAAGATGACTGCCTGCATGGGCTTTGCACGTGTTATTTCTCCAAAAGCAATTCTTTCACATCAGTTTTCCATCAAAATCCTCCTGTCCAGCTAATTCCTATGAGGCATCCTTAGGCCTCCCAGCTGGATGGACCTTTTCCCTGACCTTGGCATACATTTTATAATTAAACTTGCAAAAGCAAGCAATTTTTCAGACTGCCAGTCCAGGCAAGAAACCCGGGTTCTAAGAAGCCACACACTATGCACGTGTTTTGTTTTACTGAGATCACTGGATTTGGCCAGCTGCTGACTCCTGGATTAATGACCAATACCTCCTCCCCTCAGGTGTCCCACTTAGGTTTTCCCTGGAGAAATGGGGCATCCATCAGACCTGCTGGGATTTGAATCCCAAATTACTTTGGACATTGACCTTTCCAACACTGCATGAATTTTTTTAAACAGTTACTGAAATCTCAATTAATGATTTATTTATTTTATAATTAATCAGCCCAGTGGAGGAAAAAGGGATAGACTCTGACAGCTCCTTAGTCCCAGAGCTGCTTATCAGCATGTACAGTAAACAGGGAGAAAAATCATAAATATTTCATTATTCCTCAAGATAAAGGATTTCAGAGTGAAAAATTGCTTCCCAATGGCAGACTTCAGGGCAATGTAACAAAAATGGGTCACAGATTCCTAGAATGTAAAGTCTGTCATGGGTCTTCCCTGGAGCAAAGGATTCTGTCCCACTCTCACACAGCTCCCTTAGGGGTCCCAGGCAGCTCCACCTCAGCATGGAAAGTCAGGGCTGCACCTGAAGGTGTCTGCATTATCACGTGCATTCCTGACCTTGAGGAACAGACTGGAACCCCATTTGGTTTCTCATTTCAGAGGAACATAGATTTTTCCAGCACCACAACTGCTGTTTGGGTCTTTTGCCTGTGTAGAGATGAGGTATTTTTCTTGCTTTGGGAGCACTTGCAGGCTGAAGGAACCATGCTCCCCACAGCCCATGCAGCCTCTGACTGCCAGGGGCTCAGTCCAGCAGCGGCCACAGCGGTGGGAACTCAGCAAAGCCTGGACTGACCCCACGAAACTGAGCCAGCTGGGAGAGAGGAGCCTCCAAGCCCCATCCCACCATGGGGCCCTCTGGGCAGGGATCCTGGAGCTGACAACAGGAGGTGGGTGATGGACTCCTTCTGAGAGCGAAATGATGTTCCCCCATCCCTGCAGGAAGCTGCTCTGGTTCCTGGCTCTATTTAACATTCACAGCGATGACTTGGCATGTTCTCTACATAAATCCTGATAAACTCCTAACCTCAAAAACATCCTGTAACTAGGGATTGCTGTGTCTAGTTGGCCATATGGTGTGGAAAAGTGCTTCCCTTTATCACTATTACATTTGGTCCTGCTGATGAGTTTCACTGAACCTCTTATTTTAAAGACAATGTGAATATTAATTCTTCCCTCTCTTATCTATCCCACCCACCCTCTACATACATTTCTCATGTCCACTCTTATTAATCTCGTCTTCAATGTGAATTCCTCCAAATTTTTTCAGCTTCTGAAGAAGAAAGTTTTGCTTGCCCACATCAGTAATGACATCAGTCATTACCTGCCTACCTTGAATACAGACTAAAAGAATAGCAGCCAAAAGATCAAGGCAACTGTAACCCATTATTCAAAAATTAGGTCAAGCACCACTACTTTTAATATAGCTACAAAAATAACTTAAGGCCTTACAACAACATCTTTTGTCTCTGTTTGTGGCATTATTTTACTATTATTATATTCTGTACAGTAGGGCATATGTTTTATTAATTTTCAAAAGCATAAACAGTTTTTTAAGCTTCTATTTAAAGAGCTCTTGGCAAACTGTATAAGGGCTAAAAGTACACAATCTTTTTTTACATGCTTTTAATCCCTTCTCTAAACAGATCCTCTGACTTGAATATTTTACATTTTGAAGGCACTCGGGTTTTTTATTTTCTATGTGGTGCTCAGTTAATGGTACACATCACACCTTTGTGGTATCTACATTATCTGTTTTCTATAAGTGTGCCATCATAATTCAAAACATCAGCTTTCAAATACATTTTGCCTCTGCCCAAGGGAGACCACATCACCCTTTTTTAACACTTCTAGTGCATTTGCAATAACCAAAGTCTAGTATGCATGGCCCTCCCAGTCTTTAATGTTTAATCTAAGTGCCCTGGTATCTATTAATTCTCCTAATATTCAGCCTGGCTGTGAAGCAGCCTGTGCAGCTGCTTTACAAAAAGCCTGCATTTCAGCCTTCTAATGGGAAAAGATACATGCCTGGATCACAACTTCAGTTTGCAGAACCACCTTGTCTGTTCCCCTATAACCCTTCCCTAAAGCTCCCCCTTTAGGGAGGGAGAGAGGAATCTAAGGAAATTGTTACTGTTCTTCTCTCTTCATTATGAAAAAGAGTCTCCCTTCCTCCTCCGTCCCTTCCAGTCCCTTCCCAGCATAAACATCTCTTCCACTATAAAGACATGACATAGGGCAGAAAAGCCTCAGTTTATGTGTGAGCATCAACTGCAATGAGACAGTATAATGATGAAAAGGAAAATTAAATATTTATAGGTTTTTGCAGGAAGCTCAATGTTAGTTCTGCAGTAAGGGAGAACCCTTGAATATCTTAGTTGTCCTCTCAAAAATAACCTTCTTCCCTCTAAAAGAATGGTCCTTGTGAATTCCTGATAAGAGTATTTTCATTCCCAGAAGTCACACCAGGACTACAGCTGTTAATCAAAAAGTTTCTAGGCAAAGCTGTCACCTTGAAATCCATGTTTTTATCAGAGTCAGTACAGAAACTAAAAGCAGTCCCTTGACCTGATTGTGTTGATCCACACTCTAAGACCCAAGGGAGTTTATTTTTATTGTTTCTCTAAAATATAAAAAAGCACAATTAAAAATAATTATATATGAAAACACAAGCAAAGAGGAAATGAATAAGCACTAAGCTCAGAACAATGGGATGGGTCACAAACGACGCGCCAGGCCAAATGAGAACTGTAGCCTCGGCTCCAGCCCTTCAAGGGCTTCTGAATGTCCTTAACTCTATTTCCCCTGGCCTGGTCCTGCACTGCTTATGTCATTAGGGCCCCAAGTTCAGTAAGAACAAGGCAAGCCCTAAAGAAACCTTCTTGCCCAGGCATGTCTGTAACTGGAGGAGAAGAACAGTACCTCTGATGTCATGCTGGTGTTGTGCCAAGGGAGAATTTGTTTCTCTGTGGGCTTAGTGATGACTTGGGAGAGAAAGTGTCTGAAAAAGGGTCTGAGAAAGGGTCCAGGAAGGGTCTGGTGGAGGTGAGGTGGTCACTGTTTCTCTCTGAGATCAAAAAGAGTTAATGTTTCAGCAGAGCATCAGGACATACCATGATGAGTGTCAGATCTTCCTGTATCATGGTGTCTCTGCATGTTTTGTTTAAAGTGACACTACTCTCTGCTGCAGTGGGGTGCTCTTTGGTTTATCAGCAGACGTGTTACATCCCTCTCTAGGAGTCTGTTTATCTTGTTGCATTTTTAGAAGTTCAATCTACCATCAACTCATTTGGGCTGAACTTCACGTTGAATCAAAATATCCCCACAGAGGTGTGGAGGAATGCCTGTGGTTCAGATTGTACCAAACTTGGGTCAAGTTATCCTGAGCTATTAAATAATCTGGCAGTGGCCTCTTAAGCAGATCCAGAGCAGTGTGGTTAAAGAAGCCTGCAGCTCACTGAGAAATGTGTTGTTCTTAGCTGCAGCCTGAGAATTGGAAACATTAGTTATAAAGTAGACAAAAATGTAAATAGAGGAGCGATGTGTTGACCACTGCAGGCAAACACAAGGAGCCAGGGGAACAGAAAGAACTGTAAGTCTTTGTTCAGATGCTGTGACACAGCTGACCCCAGGGTGGCTCAGGACAGAGATCTGCTACAGGCCATCCAATAACTCATAGGAAGTAGAAGAAACTTGAACAAGCATTTGTACAAGATATGCAAACAAGGAGATATGGTGGCAATAGGAGATTTTAGTTACCCAAAACTGTGTTGAAAAAACAATAGGGTAACTTAAAAATTCTAGTACATAACCAAGGTTTTCAGCAGGAGTAGAAGAGTGAAAAGATCCTGAAAGTTTTCTGTGCTAGAATATTAGAGCAATCTCCCCCTGTGCAGAAGAACAGCAGGCACATGGAGGTACTATTCCAGATGCAGCAACTTTCTGAGCACTTTCAAATGTGTAACACAAACCCTCAGGTAAGGGTAAGTACAAGAGAATTAGACAAACAACAGAGTACAGAAGCAAAGCTGCTACAGCACAGAAGGCATTTCAGCTTAGGAAAGACATCAACGGGAACTGGGAAAGGTTCTATAAATACATTTTAATTAGAGGAAGAAAAAGGAAAGTCTTGATCCGTTGCTAAACAGGAAAAGAGAGCAAGTAAATTTTGCAGAGAAGCCTGGCATGTCTCTTTATCCAGCCCTTACCCAAAAAAAAAAAAAAAAAAAAAAAAGCTGTTTGTGCTCTTTGTGACCAGCTAATTAATGAAATTTTTAAAATTAGTAGAACTGCAGGTCAAAACAGGAAAAGACCAAGTTTAAGAATACTTCGATGAGCTAACTGCACACAAGTCAGCAGGGCCTCATAGAGTTCACCTGAACCTATTCAAGAAATAAGATGAAGTAATCTGTGAATAGCTAAAAATTATTGTAAAAACAATTATTGTAAAGGATTCTTATAGAACAGGATGAGCCCTGGAGCACAGGAGAAGGGTGACTGTAGTGCTGAACTTAAAAAAGGAATAATGAGACCCCAGGAAGCTATAAACCACTCATCCTGGTTTCCCAAAAATCTGGAATGAGTTATTAAACAATCAGTTTGTTAAACACCCAGAATTATGGTATGGTGATAAAAAGCAGTCCACCTGAGTTTGTCAAGAACAAGTCATGTCAATCCTGTCTATTTCCCCCCTTTCCACCTAAGTATCCGACTTTGTGAATAAAGAAGAGCAAGTGGATGTGATTTATCTTCTCTCCTGATACGGTGGCCTTAGGTACGAGCTACAATGTAGTCACAACAAGACGGGTGCACAACTGGGTGAACTTTACTCCAAAACAGCAGTTATCAATTGTTCTATCAAATAGGAAGTTGTTCAAGTGGGATTCCTCTGGGATATTTTCAAGGCCTGTTTCCATTCTTTTCACTAATGATGCAGAAGATGAAATCTGTGGTTATCATTAAACTTGAAGAGGCTACAAAAGGATCAAAGTCAGAGGATCACAGCACAGAAATTATCTGGAAAGATGGTCCACAGCCAACCTGATTAAGTAAGCACTAGGATAAAGTGTTACTTTCAGGGAGAGGAAATCAAATTACGAACTAAAAAGTTGGAAGAAATTTTTAAGCAGTGGCATGGCAAGAGAAGGTCTGAGGGATGCAACAAATGAGAGGCTGAATTTGAGCTGGCAGTGCAGTGCCCAGACAAAAAAAATATAGGTACCTGAGTTGTATATATGAAGCACCATGCATAAGACTAATAAAGCAATTATTCTGCTCTGAACTTTGGTGTGGAGGTTTCAGTAAAAAAGTTTTTGTGATGTTTGTGGCATTTTACTTTACTAAAGATATAGATATACTGGAGACAATCCAGAGGAGATCAACAAGTATGATCAGAGATTTAGAAAATGCAGCCAGTGAGATAGAAAGAATTACACTTGTTTAGTCTATAGAAGATTGTTTAGTTTAGAGAAGATGAAGGTGAGGCGAGACTAATTCCTAAATGCACAAAAATCTCCAATAAAGATGACAGTAAGCAATTCTTTTTTTGAAAGTAAGGACAAGAAGAGATCACCTAGACACTCAGCAAAGGCTGCTAGGAGTGGAGCTTGGGGAAAGCTTTCCTTCCATGGGTGCAGCAGAGTAGATGATTGTCCAAGCTCCTTCACTGGAGAGGCTTGGGTGCAGGTTAGGGAAATGCCTTCTAGAAAGAGAGAAAATACACTAGTTTGAGCCCCAAGAAATCTCTCTCATTGGAGACCCTTTCCTGCCTGAGGTTCTCGCAGCTCTGGGGCTTAGTAGCTGAGGGTGCAGGTGTGTAATTTCTGGTATTATAATGCAGTGACTTTGTTAGTGCTTTAATAGCAATGATTTTATATATCGTAATGATCAGCCTAAACAGACCAGGTCCCAGCTGCCAAATGTCCTTGCCTATCAAATTTCTTCTGCTGCTGTGGAGGTAAGACAGATACAATGATATAAGTTAATGTTCACTGATTTTCTTAGATTAGCACAAGCAGGTCTTGGCATAAATAAAATTGGTGTTGATCACTGTATAAGCACTGAGTGTGTGTCCATTGTTATGGTCCCAGGTACACAGCCTGTCAGTGTGCCAAATCTGTATGAGGGCACAGCCCAGGTACACTTCTGCCTCCACTTTTCCCAAATGCAATAAGACAGATTTGGCTGCATCCTGGCCAAGATTCACAGGATGCTCAGCCAGGGCACCCATCTGCTCCAGCAGGACCCCAGGGGGAATTGAGGGAAGCACTTGAGTCACATCTGGGTCCGGGGCACGTGTTGCAGCCTCTCACATCAGCATCACTCCTCTGATCCTCTGAGAGGCAGGGAGACTCCCTGGGATCCCATCCCTCTCAGCAGCTGTGTTGCTCAGACCCCACCATTTGGAAAGGGCTCAGTGCTCCCCAGCCACGCGTTATACTTTACAGGATGGCGCCTTTCCTGCCTAATTAATTGCACCCAGGAGGGTCTAGAAATGAATGCCAACTTCCAGGTACTGCACAAGGGGAAGGGGGATGAAGAGAAGCCCTGTGAGATTCACCCACCTTCAAGAATCTTTAATTAATGCACACAGAGAGGCATAATTTGTCTCCATCAACTGTTATTCCCTATGTCAGAAAAACAGTGTTCAGAAAACCTGGGCTAAGTTAAATCAATTAGCTGAAACAGTGTTCCACTTTCTTTTTCAATATGCTTTTATATATCTCTTTAAAATTTATAACCTAATATCTTTTTTTTTTTTTAATTTTAAAATTTCAGAGGTGGAGTTTTGTGGCTCATTTATTTTAGTGCCACATTTTGTTTTCTTAACTGCTCGGGTCTTGCACATCTGGTGAACAAGCAACATTTTGTGGGGGCCCAGCTATTTCCTGTGAGGCTCTGATGTGTTTTGTACTATCACTGCACTGGTCTGCAAGTGACACCAAGTAAAGGTACTCAGGCTGCTTTCCTGTCTTGAATGCTGTAAATCAGTGCCAAAAAAATAAGGGCGTCAGGAAACTAATGAAGAGGAGAAATGGCAGCAGTCATCAGAACAGATGCCTCCAGGTGATGGCCAAAGATAGTATTAGGGAAATGATGGAAATCACTGCAAGGAACTCAAATGGGACAGTATCATCAGCAGATAATTGAATTTTATAGTTAAATTAGAGCTGTTCTAATATAGACACGATTTTGGATTTCACAGTTAAAGCACAGTTCCGTTTTGCAACGAAAACAGGAATTCTGCTTCTTTGTTGTGTTTGAAAAATACAATCTCCTCCTCAAATTGGCAGCACTTATCCCTCTGGGTACAAGATGAGTGGTCTGGTAATTTGTTAGTGTGTGATTTGCAATTAATTAGAAACTCGGTCCTTTAAGAAATCTGTTCAAATTGTTCCTGTGTTTGAAACATCTCAACAATGAAATAAGGCAGACCAAAAATGCTCCATCTAGTCAAAATTCCCTGAAATTGCATACAGGCAATAGCTGAATAAATTATTTGCAATTAAAAAAAATTTAAACTAATTGCAGACAGGGAATACTGTGACTTCAGTGAATGCTTATCCAATCATCTGGTTTCCTCCAGAGAGAATCTACACATGCTGATCCCATTGGCTGTAAGGATTTACGTTCATTAATCCCAATGGCTTGGTCGTGGGTAAACGTACCAAGAAGGCATTACTTGGACAGTTCTTACAAATATTTGCATTGTGATTTGGTGCACAAAAGGCTCCCCTCAGCACTGCTGATCCAGTGCCTATTTAAGAAGCATTGCTGAAGAACCTGAGGAAATAGGACTCTGGAGAATATTGAAGTAGTGGGACCCTGTGCCCCTATCACTGAAATATCACCCTCAGTTCCATCACTGATGTAGGACAATAAACTGCTGGTTTCAACCTGTGGCCTAGAAATCTCTAAGATGCCTAAGAAACAAAATTTCAAAGGGGTCCCCAAATAGTAACTACGAATTAACCTATTGCTGAAGACCTACATTTCCCACACAGGAGTATATGCTTCCTTTGGAATTTTTGCAGTGGTTCCCAAAGTGAAAAGCAAAATGAAATAAACCAGTAGCACATTTGATTCATGTGTCCTCATTATCTGTTGCGTGTAGCTCTGGTTGTCTACATTGGCTGTAAAATCCTGGCACAGAGGTAGATAAAGAAAGCAGGAGTAAAAAATGGGATATATTAAAAAAAATAGAGGTGTACAGGGGATATCAGCAGAAAGAAAAAAACAAAACAAAACAACAAGACAAATCCCATCATATTATCCCTGGAGAAGAAATTAAATGAGGTCCTTTCATACCAGCTGTGGCTGAAATATCTTCAGTGAAGGACAGAAGTGTCTTTGGAAGCAGGACCCTTCTAGGCCAGTACAGCCATGAAGACTGTTCCTCTGTCACAAACTTGATGCCAAGGCTAAGACAGCTGCTGTTGCAAGTGCAGGAACACCTCTTAACACCACAGTGATTTATAAATCCAAGAACCAAGGGATTACTTGAGTTCTGGTAAGAAACCTTAAGAAAAATTTTAGAAAATCACTAAGATTCTGACTAAACAAAAAAATGTCTCATTTGGGTAGTTTTATGAAAGCTATTAACAATATTTCTATGACTGTTGCCAATTTATAAATGAAAAAGTAGTTCAGAAGAAAAAAAATGCTTCTGTTTAGAAGAAGATGAAACCAAATATTGTTTAATATTTAAACAGACTGATTTTTTCCTTAAAGAAAACAATCTTTTGCTGTTTATCCCAAATTCATAAATATCTCTCCCTCATTTGAACAGTGGGATGATATCATTTGCCAAAAAAACTTATCTTGCTAAATCTTAAAATTACTAACCTCCAAAAACATCAAACCAAATGGTCACTCAGACATGAACTACATCCAAAGATTTAACAAAGACCTAATACAGGAATGACCCAATGCCTGGGAAAGCAAGCGGTCACTGGAACGGGGAGGATCCCCGCCAATCCCAAAGCACAAGTGCCCGACAGAGAGCCTCACCTCCAGCAGCCTGCACGGCCTGGAAACTCCAGCCAGGAGGGGGAATCAGGAGGGAAATGAAGAGCAAACCTCCCGTGAGAGAGGGAAGAATCCCAGAGCTGCTGAAGCTGGTGGGGCGGGGCGGTACAAAGGGATTTCTCTGCATTATCTGTTAGGAAAACGCTGCCCAGCAGAAAGTGTGGGAGGAAGCTCTTGCCCCATGGCAGGAGGGATGCAGGCACCATGACGTGGGGCTGGCTGCAGGGAGGGGATCCTGGCCTCTGGGATGTGGCCCTTTGACACACTGAGGGCTGGCAGAGAGGATGGGGATCGAGAAGTCCCAAGGGGCAGAGAGGTGGCATATGCAGGTGAGCAGTCGTGGGGACACAAGGGGAGAATCTGCACTGGGAATTGCCACTGTCAGGAGAGCTGTTTATGGTGTCCTGCACTAGAGGGCAGGGATGCAGGAGTGGGTTGGGAACCTCAGGAGCCCTAATTTTCTTGCAGTTTAACATTGTTCTGGAAATGTTTATCCTGGGGACTAAAACAAAGAGGTTTGTTTTTTCTCCATGCTTCTGTTAGAAATTCCTCTGGATTTCCTATCCAAAAATAATAAGAGGTTACAGAGGATAAGACATGAATGCTCTTTCTGCTCTGAGGCAGAGGTGGAGTGAGCTGACTGAGAGCTGGCAGGAGGTGTGTGTCCCCCCAGGGTTTCCTCCCAGCACCTCCTTGATCAGACTCTCCCAGCTGAACTTCCCACTTTTTGGAGGACAGGGTGGCCAAGGCAGGTGTTCCTTAGGTTGTCCCCATGGGAACATGAAGCTGCATCCAAGAGTTGGAGGGGTGATCTAGGCAGTCAGTTCCTGTGTGTGCAGTTCTGGCAGCAATTCTGCACAGAATTCAAGGTTACAGTACTGAGCAAAGCACTATAAAGTCTTGCATGCAAGACCACTCGAACCCAGGAGATTATAAAATAATGTAATAATATAAAATAATCTCCTGGAAGCAAACTATGGGCTGATGTGACTCTGTCTTTGGATCTGGCAGCTGGACCAGTGTTGAGGAACTGTACAATAAAGTAGGTCACAGGCATCCAAAAGACCATTTTTTTCCTTTAAGCTTATGAGAAAATGATGATTTATGAAAATCATCTCGAAGCAAGGGAGTCATTCTGATAATAAAACCTCGAAAGAGTATGGAGGGCTCTGTCATTACAGTAATGGGCCCCAGATAAGTGCTTCATCAAGAAGACCATACATCACTACTACTTACAGTGCGCTGAAAAGATGGGGCGGGGGGAGAATGAATGGCATCTGCTACAAAAATAAACTAGAGCAGAAATGGTGCTCAGTGGTTTTATATTTTATATCACAAAATACTCCATTTTGGAATTCAGTTAAGCCAAACATGCATTGTTCACCTCCTCTCATCACCTCAGAGTGCAACTAAAACGCAAAGAGCTGAGTGCACCCTGCAGGTCAAGCCTCCCGCTGGCGAGGTGGCCACCCAGCCCCGGTGAGTGCCATGGCCATCCCCCAGGAGCGTGCCCAGGGCACCCAGCAGCCCACTGCAGTGCTGGAGGTCTTGCTACCACGAGCTGCAGAGAGAAGCAATTTCCTGCCTTGTTTAACAGCACGGAGGAGGCCAGCGAGAAGCTGAAGAAAAGCAAACACAGCCTTGCCTGGCACAGTACAAACAGAATCTGGTCCCTTGCCTTGTTTTTCCCCTCTGCCCATGCTTGCAGCTCAGCCATGCTGCAGGAGAGGTCAGGATGTAACAAACTGCTGCAGAGCTTTGCTTTGCTTGGGTGTTTTGTTAGATTTATGTAAAGGAAAACACTTTTTCTTGGATTTTTGCACAGCTGCCTCAGTTGCTGCAAGCTTTCCCCAACAAGTGAAAAACTTTTCTCAACTTAACCATGGAAGGTTGCTCAGTCATGGAAGTGGAGGAGAAACAGAGCCTGAACAGAGGGAAGGAGCTGCTGGGGTGTGCAGGCTGCTGGGAAGCTCAGCTGAGAGGTAAAGGGCAGCAGCCCTCCTGGGACCTCTGACCACCCTGGGAGACAAGCTGGACATGGAAGAGTCAGTGGCTCCAGCCCTGCCTGAAATCCTGAGCACTTCTTGCTCATGGGGCAACAGTGATGTACTCAAATAAGTGGATAAAGACAAACGAAGCATGAGCTCAGGCTCTGGGCCAGACTGTTTCAGTGCTGCTTTCTAGTGTTTGCACTGGCCTGGCAGCAAGGGAAGGGGAAAGCCTGGAGTGCCAATTGCAGCGGGTGTTCATTCTGTTATCAGGAACCACATGAACTAGGCACAGGTTCTCTTGCTAGGCTGCACACTCAGTTGTATGTACAACTGCTTCTGCTTTGTGGCTGTCTAAAATGTTTCTTACAAGTGGTCATCTTCACTAACAGCAAATTTTTATTCAGAATTTATGCAGTGCTTTTGCAACTTTCATCCAAAGTAAAATAAATGTTACAGCTGGTGCGTCTGTAGCTGAAGAGGGTGATAAAAAGAGGAATAAAGTATCTCTGAAATGAAATTTCCTTTCCAGCACATGCACTGGGTCCAGCATAAAAGACACAACTGAAAGTTTAATTTAAAACTAATTTATTGGTGAAATGTTATCAGAAGCCCAACAAAGACAAATAAATCAACGTGACACTGGGAAAAAGATCAGCTGGTGAGGATGAAAGCTACCAACATAACAATCCACAGATGGAGGAAGAGCTACACAAACTGGAGTACATCAGCAAAGCCAGAAGGAAATGCTCCCTCCACAAACTTTGCAATCCAAAATTAAATCATTTAGGTTGAAATGCTGATGTGTGCAAATATTTATTCCTTTCATGAGAAGAAAATACTGACTTTTTTTGATGATGAAACTCTCCCTTGGCCCAATGCTTCTCTTTCAATCCCCTCAACACTGCCCCCAGCACCCACCCACCCCACCCCCCCCAGTCATTCTGCAAAAAAAACCAAGTTACAAGCAAGGAACAGAGAAAAGAGAAGTGACACTTTTGGGATATGTTGACTGAACTTCACTAACACCAGATTTGTGTATTTCTTCTTATTACAGCAAGGGAGACAGAAGTTGGATGGCTCCTTGGCCGCTCTAAATCAGAAGGCTGAGAACATTGTTTTGCTTTTCTGGAAGGAAGGTTTGGATGAAAAAGAGGGTGACTTCTGACTCAAAATTTGTCCAGATGCTGTCTCAAGAGAAGAGATGGGCTTTTGGCTGGGGACTTTGCCAGAAGTCCAGGGACTGTACGCAGAGACCTTTCCTTTCATGGTCTGATTCCTCTTGCACTCAAGGCAGCAGGATTTGTGTGCTCTTTTACAAATGTGCCTGAATCCATTGCAGACTCTGCTTGAAACATCCAGTGAGGTCCTATATTTTGGGTGGCTGTTTTACATTACAAGTTTTGCTCGCTCTTTGTGGATGTTTCATTGGAGAAAAGTCAGAGTGTCCAAGAAAACAATTTACTCACTATTTTCTTTGGGACCAGAGGCATGAGATGCTGGACCTCTTTGAGGAGCCCCTGCTGTCCCAAAGTCTACAGCCTACACTTGAGAGAAGGTTTTAATTTTGCATAAGGCACAGCCTGCATTTTGAAGGATGCATTTTGTTTTAATGACCACAGAGTTATGAACAGCAGCTCCAACTCAGCTCATGCATGATCAGACACAATTGTATTTAATCAATGATTTCACTCTGGTCTGAACCAGAGCTCCAATCTGCCCTCATTTTCTTTCCTATACTGTAACAAATTATTCCTATTGACTAAACAGAGTGTGCCAAAAGTCCTTATGCCCTGATTTATGTGAAAGAATTAGCATGATATTGTCTGGTTTGAGGTCGCTCAGCTCTTTTTCTTGTACTTCAGCATCTGCATTTATTCCTATTCTGTACCAATTAGCACAGAGGAAGCAGAATCCAGCCATGAAGGACAGCCCCTTTGCTTCACATTATCCACTTCATTCAGACTCTTCTTACACAGCTTCTTACCTATCCAAAAAGGACACTCAACCCTTCCTGAAAATAGTTAACAAACAAACAAAAAGCAACAAAACCTCCCACTTGATATATTGGTTTCAGAATAGCAAAAACATGCAACAAAAAGAATTCTGCAGAGCACAAGACTCCCAATTAAAGCAGAAGGACTGGTTTGTTCTAAAAACAAACTGCCCAACCCTATTGAAAAAAACAAAAGGAGCTGAAAAAAAGATTTTACTACCTATTTCTTAAAAAATTATTTAATCAGTCCTAAGGGGGAGTAACTGTCCAGGGCAGCTGTTCAGCCAGGGTAGATCAGCAGCTCCCTAATGTTGATTTGTGCCAACTGAACTATTTATGGAGCTCATTGGTGAATGAGGGGAAGTTGCCTTTGACAGGAGTGTGAGATGAAAGAGATGCAGATTGATAAAGGACAGAGGTTTAACCTCCCTTAAGGTTTCTTGGGTTTTATTTCTGGGTTGTTTTTTTTTTTTTTTTGATGAAGCATCTCTTCTCCAGATAGGCTGCATTACTATTGCTCTAAGGGCTTACGATAAGTTTTCAACAACAAACACTACTCTAGGATAAAAAGAGTTAAATGATGTTCTCTGCAAGAGCTCCTCGGCCCTCTACCCTTTCCTTGTCACCATGCATCCTGTCTGGTGGCCCTTGGAATCTCATGGCAAATCCTGCTTTTGTAGCTAGATTTACACAGGGGTTGCTGTTTGTGAATGAGGAAAAGCTAAAAAATGCTGCAATCGAAGTTCTGGTTTTGGCATGGTGAGGTGCTTCTGGCAGGGAAATGAGCCCTGCCACGTACGGTGAGGTGTCTGCGCCAGCTCACCAGCTCCGTGTCCTGAAACCACTTCTGCCAGGGAGCTGCTCCCTTTCAGGACACACTGAAGAGTTTCTTGGAGCCAGAGGAGTAAAGACATGTCCAGACCTGTGAGACCAAGTCTGGATCTGTAGTAGGGCAGACTTCACTCCAGGAGAGAAATGGCACCCTTTATAGCTGGGATCCACCTCATCAAGAGAAGATGGTGATCAGCGTAGCTCATGTACATGCAAAAGAGCAAGTGAAAGAGGCTTTTCCTCCAAATTCCTATTTTTGTAAGAATGCAGTCAGTAGCAAAACTAAGCCTGGGAAAAACTCTGTTTTTCTTCCCAAAACCAATAAATCTTAAAGCTAAGAACTGTAATTTATCTAGATCTGTGGTTGTAGTTGGGTTTATTTCATTAAGTAAACAGCACCAGGCACCTTTCACTATAATTCTAGTGCACCACCCTGCTGGAACACAAAGTCTGACCAAAGCAATCTTTTGTCTGCTTCTTTTATAAACATAATTTTGCATCAAAGTGAAAAGAAAAAAAATGTGCAAGATAAGCTAATGCCAGACTATGCTGCAAGTACTGAGCCTGAGCAGTTCCTGGAAGTTCAAGTTCACTGGAAATAGCCACATGAAATATTTCATTTCAAGGTACCAGCTTCAAAATCTCTCCCCAGTTATTAGGATCAATATCTTCATCAAACCTTTTCAGTAAAATTACTACATAGTTGTAAAAATGTTGTGTGCCTACTTCTGGATCTGAGAAATTATGTAACCTGAAGAAAGATACCTTTGGTTTTTCTACTGCTTTGTACAAAAGTCAGCCAAAGGGTGATGCTGAGGTGGGATGAGCAGGTGGGAATCGCAGATATTAAACACACAATGTTATTAGCTGTCCACATCTAGCCTCACCATCCTTGATTAAATTTCATTCTTACCTCTGGAGTAATTTCCAGATTTCACTGACTGTCTGGTCATTGCTTTCCAAATTCATTTCAGTACTGAAGCGTCCCAGAAGCACGGACAGGCTTTTCATCTCTTGTGGTGGAAAATGTGGTGTAATTGCAAGCAATTAAGGAAAGACATTCCCTAACCGGGGCTGAGAGTCTCACATCCTACTTTTAGACATTTATCTCCCAATTTTCACATCTTTTGCGACACTGTTGCTACAAGGAAGATTGATGGATCACAGACAGCTTTGCTGGCTGCTTCCTCTATACTGGCATTTTCCCAAGGAGGAGCAGGTGGCACTTTTGATGTTACAATAATTCACAGTGAAAAAGAGAAGCCTGCAGATGGACCTGTCGAGGCACTAGTAAATTGCCTGCTAACAGATTCATGTGCTCCAAGCATCGCCTGGACACATGATAAAGAGAAATGCAGGATCAGGTTCCAAAGCAGCCTCTTATCAGGTGATGTCTCCTACTGATATTACACAAGACCCCAGCTCATGAGTCTTCAGCTAATTTGTGCATGGTGTTTTATATCTGATGGAGTTTAAACACTACATTCCTAGGTGAGCTGTTCTGCACACCTGACACAAGCTGGACACACTGTGGTGGGAGGAGAGCTGCCCATTGTTTTTGGTCTCCTGATATGTAGCATGTTAGGGAACACATACAGGGGCTGTAAGTCTTTTTAATTTCAGGGGTTTCCATTGTACTTTATGGGACAAACATATTTTATTTCAAGCAAAAAAAAAATCAGCCTGAAGAGGATTTCATCTTTAGATGCTGCTGTGGCAAAGATTAAATGCTGATCTAAGTCTGGGCTCTTCAGAGTACATTAAAAAGTACTCACACACTGTGAAGCCATGGAGTTCAATCCAGGAATCCTATCTTTCCTTCCCAGACAGGATTTCTACACTGGTGTAATTTCATTTCATTGACCGACTGCTGTTCAATTTTGTGAAATGCAGATTATAAGGCGAACAAGGTCCTGGTTCTGAATGCCATATTTTGGATGGGTCTTAATCTCCAACCCTTTTCTCAGGGCTTTCTTTAAGATCTCTTTGGCCATTCTGCCATTCAGTAGAAAATTTATACACATATCCGAGGGCAAAGTTTGGTCTTACTGGTTTTTAAAAACTGGGATAACAATAGGAGTTTATTTTAAATCCTAGAGCCAGACTGAGAAAGAGCAGTCTTATCATGCTGCTTATGATAGCAAATCTCCATACACACAAGGCTTAGATGAGGGACCAAAATTCTACTCTGTTTCTCAGACTCTCCAACAAAAATAAGGAATGGCAGAGAGCCATGCCCAGAGCCTGGCAGCTCTGCACTACTTTCTGTCATCAGAAGTCTCAAATGGCCCTACCATAACCCTTTAATGCTCTGCAAAAACCACCATGTAGTGCTTTGGAATGGCTGCTCTAACGGGGACAATGGGAAGGCAGTAACAGGAACAAGTAATGGTTAATGCACTACTTATGAAGTCAGGGATGCAAGACAATGGAAGCAACCAGTTCTCTCTTTCAGGACTTGCATCTACTCATAGAAAGCAGAAAAATGTGTTGTGCTCACAAGGTTGATCATATGTTGCTTCACAGTTCTCCAATATATTTGTCATGGGAAAGCAGGGAAGCCCATCTGTAACAATTGAAGGCCCAGAGGTCTTTACCTCTGATAGCTTAATACTGACCCATGGCCCAGCAGCCCACAGACATCACCCACCCCTGCTCAGTGTGAAAGACCTTGCTGTGAAGAATCAGTGACTTTGGCTCCAACAGGCAGTGGGAAATTTCTGTGGAATATAGCTAGCTCCTAACACTGGCAGACAATGTCTGCCCAATGCAATCTGCCTGAGGTAGCTGTGTCTCATATTCTGTCCAGTACCTGCCCTGGATTCTGTACCAGGATTCTTCTGGATAGCCCAGGAGGGCACTCTCCCTCCCCTCAAGGCACAGGATGACCTCACAGTCCCTGATTGTCACCCACCCTGCCCAGTTTCTCTGTGTACACTCTGCTTTCACTGCCACTGCAGCAAACTCAGCTTCTGCAGAGCCCAGGTTCCCACACACGCGATGCCAATTTGTCACTGTCACTGGTACCCCACCATCTACTCCCTTCAGGCTTTCTCCATCTGTCCCTGGTGATTTACTGCACCAGAGCATCTCAGGAGGCCCCATGACTCCTTTCCCTGCAATTCTCTTAAGGTCATGGAGTCACAACATCCCAACAAACAGAGGAGGAGGATTTTCCCTTTGATTATGAGGCAGTTCCAGCACTGACCCAGCTCACTTGTATCTCACAGGCATTAGGTCTAGGACTGTCCAGGACCAGTGATGTGAGGAAAGGTACCAAAGTGACAAAAAACTCTTCCTCATCTGCAGATGAGCCACTTGCAGAGCTTGGCCATTGTAAGGGTTAGGATTGGAATAGTGACCCCACAGATGTGCACCATCCAAGCACAGCACCAGGCTACCAGTTTCTAACTGGTCTCTTCAAAGTGTCCCTGTAACCTTGTTACTGGCCAGGGCCACTGGGGATCCTGTGCTGGGAGAATTGAGTGGGGCATTTTCCTGCCTGACAATAAAATCTATTCTAATTATAATTCCCTGCACATATACTCTCTGAAGGACAGGAAAAAGCTTCTGCTGCTTGAGGTCAGGACTGAAAAATTAGCTGGTGGGCTCTGGGAACACCTGCTGTAGGAGGTTTTCACAAGAGCACAGATGGCAGGAAGATTGATGACGACCTTGCAGCACACACCTAGAGGAGGAACTTAAGGATAAACCTGTGGTCTGGGTTTGGAGCTTGCAGAAAGTTCAGCATCATGTCTCCAACGAGCCTCAGTGGTGTCCAAAGAGGCAAGAGTCCCCTGGCTCCATGGGAGGAATCATCTCATCAGGATGGACCTCCACAGAGCTCTGCACAGCCAAAACCACTGCAGGGGCAGGTCCCAACCCCCAGTGCTGGGGCTCCTTCTCCTTCTTGCTGCTTCAGGGAGTCCCAAGGGAACAGAACATTTTTCTATTCTAACACAGAAAGACTTTTAAAATCAGAATTTTTCATTTTCCTGTTAAAATTCTAATGGGGAATCCAGAGGTCACATTCATGTTATGTTCTAAACCATTACAACCCCCCTAAATTTTAGTGGTTTTTTTAAAAACACTTTGACAAATTTCTATTTTGGAATATATAGCATGGAGAAAATAGTGGAAATTAAATTAGAGCTCCTCAGTCTTATTTATTCAATTGCAATTAATGTTAAGGAAATGAAAGAACAGGGGAAAACTAATTTTGAAATATAAAAATATTTTTAATCTTTTTAAAAAGAGAGACAAAACTACATCTAGTATGATGTAGATTTACATCAAAGTCAAGATATTGTCAGTAAATTGGAAAAAATATTTAAGAAATTTTCTCAATGAAAAAAGTTGTAAATTTGCAATTTCTGTTACTGCTCAGATATGCATCTGCTTGGCCATATGAATGACTCTTCAAGCAAGGACAGGAGGCACACACCATATTAGCAGTTCTCACAGCAGCCCTAGAAGTCATTTTCAGCTGAACAAACCTGCAGCTTCCGCAAACATTTCAAGATATTTTTACAGAAAATGTGTCTAAGTATTTATTATCCTAGACCAAGGTAAACAGAAATTCTATATAAATGATCACCACATAGGGAAAAACCCTGAAACATCTATAGTTTTTGTCCTTATGCCGTGTATCATTCCCAGACTGGCAGCCAGTGGTGCAGTGCTTTTCTAGTGGTGAGAGCAGGATATTGGGTTTCAGGACTCTTGGGTTAAATTATTGAATCTGCCATTGATTTGCAGCGTGACCTTGGGCAAGTAATTTAAAGGGAAATATGTAATTATTAGTTTCATTTGGCCAGGCTGACTTACTGTCTATGGCTTTAGAGCAATTGCTACTTTCTATTAGACTGAATGGGAGGGAGGAGGTCTCCTTTTTGCAGATGCTTTTTCCTGTTTCAAAGGGTTTGAGGGTTTTTAATTTCTCTATTTATGTATGGAATACCCAAACAATCCAACTAAGAAAACAAATAATCTGGATCCTACAAGTAGTCTTGCATGTGCTGCGAGCTGCATCTTGAGCACTCCATTTAAACAGCATCCCTTTGGTTACTGTAGTTACACAACTGTCTGTGTGCATTGCTGGGAGATCAGTGCTCAGAGGAACAGCAAAGGAGGAGCAAACCACACAAACACATGACAAGATGAAGAACTTTGCCCTGTGTAACAGTGTAAACAGATATAGTACAAAACAACCCTCAGGGATTTGGGGGTGAGAGGAGTTAAGTGGGAAAGGATTTGTTTTAACAGTTGACTTTGTCCAAAATGAAGGGGTTAAGCAGAAATCATCTTCAGATTTTTTAAAAACAAACTTTCCAATAGTTCTAAATAAAAGTGTTTTCTGAATTAAAAGATTTGACCATATATGTGTTCAAGCATTTTGTTATTTTACTTAGCACAGTAGCAGTGTTTCAAAAATAAGAAAGTTGCCACTTTTTACACCTTCAAGTAGTTATGTTGAGAACAACATAAGGGTTGAGGGGGTTTCCCACATATTCTCATATTTTATGACTCAGCTTTAGAATTTTACAGAATATTTCAAGATGGAAATTTTAATTCTGAAAAGTGTTGAGAGGATGACTACTTCATTTTTAAACAATGTGGTTAAAAGAAAGTTTAAAGTTAAGGTAGTACATAAGTTAAGATTTGTTCTATCTTTTCTGTAGCCTAATGGGACCATGCAAAATACAATATAGTACTTACATGTCCTGCAGGATTATTTATTTTGAAGCTTAGCTGTAGTTTATAAAGTGCTCAGAGATCTTCTGATGAAAATGTAATAACTATGTCATCATCATCATCATTGTTATTATTACGAGTATCATTATTTTTATTCCCCTGGTGAAATAAGAAATCAGTTTGTAAAGATTACAACAGCTGCAGGGAATGTGCCTCAATAACTTCTCTGTGTTTTGTACCACTGCCAAGAGAGGTTTATAAAATGCTGCAGGAGTAACCGTGTTCTGAGCTAACAGAAGGAATTTGCTTGAACTGTCAAATGTTTGCTCAATATGACAAATAAAACTAACAAGTACACCATGCACCATTTTTCTTTCAAGGCATGCATAAAAGTCTTTATGTAAATGCCCTTTTTAACCTCAGACAAGCACTTATACTTTTTAGGGGCATGCAAGGTGCAGTTATTACAGGTAACATGTGAGCTGTTAAGGGTGAGGTCTGACAAATGCCATAATGAAGACGTCCCATAATGACAGTACCAGCTCATGGTTTGTCACTAACCCTAAACCTGGGCTGGGGGAGTGACTGAAGCCACGGCTGCCACAATAAATGTGGCTCACCAACAACCTGAGGGGGTGCATTTGCCTTACACTAGGGAAGACACAGCTGCCCTTGGCAGGAGAAGGGGTCTCGAGTACTCTTGTAGGAATGAAGAGAGCACATCATTTCCCAGGAAATTTTCCCATAAACTCTTCATGGTTTAAGTGTCACATCCTGAATTTCTCACTCACAGTTAACTGCTACTTGAGTGGACATTTATCTGACAAGTTAATCCAGTCACTATTATATGGGAGGAAAAGGCAGCAATGACTGAAGATATGAAGAAGAAAAGGTGACCAGAAGTGAGGGCAGTAATCTGAATCTCAAAAGCCAACCTCTGCTCTGCCACAGACTCACCATATGACCTTGGTCAAGTTCCTTAATCACTGGGTGTGCTGGTGGTCCAAGCATAAATTGGAGCTAAAAGTGCTGCCTGGCTTCCCTTCCAAGTGAGGATCAATGCAAGACATTTTGAGAGGAGTTCAAAGAAACTCTTTTACATGGAGAGAGTTTTGCTTTCCAGGTATCTGAATCAGAGGACAGTCCTGAGAAGAGGCCAGTGGGATTCATTCAGGTGAAGGAATGTTTAAGTGTTGGCAGATGGAAAATTCTCCTTCTCTTTCTAAATCAGATGTCACAAATAACGGGAAAATTAAATCCACTTCCCAGGATATGTCCCTGCACAGGAAATTCATTGGAGGGGTGTTTCCCTGATAAGAGCTTTCCCTGGGAAGAAACTGAGTCTGCCTTTTGTAAGTGACTCTGAAAAATAACTCCCAGAATCCAGATCCTGTCAAAATTATGTGAGAACATGAGACATTTTACTATCCAAATATTTTGGCTTCAGAAACTAGCAAATCTTTCTGCCTCGCTTTGAAAAGAAGCAGGGAAATGAAGCAGTTTTCCCAGTGCCACAGACTGCTGTGGCAGTGAGCAATCACTTCATTTCCCTCTGTCACTGAGACCTCACAAGATCCTGGCACCTTGCCCTCACTGCCACCACTGCCTCCTGCCTGCTGCTGGAAGACCCGCTGCTCACTGCCCAGCTCACAGATGATTGTTGGAGCATTCCCCTTTCATGCCTACATTTCTCCTGGTAAAATTATGCCCCACTGGCTCTATTAAAAAAAAAAATGTTACTGGGGACATAGCTTATACACTGGAATGTCACCTCCTGTGTTCAGTGGCACTGATGGGACCTGTGATGAACATGTGGTGATGTGCTGGCATCTCACCTAAATAGGCACACAGGTGTTTATCTGATATTTATTCCTGCAGCTCTGTTTTCCACCAAGAGACAGCATTAGCTTGTACCTGGCTGAGCTTACTTGTGATGTGGTCTTCCCTGCTTTGCCTGATAAATAATTTACACATGTCAGATTTGTTTTGACACACTAATTTGCTGGTTTTAAATGGGAGGTTTCTTAATTTCTTGCTAGCATTTGAAAGCTTTTCTTCATTAACTGAAAGTTACAGCTATAGTTTCTCCCAAATCCTTCTGTTTGAAATAGCACAGCCAGATGTTTTCTTCTGAAGTTTTGTTTCAAGAAGTTCCAGTGGTCTTTCCATGACAAAATTGTTCCCAGCACCTTGTAACGTGTGAGCTCTGTGGAAGAAGGGAGCACAGCATTGTGTTTCTCCCCACTGGGACCACCACCCTCCCCAGGCCCAGGAAAGGGGCTCAGGCATCAGCTCTGCAGCTGCCCTGGAACCTCCCTGTGCTGCTGGGGGTGCCATAGCAGGCACAGGCTTGCTCCAGGGGCTGGAGGGCGGGAGGGGAGTGAGCCACTGTTTGTGCAGCCCACAAGAGGACGTGCTCTCATCCCGGTGGCACAGGACAGCAGCAAAACCCACAAAGCTAAATCCAGACTTCTGCAAACCCCTCAAACTTCTGTCCCTAAGACCTTTGAAACTCTCAGCTTCAATCCCCCCAGCTGCTAATACAACTGCTGTTTCCCAGAGCCAGCAGGCAGCTGGAGAGGCTTCCTGAGGCTGCAGCCTGTGCATTAGCCCAGAGGGGCCTGAGGGGTCCCTGTGCCCCGAGGAGCTGGGACGGTGGCCCTGCCCAGGCAGCCCCAGGACTGAGACCACCTCTGCCTGCCCAAACATGCTCAGTGCCCTGATTCTTTTTGGGGTGAGCACGTGAGGGTCTCCCCCTCAGGTCTGCTTCCAATCACGGAGCTGTGCTGAATGAAAGACTGCTCACATCGGAGCCAGTGCGGGTCAGGGGTGGCCAGGGCAGAGTGCATGAGAACTTCCCTCCATCCGGGAAAACACTTTTAATAGAACAAATCTGTCTCCTCACAGCAAGCAGCTAGCCCACGGCAGAGGGGAGGGAGACAAAAGCAGAGGCTTCTCCAGCAGCTGTCAGCCTCTACAGCAGCAGCTATTTCAGCTGCTTCATCGGAGCCTGCCTCCCACGCGACACTCTGTGCTCTCCGGCAGGTTGGAGACGAGGCAAGCCAGCCAGGAGCACAGTCCAGCAACTCTGCACACTGGTGTGAATGGGGAAACAGGTTTGTGTCACCAGGGGCCACAGTTTTGCCCTCTGCTAGACAAGGGCAGACCTGGCATCCTCTGTGAAGATATGGCAGGGCTAAGAGCCTAGAGAATTTATGGGATGACAGATTCCAGGCTCAGATTTGCTCTGATTGGAGTTAAATCCCCAGCCCTATATTAAAAATCATGTGGTCTGCAGAGCAAATCCTGCCTGGCAGAATGTGAGTGAGCTCCAAGCTCCACTTCCCAGGCTAAATCAGAAGCCAACAGCTGCTCTAGCTCTGGGCCCTCCTCTCTGCTGCCAGCCTGCAGCCAGGCAGAGTCAGGGCAGGTGCCAATGGACCATCTCCTGCACAGGAGCAGGAGGCTGAATAAAGGCCACAGATTCTCTCTGAAAAGTGAAAACTAGAAGAAAAAGTGTAGCCAACTACAGAGGGTGCTGGTACCTAATTTACTGTCTCTGTCACAATTTTTTTCCTCACTTTCTGGAAGGTCAACCTTTGTTGGCTCTGGGACTCAGCCAACAAAGGTTGGATATTTTCTCTGCAATTAACCATTCATTCTTAGGTGGTGCTGCTTCTCACACACCAGGCACAAGCTGTCACCTGAAGCTAGGGGACAGTAGGATTTTTTTGATCCTTAAGAAGGTAGGGAGGTATCATAGCCAAAGGGAGTGGAACAAAACCAGGACATGGATTTTCCATGGCCCAATCAAGTGGTGCAATTAGATTTGCAATTTGTTCCTAATAAAACATTCACCTGGGGTCTCTTGAACCTGTAAATTATGGGTGGTGACTTGCTGGACCTACCCTGGTCAGCTGAGTCACTCCAAGCTACTTACACCCCACCAGTGTGGAACTCAAGCAGTTGGTCCTGGACATGTGAAATCAAAGGGTAAATGCACTCCATGGGACTTTTCATCTCAGCTCCAGTGGCACACTGGACATGTTGTATCATCTGGCTATTGAGGGCACCAAGCTGTTGAGATAAAGAAAAGGACTAACACTTAGGTGGCGAAATCTGAGTGAGCTCTGGCCATCTCTAAAAGCATTGCTACTCCTATTTTAAAAGACTTGTTCTCATCAGCTGAAGTAAAATGATGAAGAACACTCCATCTGAGCCAAATTCCTACTGGACACTCTGTTTTATCTAGGTTTGGGGAATTTTTCATTTTAGATAAACAAATATTTTGTGGCTTCTTATTCACAGCAGCTGGACTTTATCAGCAGGTCACCACAGTGAGAAGATAAGGTGTCTCCTTCACTTGGCGCCCTTGTAGGAGTCTCACAATCCCAGGTTAGCTTATATGGCCATTAAAAAAAACCTCTAAAGTGATTTTGATCTCAGTACCTTTCAAAAAACTCTATGGTTCAGAGAGCTCCTGTGCTAACAGAGGAAATGGGACTTTTGTGGCTCTATCATGGATTAAAGTTCAGCCATACAGATACACCCTTAAAACTGCTTTTATTGTCCTTCACATAAATTTACAAGGTGGAACCTCATAAATTTGCTGTCACTTACTCGTGTTCCCACCTTTCTTGCACCACCTTGCAGCATGCAGTCCATCTCCAGCAAAGGACTTGTTCCAGTCAAAATGGAAACTTAGGTCAGAGAAGCATGTCAAGAACCCTCAGTGATTTAGGCAAATTGTTTCTGTAAAAAGAAAGAAAATCAAAGTAGAAGGGAAAAGGAAAATGAGAAGGGGAAAGAGGAAAAGGAAAAAAGTAGAAAAATGGAAAAAGAAAGATTTCCCTGTCTGCCCCAACTTCAAGACTTGAAATACATTTGAAATCAAATCATAAGGAAATTTCATCCTCAATTTAAAACATGGGGGGTTTTAGAACTGTACTTATGAGAGACAATATTTCAAACTAATATAGTGGCTTTCGAAATGCAAACAAGATGCACATTGCTGGATATTGATTGATTATATTGCTGGATATTTTTAATGCTGCGCAGTTTGAGTTCCCAAAACATTTCAGAAATGTTTCTGCAAAAAACTCTTTTTACCCTTGTGAGCTCTTTGTGTGTGACTGGGGATGTGAAAACCCCTGTCTTCTCTCGGTGTGGCGAGGCGGGGCGGTGGGACACGTCCTCCCCGGTGCTCACCGCGAGCAGCGCTGGGAGCAGCGGGCGCGGTCCCCGTGCGCTCGGGGGCGGCTGGGGCGGGAGCTGCTGCAGCGCTGCGGCCCCGCGCTGCTCCCGACTGCCAGCAGAGGGGAACCAGCCCCAGAGCAAAACCACGGGCTCATCCTCGTGAGACCAATGTCACAGCCCTTTTAGCAGGAGATCTGCATGCAAGGTTTTTCCTAAGGTAAGATAAAATACAGATGGGCTAAAGTTTCATGGTAGTTTCTCTCCTTCCTTCTCTTTTTTTTTCACAGTACACCTTCCCAAATTCAGCACTCTATGCTCAGGTGTTAATCTGAGGGTATTAGGAAACAAGTTCCTTCTTGTAGAAGAAATACTGATTTTGCACTAAAAAATTTAAATGTAACTCAAGAGCCTTTGGACGAGGACAGGAAATTACTGAATCCTCCCTACTCTCTCACACCTTGGGAAAAATAAAGGAAAGGAAAAAAGAAACTGCTATTGTACTGGAGAAATTTGGGACAGACATTTTGAGGGTTTATAGTTTTCTGACCAAAAATAGTACATCTCCTAAGAAAGCATGTGCTTTCCTCAAAATGTCAGTGCCAGCAAATGCCAAAACTCTGTTCCTTTTCTCATAAAGCAGACAGAGGGTGACAATGCAGCACCAGCATCCAGGCAGCAGGCAGGGAGCTGGGCAGAGCCTAGCCCCAGGGCCAGGGGAGCTGCCATCGGGGCCAGCTGCAGGCTGCCTGACTGAGAACATCCCAACAGCCTCCTGCCTCTGCAGCCTCGAGAACGTGGGCGAGCAAGACTTGGCCTGCTGTGGGCCCGCTGGGATTGCAAAAGTGTGTGGGACAAAGCAAACTGCAGCCTTATTGATAGCACTTCTGCTGGCTGAAACACCATCTGCATTCTCTGTACATGTGCACAGACAGTCCCTCCATACTTGTGCTCCTCTGTGGAAAGCACTGTTCCTAGGAAAAGTTCATCTTGACTGTTGTCTGTCAAAATACTTCCTCACTCCATTAATTACAACTATAAGCATGTTTACATAGCAGCTAGCATTTCAAAATGTTTTACCCATTAATACATACCCTAATTATTCACAGAAAATTATTTCTTCACCCAAAATTAGCCCTTTTTGTTTCCCTGACCTGCTTCCAATCAGATCGTGATTACAGCACACTTAATGAATGCTCTGCACAGGCACACTCCATCCTGTGGCTGGCTGGTAATTGTGTGATTACTGTGAGTTTCCCAGCTTTCCAAAATCAAAGCACTTTTGACAGGACAAATAAATCACCAGTATATCTCTGTTATGTCATGATATTTTTTTTTTTAAAAAAAGGCAGATAATTTAGAATTGAAAATTGACTTTCCATAACTATCATGTAATCTTCAGGTGTTAAATAATAAATAAATATTTCTTGGCCAGTTTTCCTCACTCTAAAACCTTGTTTTTTCCCGCAACAGCCCAATACTGTTTCAACGACATATATACCCTCTATATATAAAGTGTATATATATATACACTTTATATATACTTAGAACTGTCACAGGATGAATAAAGCAGCACAAAGCTCATCGTGGGGTAAAGACCATGCTGGTGTCTGTTCACTTGCTAAAGTGAAAGGCAACGTGTTTAATACTGAGCAGCCCTGAAAATACTCCAGTCAAAGGGCAAGAGCATTTGGTGAAGTCGAGCACTGCTGACAGCTTAGGCTGAAATTTGCCTTACATCATGAATGCTTCAAGCCCAACAGGAGCAGCAGAAAGATGCACGTGCAGCCACTCTACATACAAACCCCCACAGCTGCCAGCTCTCAAATTCCATTGTGCACATGAGGATGTTGCTGCCAGTGAAGGGAGAGAGAAGTAAAAGAGCCATCGTCCCTCAAAACCCCATCATGCAAGGAAAAGGGGCAACAAGCGTGTCACACTGTACCTGGAGGGAATCCAAGCCTGCCACCTCCTAAATGAAGCTGGAGAGGACCAGGCTTGCTCCACTGAGAGCAGCTCTCAAGGGACAGCAGGCGCAGGACAAAGCATATTGTTTAGCTGTTTGACTGGCCTTGCACCATCTATTCTTCTGTCCCTGACACACAAAGGCACAGGCAGCCTGTGGAACACAGCCCCACCAAGCCTGGTGGGACCTGCACAGGGCGGAGTGGGGAGCAGCCCCTGGGCACATCTCCAGCCACCAGGGCACGAGGGGACGAGGCGGCCACGGCGTGCGCGCTCCCGTGCCCGGCCCTCCGGAAGAGAAGGAAACCAGCAGAGACAGGCAGCTAAGGGACAGGCAGGAGACAGGAACAGGGTCAGCACAAATGCAGGAACCCCGGTCTGAGCTGCAGACAAAGGTAATTCGACAAGCAGTTCTAAACTCTCGAGCGAGCAAGGGTTTTATTGGGAGAGCTCCCAGCGGGAAGTCAGCAGAGGCTCCAGGTCTGGCACCACTCAGGCCATCAAGGCTGGGTGTTGTCCAAACTTGCAGAGGGAGATCCCAGGCTCAGGCTTCGGGTGGCCAGGTGGAGCCAAGCCCTGGGAAAATGGCGACACCGTCATCGGGATATCTGGTGCGTCCCAAAGTGATTTAGATGCTTGTCAGCAGGAAAAAATAGACTTTCCTTGAACTGGGCAAACATGCCTTTCATCTGGACTCTTGCTGCTAAAAACAGGCAGCTTTTGGAGCAGTAAGGGTTGGATTTACTGTAAAGCTGTCCCCTCCCTGCTCCCCATAAAGGCAAACACCCACAGCTGTATGGGACCAGCATATATGGTGCCAGAGCAGCTGCACAGCTGTGCAGCCCCCGGGCTGCGCCAGACAGCGCTGGGATTAAACCCCCACTCTCCCACCTAGGATTAAGCCCACCATTTATCAGCAGTTAATTAACAGATTATGGGGAGGCTGAGAGAGTCTTTTTAGATAGATTGCACACTGGCCTGTTTGGCCTACAAACATAAAGCCATTGGATTCACTCTGGATCCAGTGCTATTTCACAGGGTGGTGGGAAGTGCACATAATCACCGAAACTTGACAATTGCACCATTTTTCACAGATTTTTCCCACCAGAAAACGTTATATGAGCTTTAAAGGTCTCGTCCTTTGAAAGGCTTAGAGTAGAACAGACACAAAACTGTTGATATGGAGGTTTTACTGGAAACATGGTTTGCAATTAATTGAAATTTTTCATGAAAACTGTTTACTTTCTTTGGAAAAGTTTGGCTTTCGGTCAAAAGCGAATGGAAAGTTTTCCCTTCTTTCTTTTTTTCCCCCCCCCGAACAAAAAAGATTATTTGCATGTGTTCTGGTATTCCAGTGCCTCCTGGGAGATGGAGTTGAACATCTCAGGTGGAGACCTGGCTGAGGAGCAGCTCGGCAGGCATTGTCCTGGTGGGAGGTCACTGAGGAGGTCAACAGAAAGGCTCCTGGAACACCAGCATGGCTCTGGGTGACATCAGAAAAAGGAACCAGCTGGGATACAGCCTAATATGTTCTTATGGTATTTAAAAATTTTCTCTGGAAAGGGGAGGAAAAATGGCCAAAGTATCTATGAAAAATAATAATGAGCCTCACGTTCCCCTGATTTTCTTAATGTGGACCAAAATTTCCTCTTACTGGAAAATAATTACAGCAAGTGAGATGCTTTCTCCTTTCCCTGCTTTGTCCAGTCTGTCCACCTGAGGAGCTGGAGGGACAGAGCCAAGTAAGCCACCCAGAAAATTGGTCTTCCAACACTTCTGTACCTCCAGGCACACCTAACCAGTTTTGACTTTACATCCTAGCCTGAACAAAAAAGAGCAAGCCAATCTGGAAACAGATATGCTCCAAGCACCATAGGAAAACAAGATCTGGACCCCATTAAAAGACAAGGGGAGAAGTTGCCCTGATTTCTGCAGCACTTGCACTCATCTCAGCATTTGGAGATTTACCTACACCCCAAGGCAACACGCTCATCCATGAGGCAGGCAAGGAGCAGGGAATGGTGGGAGAGTTACAGGGAACCAACAGGCTCATTCCACAGACACAGAGAGACCTCTCACTGCTCCCAGGAGACAGCACCAACATTTTGCGGAGCGTGGGCAAAGGTTCAGGTGACAAAGGTGAAATTAAGTAGCTGAGTAAGACTGTCAGTCTGGAAGCCTTTAGGAGCTGGCTGTACAAAAATTCAGTCATTCCTCATGCAGGCAGAGCTTGTATGTAGAATTCCATAAAATAGGTTGAATCCTCTTTTACAAAAAAAATGTAGATTCGGAGTCCACAAACTGCTATGCAAACTCACATTAATTCTGTTGCAACAGTCATTTAAGGAAGAGTGCTGCAAAAGACATAGAGAAAAACAGAAGCACTCCAATTAATTCCTTTCTATAGAAGCCATTTGGAGTTTTGGAGCAAAATGGCTTGACATTTTCAAAATTCTATTAGTAATTTTATGCCACTGTATTTTTAGAATTTCAAAATTATGAAGTGTTGCACAAAGTGACTGCAGAAATGCTCTATTTCATCCTGCAAAATTCTTACTTCTCTGTTTCATGACTTTAAGAGATTGAGCTGTTCTTCTCCAGACACAAATTGTGTGTTTTAATGGATGAAACTCACTGCATCCCCACTTCTCCTGCACTGGCTTCCCTCAAGTGATGTTGATAATGCACCCAGAGATTTCCTTGAGAAGCTCTCTCTGCATCTGGCACCATGCTAGCTAAACTTGAGCTGCATTGGAATTTGGTGTTAACAGGCAACCCAGCATGAAACAGGTCTGCTGATAAAAAACCAAACTGTTTATTTTATACAGTCAAATTTTGGAAATTCTGTCCTGGTTTCCCCCGGCTATTCCTTAAAAAGAACAAAAAGGAGGGTGGAGGTAGAGCCAGGGGGAAGAATGTATCAGCTATGGAGTAAACAGTTTGGAAGCCAAACATAATTGGCTGGTGACTGCATATTGTGATTCACAGAGGGAAGGCTTTTTTTAAACTCCAGGAGCCACGGAGCAAGGACAGCCATGCAGTCATCTTCCTGTGCAAAACAAAAGCTCTGGGCCAGCGAGGTGCAGCGCAGCGCGCTGGGACAATGGGGACACAGAGCATTACCTCAGGCCTGCAGTGTGCCACACGGTGACTGGCCTGATATTTCTACAGCCAGGCAATTCCTTTTGATATCAGGGCTTGGTGATTCAAGCCCTGTTCCCTCTGAGGGGCTCTGAGTGCTACAGATCATTCCTATTTGGGGATCATACCTTATCTAAGTCCATTATTGCCTCTGCCTAATATAAACAGTGTCTCACTCCCTACAAGGTCTGTGCATTGAAAGTTTTCTTAAACCAAGGAAACATGGAATAAATACCTCATTGTCTTGAGGACTTTATCACAGTGGTATGAAAGAAAACCAGTGTGTGACTGTTTTCTAGCACCAAAGTTCTTTTGGTCTTAGGAAGGATAGTTTTGATTTGCAAATTCATTGCACTCACAGTCAGGACTTCACACTTGACCAGAGCAGCTGATATACTGTGAAGACTCTGATCTGGCATTCAGTCTGTAAACAGTCTGTCTGACATGAAAGGAAGAGAGAGGGACTTCACCCATGTTTTTAACTACATTTTTAACTTTAAAACATCTAAAAATTTAAAACTTTGTCTTTTAAAACAGGAAAAAAAAAGAAGAGTAAACCAGTAAGTCTCACAAGCTTGTCTCCAAACTTCCACAGTGCTGCTGTCAGGGGAAATTAATTCCGTTCTTGAAAAAGTCAAACACTAGGTTTTGAATGAGAAATTGCTCTTTGCAAGAAGCTCTTTGCTCCTTTCTTTTATAAAAAGTCCTTCAAAATTGACTGAATCTGAAAGGAATGCTCAATTTCATTCAAAACTTTCGTCTTTCTCATTTTACTTTGTGGCTTGCAATTTTGGAAGTGATGACATTCTCAGAGCTGTAACAGTGGAGAAGTGCAGAATTTCCCTTGTCTCTGGGAGCACACATTATTGTGCTAAATCCCAGCTTAGCCCACCGCCTGCTTCCTGTGCTGCCAAGGGGCAGGATACCAGGCAAGGTGGGCCTCTGACTTTTATCTCCCCCCCACATCCCTCCCCCTCTGCCTTGCTGACAGGTAAATCCAGATTTTCATCCCTGCTCAGGAGTGTGGGCAGGTATGGGTTCACAGTCAGCCAGGAGCCCCTGAGCTCCTGCTCAGGGAACACAGTGGGAACATCCAGACCATCCCAGACCTCCTTCCCACACTGACAAATTGGTGTCCTGGCCCAAACTCTGTTCAAGGGGAGAGAGCTGGTGAGGGCATTAAGCACCATTAAGCTCTGGCATTACTTAGGAGAGTTTCTGAGCAGCCCAAACCTAGAGAACACAGCAAGGACCGTGCTGGTCTGCACTATCTCTTGGGCTACAAACCAATCAGTGGAGCAAATGGCACATTAAGTCTCTCAGTGAAAGACTCACAGGTTCTTGCCTGAAAACCACTGTACTCTGAAATGCCCAGGCCAGAAGCTCATCCTGATTCAGAGCACAAGTCATCTGCTGGAGACAGAGCCAAAGGGATTCCCGAGCAGCTTGCCCATCAGCCGTGCTAGGATACGTGCCAGGCATAACTAACATTTCACATCCTTCAAATTTTGCCATGGCCTGACTGACTCCAGCAAGAGAAGTGTCTCCAGCTCCACACCCCTGGGGCAAAGTGCAAATAGCCAAACATCCTAAGTTGTGTCTGGGCTGGGAGCAGTAAAATCCCACCCAAGCGGGATCCATCTGTCAGGTTTCCAGCCCCAACAGGAATGCTGGCTGGGCAGATTGGGCTGGAGCTGAAAGATGTATCTCAGCAGTGTGGACAAACACGAGCAGGCCCTGGAGCAGGAGGAAGGGCGGGCGGAAAGGCTCGGGAGCGCTGGTCCTGCTGAGGATGGACTTGTGACACGAAACAACAAACAGCGTGTCTGGTGAGCTTGGCATAACAACCCAGGCACATGTGAAGGAAGAATCACTCTAAACACAAGAATAGGACCAGATGAGTTGATTTCAATGGTTTATTGTAAGAAAGCTCCTTAGATTACGCAGATTAAAATCTTCATGGAAACACTTGTGGAGACTGTGTGTTGCTCAGCTTCCTGCACAAGGCACTGTTTGGTCATGACTACGTGGAATAGCAAACTTAGAACAGGGAGTTTATTAGTTTATTATTATTACAAGAATAAAGAGCTCATGTATCTCTATATTGGTTTCCTCTTACATTGGAGGAAAGTAAATCTCAACTTCAGAGTAACCCACAAGTGAAGGAAAAGATGGAGTAAAGCAAGCATTAAGCATTGAGTGGAGCTTTTCCCCTCAGCCCCTGCAAAACACAGCCCAGGACTATCAGGCTGGAGAAGGGGAACGGCCAAGGTTGCAGTTTTTCCTAGCCCTGGGGCTCCACAATAAAACTGAATAACCTGAATTACTCAGCTGTGGGATCAAGGAAGGAGTTAAGACTTCATGTGTCAGCCTGGTCATTAGTACAATTCCTTCACCCCAGCAGAGCAGAAGCCAGAAGATGAATGGCAGGTGCTGAGGTTGCATGTGATGGCAGAAGTTCCCAGTGTGTGCTTGAAGCCCTTCTATGACACCCCTGAGATGCTTCTAGGGAAGAGGAGCTCTGCTGACTGTGGTCTGCTTGGTGAAAAAGCTTTAACATTTTGTGGCTACAATGTGCCCAGTGAGTGTAATTACATTGAATTCCACCAGTGCTTTCACCCGGAGCAAGATTGCAGGTTGAGCAATAAACACGAGAAGTAAAAACCCAGCGCCTCATACTTAATGTACTCACTGCACTGAGCCTCCCTCCGTAGGCCACTGGGACACAAGGGCATGTCCTCCCACTGCAGCTGGGACAGGGAAGAGGAAACCATTCTCTGGAGAAGCTTCTCTCTCCTCAGTGGCTATAGAAGCAGCCAAGAGCCACCAGTTCACACAAGATGTTTCATTTTTAGAGGGCCAAGGGCAGACATGGAGCATGCTGGGCACGCTGCCTTGTGACCACAGCTCCTGCTGGATGGAGTGTCCACAGCTGAACTGTGCTAAACTGAGCTGGGAGGCCACAGAGAGCTGAGTGAGGGGTCAGCTGCTGAGCAACTGGGAAATCATGGGCAGAGAAAAAAGACTGGGGGAGTGGCAGACTTGGACCAAAACAAAAAGCAAAAAATGTGATGAATGAAGGCGGGAAATAATTTTTTCTAAATCTTAAATCCAGAGTTTCCTTTTGCTTTTATGTTCTTTAACTCTGCAAATATGGCTTTTTATCATGCCTCCTTCTAAATGAAAAATCTCCTTTCAAAGTGAAAAGCCAAAAACCTTCAGTTTGCAGCTATCCAGAGAAAAAGGTCTGGTACATTAAAATACCACTCTGTTGTTTGTCTTCCAAACTGCTTATCAAATTCTGCATGATTCTAGAAATCAGTCCAGCCACTATGAAACTTCCTATTTAATTTATCATTGCCACTCCATATTCCCCATTTCTCTCATCCTTTTGTCCTGCTTTTCAGAATTGCAGCTCCATGGGGCTGCAGGCTCCAGATGTCCCCCAGCAAGTTCAGGGCTCAGCCTCAACAAAGTCTTTAGGTACTGTCTGCTCCAAATGCTCTCTAATAACACAATTATTTTGCAAAGTCCTCCTGGCAGCAGGAGTTGGCTTCAGTTATGTAACTTTTAAAATTAGCAGCCCCACAACCTTGAACCCGTAAATGGTTATTTACTCCTTCATGTCCTCCTGAGGCAGCATTATTCTCCCACTGAATGGACATGTAAAAGTGCTATCTTGGGGTCAAGTGCTCATTTGAGGAAATACAAGAAACAAGAATCTAAAGTATCAAAACTGCAAATAAAACACCAAACTCACTGCCTATCAGGCAAAACTCATGTTTCAATGTTTTTGCCCCCAGCTTTACCAGGGACAATGGGGATAAAACTGTCTTTAAAGACATGAGGTCAGAAAATGACATGTCTATCAAAGCTGTCATTTGAGGCATGGTTTTTGAGTATTCAAGCTCCTGCATGCAATCAGATGGGGCATGAAAGGTTTGGAGGGTGTTAATGATAGCTGTGATGGCATCACCCAACCATGCAGGAGACAGGGCTCTGCATGCACGTGGTGGTGGCCAGCCCTGTCACCTTCATGCCATGATGGCCATTGGCTTCTTCTTGGACAATCTGGACACAGGGGCACAGGGACAGCAAGACATTCAGCCAGGTTCTATAGGAATTATGAGGAGCCCTGCAATGTGAGGGTAATTTTTCTCATCAAGCAGCAATTATGTTTTCTTTCAAGTCCCTTCTCCCAGAAGAATAGGAACAACTAAAAGGCCGAGTATTTGTACACATGAGCTGATACTGCAAACTTCCAACTAAAGCCTTTTAGTCACAGCAGATGTCATTCCAGATGCATCACCTATCAGAAGACCAAAACACTGGTGAAATACTACATTTAAAAATACTAATAATTATGTTATACTTTTGCCAGAGAGACGCACACTTTTGAGTGGTTTCCAGGAGCTATGTGGCTTATGGAGTCATTGGAAACAGGCAAAAAATGATAACATAATTATGGTAGTGATTTAGGTTGGGAGAGGGGGTGAGCAATTAATTTTTATTATGTTTATCAACATCTTTGGTCACAATGTAATTTTGAATTTTTTTTTTTCCGACCCAGGAAATTGAAAAGCCATTTGTGGCAGCATGTGTGAGTAACGTAAGTAATTATGTATTTATGTAGCTACATTATTATATCCTAGCATGTGACTTATATATTCTTGTAATTGTCTTATTAGACCAGTTTGAGTTTCCAATAGCACCTATGTTGCAGTTTTTAAGATGTTTGCTTTGGAAGGAGTTATGAGACACAAAAACATATGGATCACTTTATCATATATAGAAAGCATACAGTAAAAAGTTGGCTTTCATTACTGCATTAGCATGGATCTAGATGTGCACTCAGTGTTGAGACTTGGTCATTCACGTGTTTATGACACTGAGAGCTGCTTTGTGTTAGTGTGGATATACATTCACTCTCCTGGACATACAACTCAACTCTCCACTGAATATTCTTTCTGGCAAATACTGTGAGACTCAGGGTAACTGAAACCAGGGCTTGTTACTGGTGAAATAAATCTCCTTCCAGCCAGCTGCTTCCCCACCATCTCTCTGCTTCTCATGTCTCCTCCATCCCACAGTTCTGCACTATGGTAGTGTTTTGCTGCTTTGATCGAGTGACTGAGACTTCCCTAACACAGCGAGATAAATCCAGACAGGCAAGGATGGCAAGGACAGAAAACCTTCTTGGAAGACTCCTGTTTTTCACTAATGGAAATGCTCCAGTGCTGTGGGTAGGATGTAGGTAGCATTAGCAAGTGTCTTCTCACATGAAAAGGACATGTGACACTGTGGGTGCAGAGCAGGGGTAAATGGAAGTTCTGCATGGGTGAGTGCAGCTGGTGTGGGTGAGGATTGCTTCTCTCATGGCCAGGGCACCTCGCTGCAATGGAGAGCTGGTGGAGTCATGCCTAGTGCACAAAACAGAGAGTCTGACTGTAAGCATAATGTATGAACTTCCTCATCATTCCCTCTAGTGGTTAAATCCACATAACACTGAAAAAGTTTAAGCATTAACCTTCATCTCTCCTCTCAACAAGGCAGACTCACATTTCTGCACTGTACGTCATGGTCCCAATCCCAGTGATAGTTCAAGTAGTGTCATTTATAGGAAAATGCTGCCCTAAGAAATCTCTTCAGTACTTTTAGGTTCCTGATAATATTCAGGAATTGAATGCCATACATTGCATTACAACACCCAGCCTTTGTGATGGCCTGGAAAGATTCTTCCTGGGATCCTTACAGGGTGCCACGGGATTTTGCAGAGAAGGCAAAAAGCCCAGCAAGTGAGAGTTTATTTGGTGCTGAACACACCTCCATAGCCAGATGAGAGGAGCAGTATTTCTGGACACCAGCAGCTCAAGGAAAGGCTGCTGAGGCTGTGTGGCAAAGCACTATGCTGGTCATCACCCTTTCTGCTGCAAATGCTTTCACCAGCCAAACCCACTGCACCAAAGGCTGTGTTTGAAGGGCTGCAGCTGCCTCGATTTCCCAGCACATTCACATGGTGGTGACAACAGCATATGGTCACCTCCACTGAGAGCACCTCGCACTGGCGACTGCTGGCAGGGAGACACCACAGCTGGTGGCCTCCGTGTAAGCAAAGCAGTTAGGATGGAGAGATGCTGAGCTCTAAATTTGTCCCTGAAGGCACAGTGACAACTTCCTCCCGAGCTGCTGACATTACCCTTCCCATGGCTCTTTCACCCACAACAAAAAGAAACAGTTGCTGTTGAGTATTATTACATTTGGGTGTTTCCAAACACAGCATGTTGACAAGTTCCCATAAATTTGAAATTTTGAGAGTTGGGCATCTTTACATTATTAGCAACATCTAGGAGAAACAAAATTTGTAGGTACTACACATTTAATGGAACCAAATTTTAATTACTTCCATCTTATAAACTATTCCACATAGTAAATTCTTGGGAAGAACATGCTTTGCCTGTAGAAATAATGTTGAATTTGCAGAGGATGTGCTATATTTCTCTAGAGGGCTCAGATCATAGTTTTAGGTACAAAGTAAAACTCTCTCTCCATGTGGAGCTCCAGCCAAGATCTCTGTGACACTCCTATTACCAATGGTGCATAATGATGGTTTCAGCCCTACCAACATGATGGGGTACCAGTAGTGTCTGTAAATCACAGGTATTTTTCTTGTGCCCAATAGAACATGTCTAATAAACCCCCACAGCTATATTTAGAAATTAAATTAACTCTGCACAGACTCCAGTCAAGGAGTGAGGACAATATCACACTGAGTGGGTACCCCATCAACACAAACCAGTGGTCCCTGATGGGATTTGTTCTGTTGGTAAAGCCAGGCTTCATTTTCACCCCGTCAGCTGCTGTTTGGTTGGTCTGGGGAGAAAGTTTTTATTCCTGACAGAGCCTTTCTGGTGACAGTATATCTCCTCAGAGCGCTTCAGTGTGCAGCTCTGCTTCCTCCTTTAATCACAATATAAATTTCTTTTTGGAGAGCTTTAAAAGCAAGATAAAGTGAGCTTACTGTCAGACCCTTTACAGCCCTGGGGAATTGCGTGGGACCATTTCTCCTGTGCAATTTCTAGAAACACCAGAGGTTGTGACCTCAGAAGAATTGTCTTCTTTCCTTACTTCAGTTTCCTTTATTGAAACAAAATTAAAAGCTTTAACCCCCTGAGAATTCAGTGATTTCACACGGTTTGGCCCACTCTGATTTATACCTTTGCTAATGCAATAAACATTTTTCCTGCTGTATGACTCTTTTGGCTTGATTTTCATCTCCCACTTAGCTGTCCCAAAGTAACCAGCAATGAAAAATGCTTTGCAAATTGGCCCCAAATTCCCCTCTGCCTCTTGCCTCAAGGGCAGATTTGTTCTATTTGGTAAAAGGGGAAAGACACAATGTCCAACACAATGTCTTGGACTTGTACCACTTTCTTGTGTCATTTGAACTAATTCTGAGAAGACTTTGCACAAAATCAGTAAATAACAGACTTTTAGTTCACTTGTTGTTCTAGTAGATAATTAACTACATTTTTTGAACATGATGGGAATCCACCTGATAAAAAATATTTTCATTTATTTTTTTATGAAATGAAAATTAAAAATAAAGAAAATATGTTGAAATTGACCCCAAATAAATTTTGTTTAATTCTTCATGGGCTTTTTTAAAGCATTTATTTTGAAGCAAACTAAATTAAACATTTACATTGAATACTGTGGAAGGAACTAAAATATTTTTCTCAGAAAATGCCAAAAGGAGATGTTTTCCATTTTTTATGAAGAGAGGGACTTGGGCAAAGGAAGTTTGTAAATCTGATACCAATTTATATGTTTCAGTCACTCCAAGCCAGTGAAAAAATGCAACTGTTTGAAAAGTTCACATGGGTCTATTTACACATCCATTCTGGTGACAATTTTACCCCCCATCTTGGGCTTCTGTTATTGAAAAGATCTTAGCCATGACAGAAGAAACAATGACCCTGAAGTTCACCACAAAGACCCACAGTCTTTGCTAGTCTGAAATCTCCCCCCATTTATAATTTATCTTACCCTCAAGTCCACTAATTTGTAAACTGCAAAAACAAAGACGGTGCCCAAGAACCGTGCAAGAGATTCCAGCTCTCAGGCATGCAGGAGTTCACAGAGTCCCCTGAGATAGCCCGTGAACTCAGCAGCACAAGTTTAATGTTGCCCAATAGCTTTTACAACTTACTTTCATGATCTTTTTTCAATGGCAATACAATAAATAATGTCAGTTCGGGATTTTTCCTTCCTTTTTTTTTTTTTTTTTTTTTGTTAAAACAGACATAGAGAAAATCTCTGATAAGCATCTGTTGTGGAGAAAAAATAAGTCCACTATGTATATGCAGAACACATATTAGTTTCCCAAATCTTCTTAATGATGGGCTATAAATATGGTTTTGGCCTGCCTGCAGGCATATTGCCTTTGGCCGTGATTGTGTCAGCTTCCATTAGCAGAGCTGGATCCATATTTTTAATGGACAAGTAAAATAAAAGTAGCCACAAAACAAGAGCTCTTTTTCCTGTGCTCTGATCATAAGCTCCACCATATTTCATAAGGGTGGTGTGTTACTGAAGAGCCACCTGTCTGACAGGGGTATAAAGCAGATGTCTTAATTGCTCTGAGGATCTTGTGGCATTATCTTGTGAGTGCTGCAGGAACAGGACGTTCTACCCTGAGTGTAGCACAAGATGTTAAATGTCTGTACTCTGCCTCCTTAAAGTCTCTATCATGGCTTGGTTAGATCCATATCCTGTATTTCCAAAGACTGACTGCCAAATACATTTATCCAGCTGCTGTGCTCCTCATCAGAAGTGAGGAGCACACATTGCTGCACCACAGTGAATAACCTCTAACCCATCACAAAGTGCTGCTATGAAGCTTATGTAGGTAAAACTCTTTAGAGTAATCAGATGAAATGTACAGAGCAGGAATTATCTGCAATAGTCAGAGTTAATTTTATCATTAAATATTTGACCACAGCTGGATTAAGCAGTTGGACAGACTCTAGAAAAAGGGGAACTCCAGAAAAGTACTATAAACATTTTGTTCCAACAACAGCATTTCTTCAAATTCCCAGCTCCCAAGCAAGCCTAAGCTAACTACACTTAATAGCCCAAAATGCAGATGCTGCTAATTCTTGAACCAAAGATGAACTACAAGGAGCAGCGCTGGAATTGCAGAGCGTTGAAGGTGGAAGAGGAATGAAATGTGGAGGAGAGGAATAAAGTCCATGCAGCAAGGCAGCACTGGAAATGAATGGATACGCCACAGCAATAAGAGCAAGAGCAAATAAAGAAAATTAACTCTTCAAAGGAAACAGAGACAGAAACAAGAAACAAATTAAATACGTTAAATAAGTTATTCACTTGACAAGACTGGGTTTGGATTTCAGTTTGGCAGAAAATGTACCTGAAGTACAGGGCATACACCTTCAAGTCCTACTAATTTCAGTAGGACTATGCTTCCATTTCAATGTAGTACTTAATTATTCCTCTGCTGAGACGAAGGCACAATGCACAGTCCTTATCAATGGCAAACTCTTGCTATCTGTCACAAATTTGGTATCAGGCAAACAAGCCCAGTTAGAGCAAAGATTCAACACTGAACTTTACAGAAAGTTTGGATGATAAGAATCCAGGTTCATAGTTTATTAATAAACTTTGTAACTTTCAAAAGATCTTTACCAAATACTGGTTAATTAAAAGTCTTACGATCACAGTATAGGTAATTATGTGATGGTTTGGGGCAGGGGAAGAAGAAAGCAAGTTTGGGTTAGCCAATCCCACCTAATGACCTTAGCTGGAGGCACCTTCCTTGCCTGCAGGGCCTGGATTAAGCTGACTTGAGCAAGGGCCCAAGTTTCATTTCCCACACTGAAGGGGAATCTGAAATATGTCAACAATATCTGAGGAAAATAGGGGAACAGAAATGAGGAGAACTGTCAGTCTGGAAGGGCTGCCTCCAGGGGTGGGGCAGAAAGCACCAGGGGGCTGCTGATGTGACCAGCCCAGCACTGAGCCTGGGTTGCTCCATCCCTTCTCAGACAATTCTCTCTCCAAAGGACACCCTAGAACAATTTCCACAAAAACCATCCAACTTCAGCTCAGTGTCAGTGTGCTGGTATCCACAAGAAAGTACTTGTAAACAGAGCTAAGTTATGAAACAGCATCAGAGACAAATTTAGCTTTGTTTGTCCACATATTTACTGGGAGATAGTGGCAACTTTTACTAGGGCAGTTACAATTTCAGACAAGTTTCTCCTCAGAAGTAGGATGTGGTAATAACAGGCAAGGGCTGTTTCATATGGGCTTATATGCCATATGCAGAGTTCCTTGAAAAAGAAGTTCAAAATTGCTGTTGCTGCTGGCAGAGTGTGAAGCAGAAAAAGCCCAGCCCCACTCTGAAATACCAGGCTGAGGTGCCAGGGGTGGGAAGAATTTTATCAAACTCCAGAATCCTGTTTTCCCCTTTGGTGGCAGACTCAAATAACAGGCTGTGCCTGTCTTGACTGAGAGACAGAGGTGGAGGAATGCATTTTCCAGTGCATTGGAGAAAAAGAGTTTTCATGCCAACATCGAGGTACAAGCCCTAGTGATGAGCTCTGAGGGGAATTAAACTGTAAGGAGGGAGAGAAAGGCAATGAACAAATTGTCTGTGGGTGTTTGAATATAAAGCAGTGCCTTGGGCAGGGGGTAAGTCGTGTCCAAGGTGAGGAGTCACCCTGTTTTCCTACAAGTACAGCCCATGCCTGCAGTGGCCATGAGGGTGTGCAGACCCAGTGCAGAGGTGTGAATGCTGGAGGCAGCCAAGAGCCAGCCCTGTCCCCAGGGCTTTGACTGGCATGGGGACAAGCACTTAGAAGAAACCGACTCCCTCACACCCTCAAAGTTCTGAATGGGTTGAAAGGCAGCAGGAAATCCTGCCCAATTCCTATGCTGGAAGGCTCTCAGGAAGGGAGAGGTGATGGGGATGCCATGGCCACAACAAAAGCAGAGGAGCACCATGGGCAGATACCAAGCACCACCCAGGAAAAAGCTGCCCACATTTGGAAACCATGCAGATGCCAGAGTGATGGACACCCCAGAGGAGTGTGAAATGTACAGATGTGCTGTGGTTTTTGAAAGGTGTTAACCCAATTACATAGCAGGCAATGTTTTGATGCATAAAATTTAGCTGGATGCTGTGTTAACAGCATCCCTGTGCTTTGACAACTGGACATGCTGCTAAGGTGCTCTGAGAACTAATATTGACAGCCAAGGGTATCAGAAAGCCAGCAGGGACATCAGGGCCAATGTCTTGATCCTGGTGGAAAATGCTAAGTGCAGCAAAGATTTGGCCCTAGCTGGAGTGACCCAAAGTAATTCTGGCTCCAAGTCGAACCTGATAAAGCTGACTATTGCTACAGACAGTGGATCTGAAGTGATTTCCCAGTGAATTCTTGCCTCCCCACCCATAAAAATGGAACAGTATCCATACAAGGCTGAGGGGCAGGAGAGGGCTCCTTGCCCTCTCCAGAAGGCCAGAGCTTGCCACGTTAAGATGAACAAACATAGTTTTTATTCTCTTTTTACTTCAGGAGTTTTCCCAGCCATAGCAGGTGTGTACATCCATCTGTGTCTGGACCCCATTGTAGGAGTAGCCCAGAGAACAAGCTCTGGAGGGGAGCCCAGAGAGGCCCTGGAATCACTATCCCTGGAGTTCTTCAGCACTCACCTGCTTTAGCAGGAGGTTGGACTAGATGATCTCCAGAGGTCTTTTATGACTCTAATAATCACTACTCTGACAAATATTAAATGAGTTTCCTCACTTAAGCCAAGCCCAAAGACAACACACAATCTGGAGCACCAAGGTTTCTTCTAAAACCTTGGACACTTGAGTTTAAAAAACTGCTTGAACTCCTGGAAGGGTGGAGGAGCCCAGCTAGAAGCCATGGAAGGCTGCTGCTCAGCCTTCCCTCTCTTCCCAAGCAGCTGCTAATGACTCACCCACCTCAGAAATGCTGCCAAGAGCCATAGGAGCCATAGGGACTGGGAGAGAATTCCTTCTCTTCTGCACCCAATAGTATTTGTTGAATAACAATGCTACCAGCTCTGGATCGCCATTCCTGTCAGCAGGCAGGGGGTGCACAGACGTGCTCCTCCACTGCTTCCAAACCCACCTCCTTGGCACAAGGCTGGTACTAAAGGGCTTGATGATTGAAGCTCTTTAGTCAAAAATCCATGCAGAGATTAAATCTAGAGACGAGTGATGGTCTTAGTTCAGATACAGCACATGAGGAACTTGGCAAGGTTGAGGCTTGAACAGAAGTGAAGCTGTCGGAACTGTGAAAAGAGGCCCTTTGTCAGAAGGCATTTTGCTGGGGCTTTGAACAGCAGAATGTTGTACATGTGATGGCTTTTATGATAGACCCACACTAGCACAAGAAAACAATCATCTGTTTCTTTAAACGACTCCAAGATAAATCACAAGTAGTGTACTATTATTGATTTATTTTTATCTCAATGGAATATTTGAGCTATAAATTACGGTTGGATAAACACAAACTGTGCAGAATTTTGCATTGTTTGAACTTGTCAATGGCAGGCCTTTCTCATGTTTTCATTTTAATGTAAATCAAACTGTGAAATGTATGGATGCAATTTATTTCCAGTTATGTTTATTGGACTTGGGAAAGACTTATTAACCAGGGGCTTTACTCAAATTCTCATTTGATTTCCATGGATTTGACTGCCCAGCCTCTGTGGAGCTTTCATGGCTTGAGCACTGCAGACTCTAAATCTGATGTAAGAGACAACAGTGGTTTTCTCACAGTGCCCTTGTGGAGTCCTGGAGAGAGGCTGTAATGGAAAGAATACATCCTGCAGAGCAGAGCTCTCAGAAGAAAGGGCTGGTGTCTGGGTGAAATCCCTGCTTGGCTGCCAAGTCTTCCCTTCATTGCAAGAGGGACAGGAGTTCAGTTTCCATGTGTAATTTAACTCTGTGGGGAGACTCACCCTCTACAATATACCTAGATCCCTCTGGTGTCAGGGAAAAGACGGCAAGGATTCAAGAGAAGAAGGTATTGGTGCAATTTTGAAATAAGGGAAACAAACCCAAATACTGCTAACCAAATCCAGATCAGCGAGGACAAAAAAAGGTCAGTTCCTGGCCTGTAAATGCAGCAGAGATGTTATCAGGCAAGGTAGCCCATGCCTGACACAGACCTCTTCCTAAAGTGGAACAGACAGAACAGCAGAGGTGGAAAGGCAAAAAGGACACAGGTTTTTCTGTCCTTCTTGGAATCCAAGCGAAAAATCCTGACCTGACATCTTGACAGTAGCTGCCCTGATGATTCCTCCCCAGCTCAACACTTCCCTGGGACCTCATGGTCTTCCCTGATGGACCTTTGGGAAACCTTGGCCATGGTGAAGTTAAGAAGAGTGTACTTTCACCCTACAACAGGCTGCCCTTGGTGACTCTGAGGAGGTCTCTCATCACCATGTACCTCAGTTTCTCCAGAGAATATAATGGTTTCCTGTTTGACTGAGGTGTCATGAGGACAAACTCCTGCTGCCTGGGGACCACTAGCTGTGATGCTGATAACAGGCACAGGAAAGTCTGCGTGGGTCACTGGACACATTCCATTCTTATGACACATGGATCCAAAAGAGCATTTAAATCAAAACATCACTGGTTAAACTCAATCCTTAGTGAATGTCAGCCTGTAAATTTCTTAGTCTAAATTATTAAGAGAACATTGCATACTTTATAACTGCACGTTTGAAAATACTCATGGGGTCAGGCTTTCCTTTTAGCCCCAGCAACATAAAGTTGGAGTCATTGCCTGACTCCAAGGCAGTTACTCCAGATTTATTTCAGGGTAACTCTGAGCAGGATCCTGAGTTTTGTTTATGACTTTTCATTTGTATTTTGTGAAAACTTAATAAAAATCTTTTAAAACTGAAAAACATGGTGCCATAAACCCCACATATGGGATCTTTAAATTGAACCAACTTATGAACTTAACCCTGACTTGTCTTTGTCCTCTTGGCCTTTTCAGCAACTAGCACTCTTTAGCCATGTCTGTATTTACAGAGGTCAGAAAACCCTTAGCCAGCCAACTCTTCCATTTGCCTAAAACAATAACAGGAACACATGACAAAACTGAACCACAATGTCCTGAAATGCGATAAAAAACTAGGTGAAAATGAGGATAGACAGCTGAGAGAATCCAACCTAATGCCTGAAAGCAGAGCCTTCCTAGGCTGGTAGGACATGACTTTAGGTAACACTGGAAGTTATTGAGATGTGCTGGTACAACTAGCACCTTTTGTTTGGAGATTCTATTAACACAGTGGAAAAATTACACATCCTGTCCTAGAGGTCTTTAATTCAAAATTCTGCTTGTGACTAGCTCTATCCATGCTGCTGACTGCTATCAAGAGATTTTAAGGCATAGGATTTTATAATAGTCTGTTCTCAACTGCTTGAAGCTGGCCATGGGTTTTTCCATGGAGATTTCCACATTCAACTCACCTACATGTGGCTGATGCAGGGCACATGTAATGCAAGAAACCTGCTTTCAATTCAAACACTTTGAGGGACTGAGAGTTCACAAGTTCTTAGATCAACTAGCAAATTTTTCCTATATTTGATAATCCTCCCAGCTAGAAATCTTTGTGTTTCTGAATATCCCAGTGCAATTCTGTGATTTCTATGAAGTCCCTCCTGGGCAAAAGAATCTTTGAAGAATGGGAGAGGAAAAAGATTGGTTTAGATTCAGCCCTGGGATAAGACCTTCTGGTTTAGACTCAATATATGTGTGACACTTCTTATCTCCTGAGGATCTGTCTCCTAGCTTTGCTTCTGAGGAAAAAAAAAAGTGCTTCAGACTGAAATGTCAAAACTGCCTAGGAAAAATTTAATTAGTTGAGAAATGAGCAAACAGATCTCTCCAGGGGCTTTGAAAATCTTCACTTCAGCTGTAGAAGAGTTAAGAATGAAAGGAGTAATTAAGGGCCTGATCTACATCCCTGGAAGCCCAGTGGAAACACATCCCAAGGAAATCAACATCAGATTTGGAAATGAAGGAGAAAAAATTATACTAAAAAGAGTAGCTAGAGATACCAGTTAAATGCAGAGATGGTGTGCACTGAGTTACTCCTCAGTCAGCACCAATGGAAAAGCATGGCTCTAACCCACAGGGAAAGCACCCCCAGCAGCACTGAGCCATGGGAGAGCACCAGCCTTCTTACCTTCTGCAGGCTCACCAGTGCTCCTGGGCAGGCTCCCGGAGCACCACAGCCCCCCCCAGGGCTGGCTGCATTTCTGGGGCTGTTTGGGGATGCTCTGAGCCGTGCAGGCTGCCCAGTGTAACTCTTGGACAGCTGCAGCCAAAGGTCAGACAAATAGAAGGAGTCATCTCCTCAGTGTTGCAGATGGCGGTGTCTGCCTGGGAAACCAAGGTCTGAACTCTCTGGGTAATGTAGGCAAGAGCTTTCCAAACTCCTGGACATCTTATTGCAAGCTCCTTGGGGACCAGCCTTCTTCTTAAAGGAAGGTCTGGCACAACGGGACCCTCATGTACTTTAGCACCACAAAACCACATTTTAAATGGTTGGAGAAATGGAGAATTGCCTCTTTCAGAAAGTTGTTAATGCCAGAGAAACACCAGCTGAGGTATGACAGGGGGCAGGGGAGACATCAAGAGAAGGAGAAGTCCACAGGCTGCAGCCATCAATATGTCATCAGTAAATATTCTCCTGTAGCAAGGCATGTAAAGAAGTCCACATACTCAGCTTCTTAAAAAGAACATTTAGTGGTGATTTGGTTTTGGTGCCTGAATATCCTCAAATAGAGGATATATTAGGATATATTAGTCACTGACAGGTTCTTTTAATCTAGAAAAGATAACTGTAACACAGACCAATAGCTGACAAATCAAAGACAAAAAATTCCAGTTAGAAATGCAGCCTTTTTTTTTAATATATATAATCCATGTCTGCCCTTAGGTGTTGAAGAAAATTACCTGCAAAATTGGAGGGTGTCTCTGTGTCTTGGAGTACTCAGATCATTGCTGAAGCTCAGCCTGAAGAAGACACTTTTTGCCACCACAACTTACTGAACTCTGTTCAGGAGTAGCTTTGCAAAATAGAGTGGCTTTGAAATAAAAGTCAAACTCATGGCTCCCTTGCAAGTTCAGCAGCGTTGCAGTAATGCCAGTGAGCTGAAGACAACTGGTTTAGTCTTTGGCAGGCAATAGCTGGCAGTCAAGCACTCTCATGCTGCTTGGTTGGTGGGGTCAGGATTTCCCCAGAGGATAACCTTCCCAATAACTACCCCAATGCTACCATAATGCTTCTCCTGGGCCTTCTGGAAAGTCAGTTTCAAGCTACATTAGACTGAATTTGAGACACAAGTAATTGCTTCTCCAGGCTGTGGCCGGCAGTCTGGTTTTCAGTCAGTCAGTGCAGCACACAGGTGGGGCAGGGACACATTCTAGCCCACAGCAGGAGGATTTGGTGAGTGCAGCCAAAACAAGCTTTTATGTCCCAGCTGACATCTGTGGGAATGGGCCGGTCTTTCACTGTGTGGAACATGCACGATTTATACAAAGGGATCCCTAAACACTTTAGTATTCATTGTTTTTAAAAGAGGTTGGATTCTGCAAAGGGGAGGGGATGTGTTTTCATACCTTGAGAACATTACTCCCTTGCATGACACCAATGTTTTAATGACTCGTTTATTTTCTCCCATCTAGTGGAACAGAAAAAAGGAGAGTGAAGCATTTATTTACAGGAAAATTCTTACTACTTTTCTAAGGAATCAGAGAAGACTAACATTTCATACTCTTGTTGATTTTGTGAGATGCTCTGTGCATGCTCTCTTTTGAGGAAATACATATAATTCTTTTACAAACAGTGGTTCATGGACACCAGATCCTCAGCAGAATCTGTAATGCTCTCATAGAACTGCTGGGTGACATGGTCCAGACCTTAAGCACTCAGACTCATTGCTGATTGAATGTCTCTAGCTGCAATTTATTTTGTACATGCAAATTAAGAATACAAGAAGAACATATAAAATTATGAGGTTGGAACACCATTTTTACAGATGGCTGTTTCTGCCAGCAGGCAATTTGTTCTCCTCATATAAACATCAGGAAAACTTAAGCATCTGCTCCTAATTAGTTCCCTTGCACAAGGTACTGATGTGCATAACTCACACTTCCCCACGCTCATTGCTAAGATCTCAGATGATTAGTTTGTTTGCACACTGCTCCTTGGAATTAGACAAAGATGAAGACCTGGAATCACAGCTGTTCTCTCTGCACCAGAAATGAAACCCAGTTTTATTGGAATGATGAAAATTGCCAAGATCAGATGACCCTGGGAAGCATACACAAGTTAATTGGGCCCCAGTTGACCTTAATGTAACCATGTGAATTTGGGGGGAATCTGGCCAGTATTTGATTAATTTGTTTAAAGAACATGCTAGAATGATTTTCCTGTACTAAAAAAAAAGTAAATTTTCTTACCCAGAAAATTGCATATTTTATACTTCAAGCCGCTGTGGCCTCCTTACCAGAGCTGGGACAAAGCCCTGGTGCATCTTTCAGAGTATATTCAGCCCTAACCTTCACATGCCATATAACAGCTGAGCTTTAGGTCCAGAGAAAATTAGGTTTGGATTCTGGCTATGGAATAAAACTCTTCATATTTAAGTGACATGGAGAATCAACAGAGCCATCCAGCAACTCTTGCTCTACAGCTGAACAGAGCATTGCATGGTTTAAACCTTTCCAGAAACCCTTACTCAAACACAACTTCAATGTTTTTAATGACGTCATCAAAGCTTTATGTGTTCCTTAAAAGCTTCCAGAAATATTAGCTCTGGAAAAAATTTTCCTTAAACTTTTTATTCAAACAAAAGAAATTATTAGACTGATTTGGAGAGACATAAAACATAGAGCCTCAAGCCTCCCTATATTTTAATATCTGACAGAAATATCTCATATGCCTTTTACCAATATGTATCCAGTTAGCAGAAGTGTAGCAAAGCTCCGAAACCCTCCTGTATGTAAGACCATACAGCCACATTCATCCACTGTACAGGATCATACAGATCACATCCAAACTTTACTTGCTTAATAGCTAGAGCAAAATGTTTCCTATGCCTTACCTGGTATGTATGGTATCTTTTGAGTTTATAGTTCATAAATTAATACAAAGGGGAGCATTACAAGAAGCTCACTCTTTTTGTGACTACTCAGGTTTTAACATCAATCAAAGTGCCCACTCTTGTATATATTAAGAAAATGTGTAACTCAAAGATCTTACAGTCTAATGCCACAGTAGTAAGAAATGAGAGTTTAAAGTACATTTAAGTACACTTACACTTCTCTTAAGAGTCATTTCTTTGCAGTGGTCAAAACACATTCCAAGCCACTTAAGTATCATTAACCCCATTTCTAAAGCAGGTAATGGCCCAAAGGATGGAAGAACAGAAGATACCAATTACCCAGCATCCCCCAACAGACCATTATTGGATACCAATCATTCAGAACCTGTTTCAGTTCTGTGTTAATAGAAAACATTGCTCTTTTTAAAAGGATCCATACTCACTAATACATTTAAATTGTTTAGTTTTATTCCAGAGAAGGGGGTTTTATTATTCTTATCCCAATTCTTGAATGCAAAACTAGGTGTGCTGCAGAAACAAAAGCACCAGGATCAATGAAATCAGTTTCCTTTAGATTTGTGTCTCATGGATGAGTGACTTTGATATCTAAAAATTTTTGCAACTGAGACATCTGTAAGGGTTTTGCCCCATATGGATTCTCTCATTTCTAATAAAGTGAACTTTGGTTCTGCTCTTTTCCCTACTGCCAGGTCCTCCCAACAAAATTTTCTTTCACCTAGCCATCTGCTTTCAGAGGCTTACTTATCTTAGACATCTATACTCCTCTGACAAATCTGGTGAAGTCAGCCAATGAATTCAAAATGTGTCAGGGATACACACAGACATACACACGTACATAAAATCCTCTTATCTGCAAAAAATCAGGGCTCATTTCCCTAGACTCAACTGGAAAATCTAAAAAATTATCCACAAATAAACTTGCCTTCTACAATTATTGAATCACTGTAATAATAAGGTATTTCAATTTTAAAGACTCCAACATCTTCTAAGTGTTTATAGCATCCAGACGTAAGTCCATTAACACACCAGCTTAATACTGATGTGAATTTCACTGACATCACAGCAGGCACATATGGTACATGAACACAAAATCAGCCCTGTTTGCTTCAATTAATATAGACAGTAGGACAGTGACTGCAGTGCGTAGAGATTGCTAAATATTTGGAATAGGAAAGAAAATGTACTATTCTTCCTCTTCAGCAGACCAGGGCAAAGACCACCGAGTTTGTTTTTCAAGGATCTAAATAGTCATGTGTGCTATTTATTTTCTCAGCAATGAGTTTCATCCTTACTGTGTGGTCAAGTCTGCCTGGTTATGAAAAAGAGAGCTGGTTCTGATAGTAACCTGGTTCTATGGCAGCTCCTAAAGTGTTCTTTGATTGTGAAATCCAAGGGACACCACTGCAAACACCTTCACAAAGGGTCAGAATTTCAAAGTTCATATTCAGCTTTGTATGAGATAACAAGTGAAAATGTTGGGATATGATCTGGACTGTGTCTATTAGAGACTAGTGGATGTTTCTCTTACAAGAGCTTAATTTTAAAACACCAACTAACTGTGCACTAAGACCTATGTATTACATCCTTCCAGCTTAAAGACTTTTGCCCAAACATGTATTCTCAATCCATCCGGGGTCAGTTTTCCACAACTGAAATGTGAAATGGATTCTCTTACCAAGTTCACAGTTAGATTGTCAGCAAAAATAACAGAAGTTGTCAGTTTTGGTGAGCAGATTCTACAAATCACTGGAAATACCACTGAATTTAGGGTTTCATTTGGTTTAAACTGAAATCAACTTTAAAAAAATAACCATGTTGCCAAGCTGGAGAACAGTGTTCAGCTCTAGTGCCCACTTTTACCATGGTCTGGGCAAGCCTTGTCTTAAAAATATCTCATCAAAGGCAACATCAAGTGTACCCATTTACCTCTTTCAGAGAAAATAAAATATTTGCTGCTGCAAGCTATTATTCTGCAGCCAATAAATGCCCCCCACCTTCACACTTGGTTTTCACACAGTGCTTACTCAGTCAAAGGTCCCACTGACTTTCGGTGGGTGACCGGTACACAAGTAGGAACTTCAAGATTTGGCCGACATATGTTTGCAAGTGAATGTTGAGGGAAAAGCAATTTGATCCCATTTCAAAGCCTGGCAGAACACAATATAGCATAATCACTAAAAAATCTAAGGCAGAATTTCATCAAGCAAAAACAAACACTGTTCAGAAACTCCGCAGGAGACAGCCAGCCCTGAGCCTACAGTAATTGCAACACTGAGAATAGGAGTGAATTCCCTGAAGATGCTCCATACAGTAGCAAACCATCTGTCTAAACACTTGCAGAAAAGGCTCATGTTTGAAAACCCTGGATCTCGCCAAGGTCTTTGCCATTGGCTTGGGAAGTGTAATGACATGGGATACACACAGATGTTCTTTCTGAATGTCCCCCACTCCCTGTAAGCAGATGGATCTTGGAGACTGCAAAATGAACTACCAGGAAAGACAACAAAACCTTTTTCCACCTCCTGTTGCCTTTCTCTACGACAGGGACTAAGGCTTCAAAAATCAATTAGCGTTTTTCTGCTGATGGGCAACTGTAAGGAAAATGCTTCCTTGTAACACGGAGCATCACTGAAACTGACCCCCGTGTAGAATTTCATCAAGGTGCCCTTACACATGGCCCTGGACCACCAACCCTATCCTTCAGAACAAACATCTGTGGTTCACAGCAACTCCACAGAACATTTCTCAAGTACCTTGGGAAAAAGATGACAGCTGTTGAGACCTAGAAAACACTTGAGTCCTGGGATTTTGCAGAACAAGTACAATTTGTCACTAATATATATGAAAATCCAGTCCATGGCAGGGTGAATGACATAAGTGTGTAAAGCAGAAAATAATACATATTGCAGCATAAAAAAGCAATGATATTTGAAGTTAAGGGTCAGCTGCCAATTCTCTTGTGAGGTCTATTTTTCAGGGCTTCAGAACTTGACACACAACATGAAATTGACAGTCTCAATGATTTTTCAAACAATGGATTAACTTTCTTAAACTGATTTCAATACTTACAGTAGTGTTTAATTGGAATTTTAAGAGTTGTGAAAAGAAAGCCCACTGAGAGGCATATAAATTGGAATCTGCTTACCCCTACACTCAGGGCAGCGTTCAGCACAGGATGAGGCTTCCTCTGCTGCTGCACCACTGGGCTTCACCCCACCAAAGAAAAAGCTAAGAGCTGTTTCTTCCCTATGGCATTCTGCAAGTGGCTCTAACAAGCAGATAGATGAAGATTGACACTACAGGAATTTCATGCTGTGGAAAATCTAAACAGAATAATTCACTTGCATTCAGCTTTCTTCTCAGCTTCTGGCCAAACTCCTTGTGTTGGAATTTTAAGCCCCACCTGCACTGGCCTTCCTAAGACGCTGCATCATGCTCTATCCCTCTAGTCCAGTTGCTAATTTTCAAGATATTCCATTCCATGTTTTACCCCATCAACAAAACAAAGCTGTTGACAAACAGAGGCTTGGCTCGGGAAGAAATTCCAAACATATTTTTGCGTTTCATCACAGGAATGTGAGGAAAGGAAGTAGGGGCTACCTCCTATTGTCTTCTGGCTCCTGTCTGGCAAAACATGCCCTGCAAGACCCACCTCCACCTCTGCTTGCTGCAGTGCAGTTGTTTGGTTCAGGATATATGGCACCTGTGTGTCAGTGACTGGTGGAGACAAATGTTCCAAGCATCAGCATCTGTATTTCATAAAGGAACATGAGGATTTGATGAAGCCAGCCTGCAGGACCTCCCAGAAACCTGTCAAGAAACATCTCAGCTCCCTGTGGGCCTCTAGGTAATGGCAGCACAGCATTTCCCCCACCTGACAACAGCGAGATGTCATAGTTGCTTTGTGGCCCTTCTCAACGTAGTACCTCACTGCATCCCAGGTTTTATATTGGTGGTACACACTGCTACAGTTTTACTTACTGTTTCTTCAAAATAGTGCTTTGAGGCAAGGAAATCTTATGTCCCTGTTCACACACCAGGACAGAGAGGCCCAAGTCTGATGGAGAGAAAACATCAGGACCCCAAGGGGGTCCACACATCTGCCACTGAGCTGCCTGAGCCAGCACTAGCTGTGACCTGGAGGGAGCATCTGTCCCACCAGTGCCGTGTGGTGGCCATAGGAAGGCTGAACGGTATCTGACAAATGGTGGGAACCTTGGCCAAGACACTGTGCCTCCTCAAAAGGCTGGCCTGAGTTTCTTCCCAGCTTTACTCAGGAGCTTTCTTAAACCTATTCCCAGACAATTTGGACACTGGTAAGTCTGGGTTTAAATGCATGCTCAAATTTGTGCTTAAAATCTAAGCCAGAGAATCATTTAGTAATGTTGTCTTGGAAGATGTGTAGGAGAGCAGGGATCTGGACCCAGGCTTCTCTCCTGATCTTTCTCCCTTTATATTTCTTTATTCTTAGAGGTCTTTTCCACCACTACTTGAGGTTTTACAGCCATGAGGAAAAAAAAAAGAGCAGAGAAGGATGGAGGAAGAAAACTGGGATAGAAAACAGGAGACAAAAGGAAAAAAATATTTCAAACTATATTGTTTCTTGATAATGTTAACTGAAGAATTATAAAAAATCAAAAACCATAAAAATCTTGAAGAAAATAACAGCAGTACCACAATAATATTTTCATTATAAATAAATTTTTAAAAAAAAGTGGAAAAGAAAACTGTGACCAGCTCCCACCAAGAACCTTTAAAAACACCTCCTGACAAGGATTACACCACATTTATGAGGTGGCCATTCCATGTGCAATCAAGCCAACTGGCTTTTCGTGTTCCCAAATATGAAAAAGAGGTGCTGTAACACTAGTGCATTATTACTGATGAGAGTGTTGAGATAAGTTTCCTTGCAGTCAAGTCCTTCTCAAATAAATTTTATAAGCTATGCTTGCCCCATTTATACCAAGTGGCATGATCTGCTTTATGTCTGCAATGAAAAACGTGGTTGTAAAACGTCTTCTTTACTCTAGTTTTTATGTAGCATAATGTCATAATCAGTAGCATGGAAATGAAGGACCCAGGTTATGTGCCAGGAGCCTTGGAACACAAAACCTTGCTGAGGGCTGATAATATCTCACTGATTCTTACCAGTCTCCAAGACTCTGTCCACGATCCTTCTGCAAAATAAACTTTATGAAATGAAAACCTGCGCCCTTCTCAGAAGTCCAGTCCCTTCCTGTGGTGAACACTGCTTTTGTGATAACCAAAGGAATTTTATATTTAGGGACAGCACTTGTTCTCGACCTTCAGAGGACTGTTTCCATTGACACATGCTGAAAAGAAAAGGGATAAAAATTCCCTTTGGGATTTCAGTTCAGATCCTACAGTTCTAATATGAAATTTAAACTGCCCCAAGCTGCTAGTGTTAGAATACCGCCTGCTAAGTATAAAGCAGAAAGGGAAAAGTCCAGAAGACAATACTTCATTACATGGAAATTCTTTGAATCCTAAAGCCATATGGAACATTAAAAGCTTTCCCAAAATCCCTCTCAGACTAGTGGAATTCAATTGTTGTAAAAAACTGATATTTAGAAGAAGAAGAAGAAAAGTCTGATTTTCTGCATCTCTGGGAGCTGGCTGAGACTCAGCTATGACTAGAAAAATAGCTTCAGCACAAGTATAAGAGCCAGGAAAGAAAATCTCTTTTAATCATTCCATCAGCAGCTTTCTCAGTGAATTAGGCTGTGTGCCTCCCCCAGTTCAGAGATCAATGCTTCCCAGTCAGGTCTGTTTTGTGCCCTACAATAGCACATTATGGGCAGCTGTGCCCACAGTGTCTTGTGGTTTTTGCCTTCTGCAGAAGGGTAGCTCTAACAACCCTATCAAAAAAGTCGCACAACTCACCAGACGTAAGGTGCAAATTCCTTCATGAACATACACAGGAGGTAGTTCATACACAAATGAATTTGCGTAAGTTTTTAGTCAACCCCAAATTTAGTCAAATGAGAAATTACCAAAATATTTTAGATTATGGCCTTGATCTTGGAAGTCATGGTCAGAAAAAGCGACTGCCTTTGAGAAATACATTATTGTTTTCCTACCACCACCCTGAGTTCAAAAGCCTGTTCTGCTGGGCAGGGAAAAGGATCTGATCCCAAGTTCCCAGATCAGCACCTCATCCACAGGACACAGCTCAGCTTTAGGGCTCTCTTGAAGAACAAGTTTGAAAAAAAAAATATTTTGTCCCATACTATCCTCAAAAGCTGGTGAGCTTTTAACATTAATTTTTCACAGAATACACAGGCTGTTTTCCACCAAGGCAACAGAAGCCAGGATTTGGTAAAATACTATAGCAACATACTAACTTCCCTGGCAATGTGAGTGATCCACTCTTCACTATAAAAGATATTAAAATGGCATGACATTTTAATGAAACTCTTAGAGCACCTCTCAAGCAGCTCAGGGGAGAGCGTGCTGCAATTTTTTCTTCCACTTCACTGGAATAGCCCACTCAGAGGAATTGCATGCTGTGCTTGTTGGCCTCCTTCCACTCGAGGTTATGAATCAGAGCTGTGTTAACGAACCCAGAGAAACCTCCTCCATGCTGAGTGCAGCAGAAGGCCAACCAAGATTTAATTGCTGTAGCTCTCCTTTGCTCGGCTCAGGGCTGAGCCTTCAAGCCCCTGGGGGCATGGCTATTCCCATGGCACATTCCCTGTTGCAGAGTCCCTGCCCAGCACAAAGGCAGAATGGAGCATGACCAACAAGTGTGAAGCAAGATCTTTGCTTGCCATCACCTTGACTTTGCAATGTACCACAGAGAGATGTTATTCATCCATCCTATTGCACCCTGTGGGTTTGCACACACCTACTATCACTGTGCCATCTGGTAATGATTTTCTGCAAACAGCAACATCATATATTCTTGCTGGGAGTTTGTATGAACTACATGGCTCTTGCTGTTTCCCATTCAGGAAATACCTTCTCTTTGGTAAGATCAGTGGGCCAAACTTTGATGTCAACATTCAGCTCTTTTTTGTTGTCCAGAACTCTGGCTAGCCATGTAAGCATCTGCCTCAGCCAAGATGAGAATTCAACCACAAGACCCTCTCAAGTTGAACAATAACGGGCTCTTATTTTATGTCAAACTTCTGTCTAGAAGCTTTTCCTTAAAAATCAAAGGATGAAATGCAAATAGCTGTATGTGTGAAATGTTCCCTGTGCAAAACTGCAAATGTTAGGAGAGGAGGCTGTGCAAGTATGCTCCAGTTTTGTAGTCCTTTCCCAGTGTGGGGTATCAGGCTCAGTTTCCCATCATCTCTGGCTGGACACTGAGTGAGCAGGAAGCACTGTGGCTGACCAAAGCTTTCATTCTGTTTTGATCACCTCAGATACAAAAGCAGCATTCACCATGCAACAGCACAGCTGGCAGCAGAGCAAGTGAGGCTGAGGAGAGACAGGCACACCAAACCCACTTCATGCCAGTGAGCAGAATGATGTATGTTCAGGCAGATAAAGGTAATTAACCCTTGGCTAGTTTAACCCAAGGACTTGTGTGTCCTCTGTATCTTGAAAACTTTGAATCAACGTATGCTATCTCTCTGGTAAAGAAAATGAACTTTGCCACAACTCAGACCTCATAGATGAATCACAGGTTATGCAAGATGTATGCTAAACAAGGAGTCCATCCAGACAACCATACAAATCCCTGTGGACTTAAATGCAATGAATCAGGCCCTGTTTAACCTGTACCTGTGTTATTTCTATGGCCAAAGCCAAACCTCTTACACAGCTCCAATGCATTTCAGCAGAGTTGTGCTTGCTTTCATCACAGGCCTGCACCCCATGCCCACACAAATATCTGCTGTCTTTTTAACTTTTTCCAAGCTTCTTAAAAACTTACAGGCATCACAAAACTTGCTTCTTCCAACTGTATCAATCACTAATGAATCCTGGCCAGAATCTCTCCATTAAACACTCAGATTTTTTTGATTGTGCTGACCTATTTACACCCAAGAGTTTATTTTAACACAGGATTTTTCCCTCCATCTCAAATTTCTTTTTTTAACAGAATTTAAGAAAATGCAAGAAAGTCTTTGCTGATATTTGGTTACTCACCACATGCTGAGTTGAGTTTCCTGTTTAAAGGAGAGAGAGGCTGAGAGTGAGTGTGTGTGTGTGTGTGTGTGAGCCAACAGGCTTAGAAGCACCAATACCCAGCCATGAGATTTTTCTGAGCTGGCTTGACCCAACTAATACCAAAGACAGCTTGTAGACTGCAAGCAGCACTGGGCAGAAGTCCCAACAAATGCAAAAATATATTTTTAATTTATCTGGGGGATTTCCTGAAGAAAACCTTGGCATGGAAAGAGCAAATTGCATTCAGCAAGAGTGGCAATGTTCTAGAAGGATTTAGCTGGTGATAGATGCCTTTAGTGGAGTGCAAGCTCCTCTCAAAGTTTGTCCCTGAAGCAGGGGTGTGTGAGGGGCAGTGAGGGAGTTAGAGAGCATGAGAGAGAGGCAATTAATAGCACATGGGGGAATAAAGAACTGCTTTCAACAGGCCTCCAAAACTGTATGGAAAGAGGTGCGAAAGAAGGGCTACAGAGAAAGCTGTCCTGCTCCTTGTAAGAGCTGCAGAAAAAGCAGCAAGGGAGAGTGGTGTGCCCTGAAAAAGTAGATTTCCCAATATTTAATACATACAATACATACATGACCCTGAAAACGAGGGTCACATGTGGAAGGGAAGGAAAATACCCAAACTAAGAGTCAACAGAGACAGTCCTGAAAAAAATCCTTTCCGATCCAAAGGGTCACCATCCCTCACATTCTGACTGTGGGTATTGTGAAATCAGGTGATTTTTTTTAAAGTCCAGCTTGTCTCAGGAATTATGTGTGAACCTCATCCAGCATTCTCTCTCCCTTTCACGGACACTTCTTACCCCTGTGCATAGAAACATAACTTGCAGTTTTACCAAAAGGGTCAAAAATGAGCTGCAAGAAACAGAAATGTCTCCACTTGTAAAATCTGTTTTAAGCCAAGCTCAATACTTTACAAGGATCATTTTTTGGTTCAGAGAAAATTGGAAGCTGAACTTTGCTCCCTTTTGACAGTCAGGGACCTACATATCACTTCAGCAAAACAAAACAAGCCTGCAAACAATATGATTAGGTAAAGCCTTTTCTATTAATGTCCTAGCAAGAAATCCTTTACAGCACAAACAATGTACTAATCTCTGATCTACCTCAAACTCTATAATATCACTCCAGGCACTATATTAAGCCTTATTGTTCCCTTCAGTAAAAGGCAGTTCTGAGGCTGCATTTCTGGGGACAGCTTCACACAATTAGATATTGAATAGCTGTAAGCATGACTCCTACAACTGAGAGGAATGAGCATTTAATATGGCCCTTCTTAAAAGACAGAAGATACGAGGATAAAAGTCAAGTGCTTTGAACCAAAGGCTGGGAAAGAAAACCAGCTTCTTCCTGCTCTAAGCAATGAAACAGAATGTCTGTTTAATTGATCTGCTGAGCCCTCTCTTATGTGAATGCACAGTGCTTGTGGGACCTTGCATACCATTTCCTTGTGAGGTTCCAGCTTGCTTTGTGCTGTGCTTAAGATTGCAGCTGTAGTCCGGGGAGTTAGAGAACCACAGATCCTAAAATGTTCTTCCACATTTTGAAACATGCATTTCTTGTGAAGTGCAGGAGAAAGAGCATTATGAATACAAAACAAGGGGCTAACACTCCAGTTCCAGAGCCTTGCTCTGCCTTTCACAGCTGCTTGCAGTAAGGCATATCACTCCCTTGGTACCTTAGTTTCCTTGAGAATAATTGTGCTTCAATGGTAGGAAGAACATTGAATTTGGCTATTGCTTGCAACCTGCCAAGTACATGTGAGGTACTTTAGTAAGTGATATTTACTATTCATTATATTTGAAAATACAAACTAATTTTCAGAAACATACAAGGCTATCGTCATTTTATCCAGACTGCTCTGAAGTGACCAAAAGTATTCCATTATGATGTGAATATCAGCAGGATTTGGACAAACACCCTTCCCCACAAGACACCAATCCTTCCCTGGTGCTAACTGCCAATCTGGTCTTGATTCAGGGCATGTCTAGCTGCGGACTTCTTTAATCACACCACTACTGGATTTTGCATATGTATTTTCAAAGAAAAAAAAGAAATACTATGTTCTCTCCACTTTTTCAAGGCGCACTTGCCTTGGAGGAAGCACACCCAGGAAGAGGCTCACAGGTTTAAGGCTCACCCTTTTCATAGAATCATGAATGGTTTGGGTGGGAAGGATCCTTTAAAGCCTGTCCAGTCCAGCTGCCCTGCAATGGGCAGGGACATCTTCAGCTAGATCAGGTTGCTGAAAGCCCTGTCCAGCCTGACTTTGAACGTTTCTAGAGATGGAACATTCTCAGGGCAACCTGTGCCAATGTTCCAGCACCCTCACTGTAAAAACCTTCTCTCTTAAGTCCAATCTAAAATTACCCTTTTTTAATTTAAAAGCATTAGTTCTTGTCCTATCAAAATAGACAAAAAAGTCTGTCCTCATCTTTCCAGTAATGAATTCTAGTTTGGATCCCCTCTGGAGGCGTTAGACTCGGGATAAGGAGTTTTGGTGGGTAACATGAGATTACAGTTATTTCCCTGGCTGGAAAGAGCTAACTCTTTGTTCTATGGGAGTAACCAGAAAGGTGGCAAAGAGCCTCAAAACTTGCTGAAATTAACTAGAATTGAGGACCATTGCAAAGTTCCTTAGGTTCCTAATTTTCAATGCAAATTGGTCCAGCGTTGCCCCTTCAGCTGAAGGGATTTCCTATTTCTAATCAAATGGAAATAGTCTGAACTAAAGCAGAGCAAAAAGCTGCCAATCCACAGCTGCCTTTTTCCTGTAGGTTCATCCAAGTCTCCCATGGAGTAATTGAAATATCACTGTGTAATGAAACGTATAAAACTTTAATATAGGATTTATACTTCTTCATGTCTATTATTTCCAAAGCTTGCCTCCATACCCTGTCAATAGGTTTCCCCAAGGGCATGGGTAGGGATCTCAGCTGCATCTGGTTCGACTGCATCCTAATGAAAATGGTGAGTTGATCAGTATCGGATATATCTGAACATTCTCCCAAAATTACATCTGACATTTACAAGGAAATAAGACTGTAAATTCAGCCTTAGGATCTAGTAGTTGCTTGTAAAGCAAGAATTGGCACTGGCAGGCTCATGTTGATCTAGAAATTTCAGGTAATATAAGAATTCCTTCAGAAGAATAAAACCTGTGCCTGTATAAAGCAAATTTTAAGCATCCAATGTCAATCAGAAATGAAATGCAATGCAATTCAATATCCCCCCTTGAGATGTGGCCAAAAAGGAAAACTTTCACAAGTTCAAGGAAAGATAGTAACCCATCCTCCTGTATTGCATAATGCAACCCAGCTCACATATGGTTTTGCTCAGTGTTTATCAGACAACACAAACATTTCCACAAGCGGGAAAGAAAGTCCTAGGGACAGACTGGGGCAGTAAAAGGGAGATCTGAGACCAGCTACATTGCCTCAAGGTGAACTCTTGGAAGTATGGGGCTGAACACCATCTCTTTCCAGAGACAGCTGTTGGGTAGGGAAGATCAGGTTTTTTGGGGGGTTTCACAATGCAATGGCATTCCACTGTAACCATTTTTCTCCCTGGGAAAAAGAGGTTTTTTGTAAAGTTTCCAGTTTGAAGTTTCTTTTTCCTCCAGATTGCTCAAACTTCTACTTTTCAAAGTATCTTTTATTTTCCAAATTTAAGATAATTGTAGTGGCTAGAAACCATTTAGAAATATTCAGAACTAAACCAAAACATTTGAAAATCATCTAAACAAAGTGCTGCACTTGACCCCTAACCTTATTGCTCTTTTCCAGATTTTTGGTTCACCAATATGTTTCAGATTTTGACTTTCCAGCCTCTATCAGAAAAAAAAATGTTTTTCCAATGCTTTGAAAACACTCATAAAATAAGAAAATAATTTCCAACCTAGATCTAGTGTCACTCCTATGCCCTGCTTCTTATATAATGCTTAGTTTTTCTCCACTGGCACTTGCAGGATGTTTAAAAAAGAAGAGTTTTGGATTCAATAGTGTGCAAAGACTGTCGTTGCAGTAGAGATAAAGAAGAGAAGGGACATGATGAAAGAGTGCATCTCCTGTGATCTGCAGTCTTACCCGTTTCAGTTCCCTCTCCACCCCCAGTAAGCTTTTGCTAGAGCCAGTATGAAAAATCTCCCAAGGCACTGTTGCTCCAGCCCACACGAGGTCCTGGTTAGCAGTTCCCTTTGTTTTTTGCACTTGATCCCATGTGTATCAGTCATGAAGTGCAGATCTCAGGGTCAGCCTCACCCACAGACTCATTACTTCCTCTGGGTCAGATCCAGAACTTTAATGCCAATTCTTACTCAACTTCTTGACTCCCAGAAGTCTTGACTGCAAAGTATGTCTCTGCCATCACTCATAACTCTTGCAAAACATCCATGAGCTTAGAAAACATACTAGGTATCCTTTTGGATTTAGAGAAATCCCTCTTCAGAAGAAAGTTCTCATTCACATCACCCTTGCCTCTCCAGCTGCAGCAGAACACCACAGCCAGTCTCTCCAGCTGCCTCAGGCCGGAGTGAGAGCAGGAGAGGGTCACACAGCCACAAAAATTTGAAGTACTTCTCAGGCCAGTTTCGTGCTTTCTCTGCTCCCCTCTCACTCTGCTGCACTGCCCAGTGTAACAGGATGGAGAGCAATCTTCCAGGTAGGCACACAAAGCAAAGAAATCATGCAGAGGCTGCTGTTCATACACGCCTCTCTGCTCAGGGGACTACTGCCCCTTGAAATTGGTCATGGACAAAGCTGGCAGAGGCGAGGATTCAACTGACCTGGCTACAGCCATTTAGAAAAAAGCAAATAACATAGGCTGTATTTGCTCCCTCAGCAATCAAAAAGGGAGGTAACCTCAGGAGAGCAGAGACTTCATTTCAGAAACATCATCTCCTTCCTTTCAGAAACACCATCTAGGCATGTCTGGGAGACGAATGGAGTCAGGGCTCCAGGCAGCCCCCTGACACCACAGTCTGGTGGGAACAGAGAAGGCACCAAAGGTGTCCGTGGTGCAGGCCTCCTAGGCTGCACTCCTTGCCCCTAGGCATGCCAAGAGGCATCAGCATGGGAAACAAACCTAACTCCAAACCAAGTGTTGTGCCTTGGCACAAAAGCAGCCAGGCACAGAGGCTGGGGTAGGCTGTGCTCTGGGCAGGCACACAAGGCACCTGCACACACTACAAGCTGCACAGCCCAGGGCAGAGTGGGGTCACCATGGCTCACACTGCTGCCAGCACACCAGAGCTCATCTCTGAGCTGTCGAGAGGAAGATCTGCCACATCTACCTCCTCACTGAGCATGGGAAGTCATGCTTACAAGCTCAGAGCTGAAAGCCCCACATGCAGTGGGATGGGGTGCAATGCAGCAAGGATGAGCTCTGGAAACCATCTCATGTAAGCAGCTGCTCCAAGGCAGGACACACTGTATCAGCAGCCAAATGTGAGGGGGGACAGCCTGTTTGCTCTGGCATCTCATACACTTCATTAAGCCAAAGAAGCAGCAGACACTGGAAGTGATCTTAGCAGCTCCCTATGCCTTCACTTCTCATCCTCCTTAGTGCCTCCAGCTCTCACCCTGATCTCTGTAATGACTGGAGCTGAGTCTTGTGCAGGCTGAATCTAACCAGACTGAGTTTCACCCCAGAGTACAGCACATCTCAAGGCAGTGAGTGCCTGTGAGTGCCACGAAGCACCTGTGTGAGGTTTAGAAGGAAAGAGTTCTATGAGACCTGAACATGCAGAAGTATGTGTTTCTTACAAGCGTGGCCAAGCATGCCCTCCCCAAACCATACAAGAGATCCCTGAAGAAGGCAGCTTAAAAATCACTGGATTTATCAGCATAACAGTAATGTTTCTGGGATTATTTTTATTTGCCTTCTGGTTTGGGGGCTTTTAGATCATATTTATGTGTGGGTTTTTTCTGCAACCATAAAACCTAAAAACTGTGTTGAAATTTTTATTGTTCCCATGAATCTAGGAGCTGGAAGTTCACAGAATGTTCATGGGAGTTATGGTAAAACTCATGAGCTAAGAACACATAGACTTGAATGCAAGAGGCTGTTGTGTTGTGCTAAGCATATTCAGTCTGTGTAACAATATGTGAAGGGAATTACATGAGGAGGATGCTGTAAGTTAGTATGACATGTCTGTTGGGGAGATGATGTGCATATGAGGGATTCTTGCACTTTAGGATCATAAGTACATCTCTGGCAATTGTGTTTTCTGAAATGTGCCTGGTATTTTATTTTTTTCAGAGTGCAGAAGTGTACCAACACAGTTTGATAGTTACTTGCTGGCTGCATACAGGAGGTTTTAGAGAACACAGAAACAGACAGGTATTTGAGGACTACAGGGTCCAGGCTGTGACCAAGAATAGACACAGCTGGACTTGGCTTTTGGGTTAATCCAGACACAGACTTTCTCCTGTGTGCTCACTGAATACAAATCACAGAAAGGATTATATCTAGTTGAATCACAAAGTGCTGGCTGGTGGCAGATTAACTCCAGAGCTAGAAGGTAAAATACCAGAATCAGCTATTTTTTACTACTCTGTACCTTTTTAGTCCTCAATTCTGGCAAGCTCATGGCTTCCTCTAGTAGCCTACCCACTGATAAGGACCCTGTGATGTTAATTCAAAGCACCTAGAGTCTTACAATGTCTGACTTCAAGAGTTGCCAGTGCAAATCACCCCTGTCCCCAGTGCCCTCCTCATTTCAGGAGCTTGCACGTGCTGTGTCCCACGCAGGCACACCCCTCACAACAGCACAGCATTTATCTGCAGGGGCAAATCCTGTCCCAGCCCCTCTGAGCTCACAGAGCCACTGCTGCCAGAGCCAGCATTGTGCTGCTGGCAGGCAGCTGAGATCACTGTGCCAGGCTTCCCCGTGAGCCTCAGGAGATCAGTGCCACTGAGGCAGGGCTGGATGGGCTGCTCTGCATCCCTGCACGGGATCAGCAGCACTGGCACAAAGGGAAACACTCAGCAATCACAAGTTGGAATTCTCTAGAGACCACTCCATCTTTCAAGTGAAACTGTCCAAGTGTTCAAGCTCCAGAGTCAGGTATCTGGTTACCCTTATCTCAGGGACATAACTGCCATGGTATTAGCAACCATTAAATTGTCCAATCATTTTTTAATACGCCTCCAATACAACTGACCTGGTGACCCATCTGCTGCAGCAAATGCCACAGGCAAAAAGCTCCAGGAAACCCTCAAGAAACCCAGCATCAGTAAACTGTCCCACTCTGGTTTTCTGGCTGGCTCTACAGTTTAAACCACGCAGCTGTGTCAGGGCTTAGCTCTTTGAAAAACGTGTTCTCAAAAATGCCTGGCTTGTCCTCCTATCAAGATAGAATACTTGGTCATTTATCATTTGTCTTCTCATGGTTTTCTGCCTGAGGGCCAGCAGCTCACTTGGAAGTTAAGTCCTAATTGTTTTCCATCTCAGGTTTCTCAGCTAGCTATCTTGGGGATTTTCACAGGAGCATATAGAAGTGACCACCAGGAACATAAAACACTGCAGATTTTCCCATTACCCACCCAAGATTTAGTACTCTTCTAGGCACGTAATAAAAAGAACTCTGCTGCAAATTAATCACCTGATTAAGGTTCCAGGCTTGCAGGTCTCATTTTTTTCTACTGAGACGTGCTTTCTTTCACTGCCTGTCAACCCAGCTGTACTTGAACCCTTGCCTGCATTAGCACAATAAGATTCTCTTCATGGGCATTGCTCTAGTGACCATCAGTGAAATGGTGGCTTCAGATCCTGCTGACCTGGAGGATCACGTGGGGAATGCTACCCTCCACATAGTGAACTGATAGCAAGAACTTGGAAATGTTGTAACAGATAGAGTAAGATAAATATTAGAAGAAATTAGACTTCTTCATATGCTCAACATTCCCAGAAGCTTCATCAAGAATTTACATAGAGCTTGCAGGGCTGGATGGTGAAAAATAATTTTTTTTTTCTTTAGGCCTAATGTTCACTTTTAACCTTATATTAGGTGCTGAAGCAGAAGTGTTAGAAAGAGCATGAAATTCTGCTTCAGAGATGGGCATCTAGGTGATGCAGGGAGAGCTGAAGAGCTAGGGCTCTGCAGAGCTGGGGGGAGAGTTGTTCTTGTCCACTTCAGCTTATTTCATCAGGTTCAGAGATCAGTTTGCACCTTAATTACAGGGGTGTCTGTGCCAAAGACAGGGCAGAAGAGCTACACGCAGAAGCAATTTTCCAGTGAGTTACTGTTTCAGTGATTCAATCATTTTACTGGTCAGTTTGGAGTGACTCTCAAATGATCCCCTTAAACTGATGGGCAGCTGTTTTTCAGCATCAAAAAATTACAATTACAGCAAGATTCCAGGCATGACCCTTTCCACATGCATTTTAGCTCCTATATAAATCCTTTTGGCAGCATCAGACAGGAGGAAAAGGCTCTTTGGTCAAACAGTTTAAAACTTATTGTTTTTTTTAAAGTAAATACTTGATAACATCTATTTAACACAAGCCCTCAGTGAATACGTGTATAAGGAAAAAAATCTGTGTGTGAGAGATATAAGACTATAACTAAATCTGGTTTGCAAATTTCCGACTAAACAAAGTTTCATCAGTAAACACTGCTTCCTTGAATATTTCATCTGAAGCATCTCACGTTTGATCAAGTTTCACTGAAGTTGAGACAAAGCTAAGGTTTAACAGATTGACATTGAAATAGTTCTGCGTTGCTAACCAGCTCAGATGAGTTTCATTTCTCAGACCTGTTTTCAGAATTTCCATTATACAGCAGTAAAGAACAAAGTAGAAACTGAAAAAAGTGCACCTCAGAAAACTTTCTGAACAGTTACTTAACAGTTACTTAAGAACACTTACAGATCTCATGTTCGGTTGTGATTTGAGAAGTTCCCTTCCTTGTTCTTGACCCCTTAGAAAGGGGAGATTAGATATGACTAGACAAAGACCAATTACAATAATTTTAAAAAATAATGGTAAATTATGCCAGAAAAAAAAAGTGGAAAGAAGCAACTGGGGGGATGGGGGGGAGGACAAGAAACAAAAAAATCCCCAAGTAGTTTCAATTTTCACCTCTTCATTATCACTGTGCAGAACCAACACAGACTGTGGTGTATTGAACGGAAATAGCTGCAAGCTCTTTGTTTGTTTGTATTTCTTATTTGTGACCTCTGACAAAGTGGTCACCAATCCCAAAGAAGCCAAAGATCCCAAACAAGACACTGTAGCTGCTTTTTTTAACAGTGACTGGGAATTTAGAGGGGCATGATGTTTAAGACATATCTGAGATGCCAACTTTCAGAAAGTGCTGAGAAGTGATGCCCCAGAAATCAGCCTCATTGCAGTTTTCCCATTCAGAAACTCAAACACCAAGGCAATCAAAATCACCACCACATGGATTCTTTGTAGTCCTAACAACTCAATCCCTAATTAGGCTGGTGCATAAAAAAGTGGTCATTTTTTGCTATTTTTAGAAACCATTTTGTAAATACTAATTCAATTAATGGCCTAACCAGGCAGTGGGAAATCACATTCCTCTTAGTTAGTCATCTAAAACACTGATAAAAACAACTGTGCAGGAACTTGCCTCAATCATTCTGGGAACTTTCAACACTATTTTATGGAAGTCAGCCCCAGTGCTATCCCTGTCACCCTGCATCACATATGCAAGTGTGTGCATGTATTCATGCACACACATATACACACAGATGGTGCTTGAATGAGCCAAAATATGCCAAAAGGCCATGCTGGCATTACAAAGGGTCTTAGAGGTATATGGAATAACTGCAAAACAGGAGAATTTTTCTCTCAACATATCTCAGTATCTATATCTGCGCTTAAATTCTATTTCAAGCACTGACGATGCCTGTTTGTGTGTGCATATATTGTGCTTTGTTTTCTTTTCTATCTGGATCATTAACTGAAATAAGTCAGCTCATGTGCAAAACATCTGTTTTTCAGTAAAGTCCTGCTTTTCCTCAGCTTAACAGCTGCATTGATTGAGGCATAAAGCTGTTGCTGAATTGTTCACAAGTGGTGTGACACAGGCAGAACAGCAACCTAGGCTCCTTCCCAACCTTACTTGCTTTTTTTCTGATGCCAACTCCAAAAAATTAGCATTATGAATGATTGATAGCATACAATCAACTGCTTCCAGAACCATTACCATCTCTAATTTTCAGTGAGGGAGGAGGTGACTCAGTCTTGTTTATGCTATTGAAATCTGGCTGGAGGGCTTTGGCTACGCTGCGAAGGCTCAGTTCAGTTCATCTGGGGATTTATGTCAGCATTTCACACGTTCTGGGAAACTGCACTCACCCTGTAGACAGAGCCTCTAGCTCTAGAAGTTAACCTGGTCTGTAGAGGATCTATGACAACCATATCATTATCCAAGGTGGTTTCCACCTCCACTCTAGTTCATGACTAGTGTTTATTATTTCTAGTGTACATAGGTGTGCACAGCATGTTTTATGCACAACATGGAACCTAGGGCCCAACTCCTGCACTCAGGCCACTGCTAGGAGCTCTAGTGGCCGTGCTTTGGCTGGAAGGGCTCTGCTGGAGCATCAGCATGTGGGCCTGTGCATCCAGAAGCAGGATCAGGGAGAGCACTGATGGTGATACACAGAGAAGCGTGGCTCACGGTACAGGGAGGCTGAGATGTTAAATCCTGGAGTGCAAAACACTTTGGTTACAAATAATGTCAAATATTATTCCTCACTTTATTAGGTTTCAGTTGCACTAGTGCCATTTGGGCCAACTAACATATGGACTCACTTTGTTTATACCATTCTCCCACCACGAATGAAAAAAGAGACATGAGGCAACAGAGATCCTAATTTCAGTGTCTCAGTCAAGTGCCTTTATTTGGGCTGAATGGATGTGGAATGCAGTATTGAGGAGCCTGGAGAAAGACTGGTTTCCTTTGAGAAAGATCAGTCCAACTACAAATGATCCCAGTGTAGATAGAAGGATAGGGTCTGGCAGATAGGGAACTCCAAGGACCTGTATCATACAGAGATGTCATCACACCAGTATTTATTTGTGCCATCCAGTCAACTCACATCAACCAAACCTGGCCACTGCAATCAAGGGCTTCTTGAGGCAATGACATTATTGCAGAGGGTTTTTGCTCAGATGAACCAGACTAACCAGCAGCTCTGTTTAGGCTGAATTTAAACCACACTGTTCCCCTCAATGCAAATATGAGCTAGCTGTCCTCTAACAGCAGAGCCTTTAACCTTTCAGGAAGTGTGAGGAAGCTGCCATCTGGCTGGCCATCTGTCTTTCAAAAGGTGAGGAAGCAGGAAGGCTGAGTGACGTATGACAATGCTGAATTCCCAAAGTATTGGTGACCTCAGTGCTTTACAGTCTGGTTTTGCCCCACATGGACTCTGTCACTCTCCCTTGCTCACGGGGTTAGCAGCCACAAACACAATTGCTGCTGGGCTGGGGGTCCTCCTCCTCTTCCTTTGACATTAATGAAATTGCAAGCAGCTATGACTGTACTCACTGCCCTGCCGTGGCAATGTTTAAAAAGCTGTTACCTTGCTGGGCTCCCCTTTCAGTGCCAAGTGCAAAAAAAGCCTTTGAGGTTGCATTTACTATTTTACCTCCTTGGATGTTGTTATGTCTTCTGGCTGGGAGCTGGATACCAGTGCAGACAGAACCAATTATCCAAGCCCCTCCACATCTGGCACACAAGTATCTGCATGCTGCCATTGCTAAATGGCATTTGACCTGGGAGCCTGATCTTCCATAGACAGCAACTTTATTAACAACAGCTCAAGGAAATCCCCCATCCCCTCCACCCTAATCTGTGCTGTGCTAAGTTGCCCTCTGCTCAGTCCCTCCTGAAAAATACAGGATTGCTTACGAGGCCTTGGGGCACACACACAAAGCCACTACAGTGGCTTTTACTGGCACACCCAGCGCTCTCTGCTGCTGCCTATTGCCATCTTTCATCACAGTGTCATGGAATGTTTGTGTAGAGGGCTTAAATATTCATTTCTCTGGAGGTTCATTTGCACTGTAACATCTCGGACTTGGACTCTACCTTTTTTAATAGATTGTGTGGGATTTGTAGTGTATAAACCAACATAGAGTGGTTTATGAGAAATTTCCTCCAGCAGCATGTCTAGCCAAAGTTCCTTGGACCATGGGAGTTTGTGCAGAGGATGTGAGTTTTGCTTCTTGAAGAGGTTTTTGTTGTTCACAGACTGCTTGGCCCAGATGTACATGGCATTTTACATCTGAGTGAAATGAAATGTCCAAGATGAAACAAGACAGTTTTGTGGGGGAAGGAAAAACCCAACTATGTAGTTTTGATGTGATTGCTAAGCATGACATTAGCAGAAGTCTCAGGAACTACACATCCAAGTCCTGTTTCAAAAGACCTAAATACACATGACTGTGCTCTTAAGGACTAACTACCGTCATCTTCTCAGCCAAGACACCTTTCCAGACTACCCAAACAAAAATGGCACACAGAAAACATGATCTGTTAAGAGATGACCCATTCTAACTGCTAATAAAACTCCACTGTAACACATGGAAGTCTATCATGTTATAACTCCCAGTCTGTTCTGCTCAGATGACAAGTGCAAACTGGGACATATGAAAAGAAAAACGGCACAGCCAAAGCCTCACAGATTGTTCAGGACAGAAGATTGAACTTTAAGGCTTAAAGGACTGTTCTAGCCTCCTTTGCACTGCACTGGATGTTGTCTCAAGAAGCTTCACCTGCAGATAAGGACATGCATTCTCTCTTCATGTACAACAGATGGTAAGTTTGCTGTACCACAATAAAGAACAAGAGAGACCCTGTTAAAAGTCACTTGAGGCTGGATGCTAAAGGATTCAAGATCTGGTGCTAAATCTCAACTGCAAGGCCTGAAGTGAAATACCACCTGTCTTTTAGATGTTGCTTGTTCTACTAGGCTCCAATCCAATCCAATCAGTCACACATTTCCCGGGCCATCTTTGTCTGCAAGTTCATGTCATTCTCCTTACAAAATGTGAATTCACTTTCTAAGAAGAGAGGAGAAGGTGTAGCACCCGCCTAACAATCCTGTTTCAGTTGTTTCCTGCTGTGGGTAGAGTAACTTAGAAATACAGCAGCAAGAACTATTCATCATGAACAGTCATGCAGCTGAACTATAGATCCATGATTTATATCAAGTTCCTCAAAGTTTGTGGGCATTTTCAAGGGACACCCCCCTCCCCCAAACCAGAGCTAAGTAAAACTGGATCAATTTATAGCTCCAGGTCAGAACCAGAAGAAATTCTCTCTTTTGACCTCAAAGCAGTTGATTTTGTGTGCACTTAACCCTCAGACCATGGATATGCATATCAAAACCAAAGAAAGGCCTTACAACAGAAACCCTTTCACCATGAATCTGCATAGCTTTCCCTGGGAACTGAAGGAAAGAGAGCTGCTGTTCCTTCAGCTTTGAAGTAAGAGCACAAATTGGTTGGGATCAACAGTGTTAGAGGAGCAGGGTGATGCAGTGGTTTATTAATCACCCTGGGATCCCAGACATGTGCCTTCACTTCCTACTTGTAGAACTACACAATGGGATTTTCAAATAGTTCTTTAGATAAGAAAGAGATTATAAGTGTGGTGTACTCAGGATACAAAATTTGCTACTGCTGAAGGAACATTTCAACATTGTTTAAAATCTGTAAGTGCTACAGGAGCAGAAATGGAAACAAGCAAAAATGGACAAGAATACTACGTGGAAGTGTCATAACCTGTGTCTTCATTCATTCATTCAAATTTTTCCCATTCAAGAATAGTAAGTCTATGAAAAAAAAGAAGATGCAGAGGCTAATAAAAAGACTGAGGACACATATCTGGTGCTCAGAAGAAAGAAAATCACAACAGACAGGGTTTTTTTCACACATTTATATGACTTTGACTGTGTTTTGTACTCTGCTGTCTGTTGCTAATTGATTACAATATTTACATCAGCTAGAAATTCAAAATGCAGGTACATTTACTGAGCTCACCTTTCAGCCAGATATAAAAACAACAAAATTAAACTGGCAGAGAAGCAGCAGCATCCAGACATCCACGTTGGGCTTACTCTAATCTTACCTGGCAGTGTCTACTCTGGTTCAGGGCAGAGCGAGAGGACTGAGAGAGGGGCTCAGGCATCATTTTGACAGTCACCTTTGGAATTCAAGTCTCACACATGTCCCAGTTTTAATTTCCCAGAAGGACTTTAAAGTTCTTAGGACATTTAGGATCTAATATTCAGGAGAAGATGAGCCTAAGTCACAACAGAAAAACATCATTAGGATCATTAGGTTTTCTTCCTTCAGACCTAAGAACCGTAAGTCCTGGGAATCTTTGTCCCACCAGGTTTTCAGCAGCTCTCAGAAGCCTAGGAACAGAAGATCTCTCTAGCCACCACCCCAGACAGAAAGATCTTCTCCTTTCAAGCCTACAGCTTCCATGTGAGAGAAATAGTTTGAAGTGGGACCCACAACTTGAAGAAACCTCAACCTTCCAGACAGCCCTCTTAGGTCAATAGAAACATGGATGCAAGCAGTGGGAACCTGACCCCGTGTCATGGGAGCATCCTGTTATCCCTGGCAACTTTGGTAGAGAAATCAGGCTACCCTGGGTATCTGACAGCCCACAGAGGGAGCCCACTTACTTTGTGGGCTGCCTAACATCCTCTGAAAACCCAGTACCTGTGGTCCTAAGAATCAGCCTTCCATCCCGCCTCTGCTGTGTAGGAGAGAGGTCACCTCCAGATCTCATACCCCTGATTGACTAAACAAAGGGAGATGGAAGATTCAATAGGTTTGAATATATTTATAATAAAATTAAAAACAAAAACAAAACCAAAAAACAACCAAGCTACAAAATTCAAATGCTGGATTTGAAAAGTAGGTAAACTCTATTTTGCCCAATCCAGAACTGTAAGAAACCTTTGGCAGCTTCTTTCAAGGGAGAGAGGCTATTCACTGGCATTTCCTGCAATTTCTGCTCCTAGGAAATAGAAAGAATCATTGGGCTTCTCTAGCTATCCAGCTCCCTTTGAGCTGAAAGAGAACGATAAGAACTAAGCTCTTTCTCTTCCTGAAAACCATGTGCTTTATAACTGTGCTTTATTTTTTATCTGTGCTTTATAACTGATGCTGACTAAACGACTGGGAATGATGAAATTTTGAGTAGGTTAAATCTGTTTCCCCGGCTTGATTGAAAGGGCATTATTTTAAATGTTAATGACTGCAGGAAAACAACCTGGCTTGATTAGCTGTGACTGAGCAGAGAGGTCACCTGGGTTTTCTGACTGGTGGATACAAATTCTGCATATGCTGATTATTCATGGAGAGCAATATATTCATTTGCAGGTGGTTTGCACAAGCCAGTGCCAGTGAAAATTGTCTGATTAAAAGCTCCTTGAAAGCTGAAAGCACCCAGCTGCTATCAGATGTCAAACAGTATTTAGCAAAGGCCTGTAAAATGACTGTACAATCAACATCCCCATCATCACAATTGCCTAGCAGCATCCAGTTTGGAGAAGATCCACTCATGCCAAGCATGCTCAATACAGTACAAAAAGAAACAGTTCCTGACTCAGAAATATTATCTTCAGTTGTGCTTCCAGTCCTCCTCTTGCCTTGCTGTGGCTCTTAAACTTCCTTGATTGAAAGAGCTGATTGAATTCTGTTTCTCAATGAAAAAGCTAGTATTGGGTGGAAAATTTGAGAGACATTGCTCTGCCTTTTATTTTTTTTTTTATAATAGGACAACATTCAGAATCACAGTGTTAATACCTAAAGACTTAAACATTCAAACCCAGTGTGGCTTGTGTGGGAACACTATAACATTTGTGTGGTATTTCCCATAAAAGGTTGCTTTAAAATGTGAGATCAGAAAGCTGAGTTAAAAATCAGGCAAGTTGTCTGAGAATGATGGCAAAAAAAATCTCCTCCAAACCACACTTTTTGGCCACTTTGCCCCAGTGTTGTGTCACCCCCACAGCTCCACACTCCTGTAAAATCCACCATCAGAGACAGAAGCTCAGTGGTCACTGAAGTCAGCAGGGTCTTCTGTAGTCCCTCACAGCCAGGATGTGCCCATCACCTGTCTCTCCCTGCCCTCCACCGGGTGCACCATGCAGGGCACCCCTTGAAGTGAACAGGAGTTTTGCCAAATTAAGATCTGCAGGTTCAAGCCCTGCATGCCGTAAATAATTAGCTTTAAAAACATCCCCACAAAAAAATTCCCTGCCTGAGGACTTGTAAATGCACACAGTAAAAACAATTCTCTTGCTGTCTGTAAAATGTGTTCCTTATTAGAGAGCGCTCCTGACCCCAAGAGTGCCCACTCTGTATTTCTCCCTCTGCCTCTCACTCTTACACGCATGCGCGCATGTGTGCGTGTACTTTGTTCTTTTCTAAAGCTGGCAGCTGCAGCAGTAACAGCAGTTGTAGACATTTTGAGTATTTATTCATCCCCCATATGTTGGGAAAGCCTTTGGGGATTCAAAACAAGATCCTTTGCCCTCGTAGAAAGAAGAATAAATATATTGAAAAGAATGCTACAAATTTGGCAAACATCACATCTTAACATCAATCCAGACCCTCATCAGAGTGAAGCAAATAACAATGTGCAGATTTTATTAAAAGTACAGGAATGAAAAAACTGTTTCCCACAACTGAGGAACTTGAAGTCAAAAATAAGCAAGCCTGAATTCTAGCTTTGCCTGCAGTAATGAGCTGTTTCTCCCCCAGCGGAGTGCAGATGAGAGTTTGCATCACCCTGCACTGCACTCCTTTCTCTGAGAGTTGTCAGTTAAAAAATAGATTGTGCTGAACAAAAAAGAAAACATTTCCTTCAGTAGCCAAGAATCCTGATCCTCCTTCTGCCCTGGCTTTACATGTTCTCTAAAGCAAAAACAATGTTTTTCTGGATGAATGCTTTTCCATGCAAGGTGCCTTCTGTTCAGTTTCCCACCACACAATGGCTGCTCAGTCTCCACGAAGATGCAACATCGCTTGATTGTAATGATTCCTGATCAGAACTAAAGGCAATTTATCAGCACAACTGGGCACATAACAAACATATGTAAGTGACCATGTTCTGGGTGCAGTGAGAACCACAGCCATCAGCACCACAGCTCAAAGCATTTTTTGAGGGGAAAGCAAATTGATTTTGGTGTCATTGGGATTGTAATCACTGAGATCAGGCATAAGAGGGAGACGTGGTCACGTAACAGAGCAATCCAGAGTTTAGTTCCATTCTTTCTGCTCTTAAATTTCCCCAAATGAAAATATGGAGTAACTACTGGTTCCCTGAGGCTGCTCTGATTTATGCTGAAGGAAACAAAACACTGTCTAGCCTTAGAGGCTTTAACTTTTAAAAGGGGCTTATTAGAATTCAGCCACAAGAGATTAAAAAAAATAGAGTCAAATTCCCTGCTCTTCCAAAAACAAGAAATTCTTCGATTGGAACTGAATGCACAGCATTAACTTTAAGACTGAAAGAGTCATATTAGGTGATAACAGTGATTCCTTCTCATCTTAAAACATCTAACATATATGACAAAAGTAGAGAAACCAAGGGAAACATTTTAGGAATGATCCTTTCCATAGTTCCTCTGTATTCCTTCCTATTGTTCACTTCATCACTGCTTTACTTTGAATGGAATTAAATGTTCTGCAGCTCAGGAAATAAATATCACTAAAGCATGGCTCTTGCTAATAATTACCAGCAGAACCCCTGCGTAGATAATGCTTATTTATCAAATTTGACATTGATTTGCATTTTCAACACTTGCAGTAATCTGATCTATGCAGAAACTGGCACCTCTACATTGTATTGGGAGATGGAGAGTGTTTAGAATCATTCTTCAGACCCTATAACCAAGATCCTTATCCCACAAGAGAATTTCACACAGAACTTTGACTGAACATTTGAATCAGTTATATTAAATCTGAACACTTTTCAAGCAGTCAGACAAGTTTAAATTCCAGTGGAGCCAAAACATTTTCAGCCATATAACAACCAGGTTTTAGTGCTAATAAATGTCCTTTCCTCCTGTCTACAGGATGTCACTATGAAATGAAACTGCTCCTAAAGAATGTTAACAGAGACACACAATACATTTTACCTCCTTGGACTCCTACAGCTGTGCAGAGAGGGTAATTCAGGGCTACAGGGCTACATTCCAGTCCCTGGTGCTTATAAAGTAATTTTCCTTTGTCCTGAAGACCACACTTGTCTCTAATGAGGTCAAAGACATGACTGGGATGGAGGGACTTATGAGAGCAGATCTCATTTCCACCATAGTTGGAACTAGTAATTCTAGGCAGGTTTTGTCTCCTGAGGGCCAAAATCAAAGTGAGAGTCTACAACATTGTAGCAACTATACTCCATAGCTTCTTTCAGCCCCTTCTGTCATTCCAAGCACTGTTCCTCCAACTTTGTTTAAACTTGGGCACAATTCCTGCCATGGAAACAGAATTCACCTTTACAGAAGGTTGTTTTCTTGCACCCTTTCCCCTACATCTGTGTATGGGCTCCCACAAGCCAACAGCTCACATGACTCACAGGGCAAAAACCAAGATGATGTAGAAAGTTGCAAATTAGGAGGCCTATTCAGGTCAGTTTGCACCAAAGTAGATTTTCATCTGTATTTGCTGGGGACAAACAGATGTACAAACAGGAAACTAAACCAGAGCATGTCCCTTACCTACCAAATGTAGCCAAAATTTGTTTCCCAGTTTACTGCCTGTAGCCTCATGTAGTAAGAGAATACTACCTCAGAGTGAATTAATTCGTTTGGCTGAGCTTGGTGAGCTGTCAAGAGTGTTGCTCCAGACATATTACTCTTTGTAACCCTACATATGGAGAGTAAACAGAGAGGAATTGGATTGTCTCATAACGAGGCTCTAAATGCAAATGAAAAATCTCCTTGCACCCACCAAAAGCAAGCAAATTCTACTGATAAGACTATATAAACTTCCAGGTGTAAATTCCTAGTAAAATATACCACAGATACTGAAACATTAATTTTAATGATTGAAATCTTTCAGGCTCAGTTATTTTCCCAAAATCATTTGAAGGTTTGATGAAAATGGTTAAGCCCCTTCTAGAGCAATAGGCTAATGAAAACTTTATACAAAGGTATTTTCATTATTGAAATAGGGGAGGAAGAGGAGATTTTTTTTTTTAATTAAATCCAAATGCAGTAAAAGTTTGCATCAAAATAACAAATGGAAATAATTAAAACTCCTCATTGGACATGTGTGTTACAGATCCTACATTTGTTGTACTCTCTTACAGTCAGACCTTGAGACATTTGGGAAAAACAAAGTTAAACCAATCATATTAATAAAGGCATGAAGTATAATTGTTTATAAGCATGTAACCAATATCCACCAGCCATCACCTGAACTACACTGTGCTCCCAGATAAGAACGTGAACCTTGATCAAGTACAATGAAGGTCACAGACAGCTTTGGGGGGAAAAGGAAATCCAGCATTTTTCATCCTGTTTGAATCTCCAAATTAAATAAAACCATCATAAACTAGGAAGGTGGCTCTTTTCTCTGGCAATGAGAGGGATGGCTGAGGTCACTGTGGAATTCATGACCATGTGAGGGTAATGGATAACATGAACAATCCTGGGACTCTGGCTGGATGCAGATCCCTCAGCAAGGATTGTCCAGAGAGCCTACAAGCAGCAGGGAAGCAGAGGAAGCAATACAAATAGAATTACAAAACATTCAAACATTCTACACAGTTAGCCAGAGGATGGAAGTTCTATTGATCTTGATGCCATGAAGTTCTAATTAGCTGTTTCGCGTGTCACAGTGAGCTCTGGAGATTCAGGCAGACTCACGTGCTCAGCAATATTTTTTTACTCATCTTATGATTTTGCCCTCAGTGGGAAAGAACTTGACAGTAACTTCAGGCTCTGAATTTAGAGTGCTTGCATACCTAACAAGAAGCTGCCTTTGTGTCATCTCCTATCCTGTTGTATCACCTTGCTGCTGATGGGGGGGAGCTCCTTTTAGGAACTACAATGGCCACACTAAGACACAGACAAGAGTTAAGATGAACATGTGCTGGGAGCAATTAGCACAGTCAAAAGTGGTTCTTAAAGGTGGTCCGTGGGCCATTTTAGCCCTTGACCAAAAACTTCTATGTAGTACCCACATTTTCTGCTCCCTCAGGAGCTTTTCATAGAGGAGCAGAGAGGGAAGGAAAAGGATACAATTTCTATTTCTGTCCCTTGTTTTCCCATGTGGAATGCATTGGAGAGTTGTTTACCTGAGGTGATTGGTTGATTGGACACTGGTGAGCATTGTTTGGCCCTGATGGCCAATAGAATGCACCTGTGTCTGGACTCGCTCTGGGGAGGGTCACGAGAGAAGTTACATTTACATATGATAGAAGTTAGGATGTAGTTTTAGTATCTCCTCTTTAAATAATATATTAATGTATTGAAATATAGTTATAATAAAGAAACTATTCAGCCTTCTGAACTGGAGTCAACATCATCTCTTCCCATCTCGGGTTCACCTGCATCTTTCCCTGCCACACTTCTAAGTATGGAGAAATCTCAGACCATTTCCTACCGAATTTATATATCAGATTTCTCCAAGTACTTTAATGGTCTTGCTGTTGAGACTAGCGTAGGCAGAGGCTAAAATTCCAGTTCAGATTTATAACATGTGAAATGTGAGTTTTGCAACACTGAGACACGGACAGATCTTCCATTGAAGAGTCCTGCATCCTAGTCCCCTGAACTTGTCTCATTTTCTTTCTGACATTCCCTTAAGGAAGAAAGCTGTAAACAAGTATAGCATGACAGCTGTTACCGTGGGTTATTTACATCAAAACTTTTTCCTTGGAAGTCAAACAACATTTTTAGAAAACGTCTATATTTTAATTTTTTTTTCTTCAAAACTTTGTAATTTAAAAAATTTAAAGTATTTGCCAAAATGTATTGTTTGAAGAAGTTGGTAGAAAGTGGCATGTATGAGGGAGGCACATAGTAATTCATAATGTCTGGGGGAAGGGACCTATTTTCCTGCCAAAAACTGTTTAACTTTCAGAAACAAAGGCATTCTGGGTTTTCAGAGTTTGAGACAGATTTCTGAAAGCAAAGTTTTCCATGCTGGGCAAGAGACATACTTTTTTTTACTAGATGTATGTAATTCATCAGTACAAGATTCACCAGTTCAGTTGTGTGTTACATGAACCAGCAGTCTGAAGTTCACTGTGCTATTAATTAGCCAGAGTAAGGGGGGAAGGCTGACCTAAACAAAACACCAACTTGTATAACAATATATTTGTGAAGGGCAGAACACTGTATATGGGCAGGGTGTAATAGCAAAAGGAAAGGTCATTGAGAAGTGATCTTCCACTTGGCAGAATAACAAGGTATTATCAGACAGCTCTCATGGCAGTGGGTTGGGTAGACAGGTAACTCACCAGAAGCTCATGCAGCAGCCACACAAGCCAGTAAATCCTGCCAACAGTTTGTACAACCATTAGCTCAGGGGCAGCCCCTAAAGGCACTTTGCCTGCTTACAGTGCAGAGCTGGACAGACTGGACAGGAGCTCTGAGCCTGCTGAAATCACCCCAGTGTTATCCAAAGTACATTCCCATTCTTGGAAGCACCTAACTTTTCCTCTCTTCCCTTTTTGTCAAGGTGAAAAACTTTTCTTAACACGTTCTGATCCCTTGAATAAACCAGCAGCTAACACAAGTATGTCTGACTGAAATTCTTGCTGGTCCCTTTAGAGTCAATCGAATGAAAGAATTTCAGTGGGAAAAGGTATCTTAGTCAGGTTTGGAATGAAACATAACCTAAGAGGAGATGGGGTCCAGAATCTCAATACGAATCTCTGAGATCCTACAAACAAAATTCTATTCTCTAGGAAAAAGATAATTTTGAAGAAAACTTCATTCCAGATTTCCCCATCAAGAAATAATGGCTTCTCTGTAGGAAAATTAGAAAAAAAAATGGGCACAGGCAGGGGGAAGGGTGAGAAAACAAAGACTTGCTTTGTTCCCCATCCTCTAACTGTCCTTAAACTCTAGTCAGTTGGAAAGCAGATAATTTTTTTTATTCTAACTTTGCCAGTTGGAACAAAGCAGTGTAACTATGTGCAAGCATTACTTTCTGAGCAGAAGTAACACTTCCACATGGAAATGAAGTTATTTTTTAAAAAGCTGTTTGAGAGAAACAAAACCTGCAATTACACCCTATTTTATTCTGGTGAAAAAACTTCATTTTTGACAGAAAGCTTTTTCTTTCATTTAAAAGGTTTTCTAACCAGCTCTGCCTACAGAAGATAATTTAAAGATCTGTTTCACAAATCAGCGTGAGCCTTTCTAGGGCTCATCAGTGAGGCACACATTATTTTGTTCAAAGCTATTACCCTTGTCCAAAGCGATTACCCTTATCCAGAGCTTTCTGCCTCAGCTCTCAAGCTGATCAGCTTCAACTGCCTCATTTTATACTTGAATGCCTCATTTACACCAATGAAAACATGTGAGAGCCATTTGTGTTGGCTCACATCATATTCTGCTCAGCACAAAAGAACCAAGGGCAATTTCACTGCAGGCACAACAATGGCCCCTGTGCCTGTGAGCCCCACGGCAGCTCCAGCCTGCTTTATTTACAGCCCCACACACACTCCACCACTGCTCTGGCAGGGAAAACCAGCCCTCCCACTGGGGCTGTTTTGGTCTCTCCAGCAGGAGAGCAGCAGCAAATCAAACACACAGGATCCTCCTGCTAAAGAGAGAAAGGGTGGCAATCACCACAAAGTCACTCTTCTGCTGTGTCTGGGGTGGGAAATAGGCTCTGGATATTTTCTCTGCAGTTATAAAAAGTCATAAGCACCAGACATAAGGATATAAATGGAGCCTTTCATGTGACAATGGACAGAGTTTAAGTGACAAATTCCCAGGGAAGCAAAAATATCAGTTTTTTACTTCCCTAGCCTAAGACCAGATGCCACTCAAAGAAAGTCATGGCAGCCCTCTAGCAGTGCAGAGCTGGCCACAAAGTGTTAAATGTGTTAACTACCTCGGAGTCAATAGCAGGGCTGGGAGGTCCTGCCTTCCATCCCTGAATTAATCCACCTATACCCACAGGCTACGCAAAAAGCTTAGCTTTAAAGACCTCAGTTTCAAGCCATGTTGGAGAAGAGCCATGGGCTGGAAGCAGGGGATAGGAAGAATGTGAAAGGAGATGGAGTTTCCTAGGAATAGCTGCTGTTCATATCTCTGGTTGAACGGATGGATCAATAGATTTTTTTTTCGACTGAAAAAAATTGTTCCTCAGCCAAGATGAGGATTGTAAACTTTACTTAATTTGGCTCCTGCACAAGGTCATGAGACAATTCACTACTTTCCTACTCGCTCTGCTCTGATATTTGCAAGCCCTCAAGCCTTCCTCTGTGGCAGGGCTGGAAAGGAGGACACTACACTGTAGCCTGAAACAGCTCCACACACCAGCCTTTGTTCTTCTGGTTTGCTCATGTTACAAATGTCTTCTAGTTGTGAGAAATACATAGGAAACACCTAAGGAAAATATCTGATTCTTTTCTTTTCTTTTCTTTTCTTTTCTTTTCTTTTCTTTTCTTTTCTTTTCTTTTCTTTTCTTTTCTTTTCTTTTCTTTTCTTTTCTTTTCTTTTCTCTTCTCTTCTTTTCTTTTCTTTTTTCTTTTCCTTAGGGGTGCAAGGAGGAGGAGGATTCTGAAATTGCCCATTTGCAGTGAATATTTTCTGAAATGTCTTATTTATAATCTACCTCCTTTCATAGCTGATCTGCCAAGGAACTCTCTCAGGAATGCACATTCCTGAGCTCAAGAATCTGCAGTTGATACCTGTGCTGAGACTTATTTTTGGAGGAAACTAAATGACAAGAACATCCTGGATGGATGCACCAGTGACCTGATTTCATTTCTTCCCTGTGGTGTAAGTCTCATTACTAAACACATCATTACCCTCTGGAACTAATTTCCACAGGAGCCTCAGGAGTGGAAGTCAGGAGCTAACTACACACACACACAAATGATGGGAACCACCACAGTCAGACTAGTTGGAAATCACTTCAAAATGCAGAAAATATATGACTGACACTACTTTGGGGAATTAGTCAAGGACCATGTAATAGAAATTAGGATAATGATGTATCCTCTGGTAAAAAAGATCATTTTTAAGACAGGAATCCATATGCACAGAGGAATGCAATGAACAGCATATCAGCTGATTCCATAGCTGATGTAGAATGGGATGTCATCTTTGGGGGACTGCTGAGGGTGAACTAGGGAGGCAAAGACAAGCAAAATCTCTGTCTGGTGTTTGACAGGAGTCAGGAAAAGTTAGAAGAGCAAAGGATGTCTCCACAGAGGGAAGATAGTGGTGACATCCAATTGAACTGAGCATTTAACACTCATGCCTGAATCAAACCTCCAGATCTAAATATTGCCAAGTTTTAGAGGGTACCTCACAAAATCTGTGCTTCTCAAACACCCACTCTTAAGATGGCCAACCAAAACTTAGATCTGACTTTCCCATGCTATGGGGTGGCCATATAGAAAGGCCAGACTCAAATTCTAAGCTTGATCCTCTTTCACAGATTAGATCCCTTTGGGAAAACGAAAGTTTCAGCTTTGTTGCTTATCCTAGCATCTGTACTTTGCACAGAGGCCTAGAAATAACAGCAAGCTTGGCTCCCCCTTGGCACTGCAAGATTTCTGCTAGAGCTAACACTGGAACACACCCAGAAATGGCCACAAACCAAAACCACTAAAGGGCTGCCGCAAGTCTCACAAACCTTGGGTCTGCACCGAGCTAATAGCATCAACATCACTAAAGTTATGCATGATTTGTAGTCTGTAAGTGAGAACAGAAGCTGGCTGTCTGTGCAGAGAAGCTAAATCCCTCTAATTATTAAAACATATCCTACTGCTGTTGAAAATCCCATTGCCGTTGGAAAAAATACACCAGTAATAAATGTATGCTATACATCAAAGGCCTCTTTTGTAAATACAGTATTCAATTTTTTTCTTTTTTCTAAAAAAAAGAATGGCCTAGGGACCAAATGAATGTTTGATATGTTATCTTAGAAACATTTTGGAGTGGCAGATTTATCTGCTGTTTACATTTTTCCTCCTAATACAGCAATGAATAATTCCTGTTGATAATGGGAAATTATTTAATATAAATGGTTGAAGAGTCCTCTTCTGAAACCAGTGGGAAATTTGGCTGGGCAGGAAAGACATCATTGGAGAGGAGAGCAGAAAAACTCAGAGTCATTCGTGCAGTCCCAAATGCATTTGAGAGTGTGCCCATGCAAATTGCCCCATCCTGGTACTCAGAGGTGAATAAAGCTGCAGTCCCATTTCCAACATGTACAGTCTTCTGGTTGTAAAACAGCAAATGTGCAGTTAACTCTTACTTATATATGTTAGGAATTCCTGGCTTATTTCCAAAGGAGCCAATGTCCCATACCAGTATAAACACCAGAGCTAAGAATTTGCTCTTACTCTGGTGAAAACGTGCCTTGGCTTAGATCTGCACAGAGGACTAGGCACAGGCAGCTGGGGGTCCCAACTCCCTCCCAGCCAGTCATGTAGGCAGCATTTCTGGCACACAGATCACAGCCACCTCTCCTGGCCCCAAAGCTGAGTTTGGCCTCCTGGATGGACACAGTTTGGCTGCAGAGACTGAAGAGCTGGTGAGTGCTTAGTCTGCAGCAGTAGGGCCATTGCCTTCCAAACTGCACACATAATCTGGACTGAAGGGCACGATAAGAAAGGTGCCACTTTCATGGGCTGTGTCTGTCTTACCATGCCCTTGAATCCTCTGCAGGCAGCAGGCAGGCAGGTTTTTGTCCCCATGTTCCACCATGGGTTTGCACACTTCATGCCATCGCTTCCCCCGCTGAAAGCAGGGTCCATTCCTGCACTGCCCATTCTACCAGGGCTGCTGGCACAGCAGGATGGAGCCACTGGCACAGCCCATAGCCCCTGCTGCACCTCCCCACTCCATCCCTGCAGCCCCAGGCACAGAGCCAGGGTCCCACTTTCCCATCTGCAGCACACCACGGAGCCCTGGCTAGTGCTGCATTCATGTAATGCTCCATAAGAAAGGCTGTCTAAATAAGCAGTGTGAGCACAACATCTGCTACCCAGCCCTACCCATTGTCTTCGTGAAGGGCTTCAATCAGCAGTTCCCTCCACCCAAATTCAAGCTAATGCAATGATATTGAGTGCACATTTCTGCTTGGACTACGTTTTACACTGTAAAGCTGCAGGGCAGAAATTACAGACCAGCAGGACTGTAGAGGAGAAATGTGTTCTTGGACATCCCACAGGCCTTAAGCTCTGCACCTCCTTGCTGGCTTCCAGCCCATCCAGCTCCTCTCAGCATATGTGACATGGCCTTTTTCCAGGGTGTCCAAAGGGAAATGCCGTACTCCTACACCCTCTCAAACCAGTGATGAATACTCCAGGGCACCATCCTCTAGCCAGGGACTTCTAGACTGCTCTGAGTTTTAATCACATGTGCTCTGCTCCCTCTACACTTGTAGGACATGTCCGGGATGCATTTTTTCAGTAAGGTTTGCGTCTCTAACCATCATAAAATGCTTGGCTCTGTCCCTGTCTGCTCCATCCCTTTGCCATGCTGGACTGGCACCACGGGTCAGAGGACTCACCCCCAGTTTGAGTACTGCCTGACCCTCACCCCCCCGAGATGGATGAACTTGAAAAAACTATGAACTGTGTGTGACCACATAGCCTATAAAAAAGCATGGGGAAATGATAAATTAATTCTCCAAATGGTAGATCTCCCATCTAGATTTATCAGGCAGTGATGTAGTTTTAAGGTAGGGCAGGAATTCTCCTTAAGTAAGCCACTCAAAACCAAAATGTCATACCTGAAACATGTATCAAGGGTCTCCAAGAGTCAGAGGAGGCACAAGTGCTTCCTCTGCAGTCTATTCAGATAATTGATAGCAGGACACCTCTGACAGGATCTCTCTGGAGATTCTGGTCTTTTTATTGTCTCACAGACTCAGTGACTACTTTAGATTGGATGCCAGCGCCGATGTTTGGGGAAAATAAAAAGGAAACACATATTGCAGCATGAGTCTTGCTAAGCAAAGCTACCAGTTGCAGACAGGAGAAGCCTGGAAAGAAAACATATATCAGGTTTCAGGCACCATGAGTGTATCCCCTCAAACCAAGCCCAGCTATAAACGTTCCCCACTCGGGCTTTTCCACTTCACACTACAGTTGTTACATACAAAAATCTACTACTCCCTGCCTGATCAGATCTGCAGATGAGGAAACCCCCCTATGTGTCTTTGCCAAGTGTTTGTACAGTTCCTGTCCCTGAATTTCCAAGTCATTCAGGCAACTCTTAAATCAATCTATAATAAATCCAGTTTTGGTTGGCAGGGCTTTGCAAGTACTCCATGAGCTTTCCTGATATTCATGGGGCTGAACTGAAAGAAAACCCACAATCTGAGGAGAAGAAACAAATTCAGAGATTGCTTTTGGGTAGCTGAGAGAGCAGCATCTATTTTGGGAGTAACTCAATGAGAAATTTGTTTATGAGACTCTGGGGAGGAATAGAAGCTATGTGTTATAAACCAAAATAGGTCCTTTACCCTCTTCCTAAATACAGAGTACTTGAAGACGGCTTTAGGGTGGAAACACATGCAATCTTTTGAGACAAACCGCAGGAACAAGAGCAAAAAGCACAACAGAGCTCTGCGCACCCACCCACCCCTGTAGCAATGTCCCCCTGTGGACTCCTGGTGGCACAGGGCAATGGTTAGAAGATTGCCCAAAGAGACTTTGGGCAGGGGAAGGACCTTGGCAGTGCAGACACTGCTGTGGGTTGAAATACAGACCTACAGGGTAGAGATTCAAGCAGAGGCAGTTGGTGCCTTTGCTCCCAGCCTCCGTGACTCCATGTGGCTGGGGCCAGCTGCCTCCAGTCCTCCAAGAGATGCGTGCAGGGACAGCTGCACGGCTCCGCCCCCGCCTCATCTGGCCATGAGCCACTTTGGCAGGCAGGCTGTGCCAGATTTATGATGCCAAACATTCACCACAGAGAATACAGTGAGGTCTTCGTGAGAGAACCACTGGCTGAAAGTTTCACTGAGGTTTCCACAACGCTTGGGTCTTTAGCTTTGTTATTGCATTTGAAGCCCTACAAAGCAACAAACTGGGAATCCAAAGTGTTCTACCACATGGGGTCTATACACATTTACATATTCTGCTTCATATTATTGAGAGGAAAGAGACTTCAATGTTAAAACTTTCTTATTCTAGACCAGGCCATATCTTTAAAGGAGCTTCACAGATACTGGAAAAATTAGGTTAAATAGGTTGGACCCAGAAAAAGATAACATTTTCTTTAAATATTCTAATGACAATGTTTAAAATTAACATTTCATGTTGACTGTTTTAATTATATTTAGGTCAGAGTTTGTTTTCAAAATGGAAATTTTCATTTAAAAGAACCTACACTTGCAATTAAATAAAAAGGTGAAAATATTTTCATATGGGCAAATTAAGTCAAGAGCAATTCTGTTGCAGATATATCTAAATTTTAATGTAATTAAAATATATCCTTTTTTTTCCCCAGTGTGTCTGTTTACTACACTCCATAACTGCTTAGCTAAGTAATGGCATCCAGAAAACATTTGCTGCTCCAGCCCTAGGGGATATTCATCCTCCAGCTATCAGTGAGATTCATTCTCTAAAGGAGTCACAGATGCTTCACAGAGTGAGGTCACAGAAGGCCCTTGTGAAGACCTGAGGATGTCCCAGCTCACTGCTCTCACAATATACTGTACACAATCTTCTGTCTTTTCCACCCCTGCTTTCCCCAAGAGTAAGCACAGCTATGGAAGGGAAATACTGTAGATATGCAGAATTCTGTGAAGGCCCTGATGGAATACTGGAATGGCCTCCAGTTGTAACAAGGTTTCCTTTCCATTGCACTAGTTATAGCAATGACTACAGCTCAGGAAGAGCAGGAGCTGGACACCCTCCAAGTCTGCTGAACAGAGCACCAAGATGCTGATTACAATGGAAAGGGCTCCTCATGGCCTCTCCTTCAGCAGGACAGAGGCATCTGTGTGAAGGATCACACAGAAGGGTCTTACAGTCCCAGAACTGGAAGAGTTTGCACTCTGAAGTCCCTCTTCAGGCCCATCAATTACCCTTCATTAAAGGGGTGATGATTCTCCACAAAATCTGATCTGCCTCTCAGGAAAAGCAGAGCTGCAGCAGTTCTCCCCAGAACACATTTTCACTCTGCTGTTTCATTTAGCCCCACACAACCAAACACGCAAAATTAAGGATTTAGCCAGCCCAGGAGCAAGCAACCTGGAGACTGTTCCTGCCTAGGCACCGGCACAACACTGTCTGTTAAGATGAAGGTGCTCTTTGTGTGCAAGTTGCCAGTAAACTTGATCCTGAGGTTCCAGCTGGATTCATAGGGCAGGTGGGCATCTTCCCAGTAAGGGGGATGCATGTGGATTTGGCTTTCTGTGCAGTAGTAACCAAGGCACCGTTTCGCTATGTCACTTTTCAAAGCAGAACCACACTTAACCAGCAGATATTCAAGTTTGGGAGCAGGAAACGAACTGAAAGCAGCCCTGATATCCTAATTATGGGCTGCTGGCTCTCCCAGCTGGAATAGCCACATTAGGCCCTGCAGGAAGACCAGCCACCCCACACACAGGGAGCTTGTCAGTAAGGGCCAGCTGGTCCCGGGGCCTGCCAATCCTGCTGTCATTCCATTCCTCGGCTGGATTACAGAAGGCAGTCTCTGTCTGCTCCTCTGTGCGCACTCTGTGCCGGGCTTCTGGCAAGTTACCAGTTGAAGTCATGGTGGGAAAGCCTGAAATTCTTCCTTTCCATCTACATTTCCTTTTCAATTTCTCATGCTCTCCAGACAGTCACTCCTACAGCTTTCCTTCCCTCTTGCCCCGACCTGCTCAACACCCCGGCGAGGTGGTGACGGCGTTCTGCCAGATACGCTGAACCTGAGAGCGTCCCCATCTTGCCCAGTAATCACCCGGGGAGGGAAGCAGCATTTATCACCACTCCATCGTCTGCTGCCAGACACTCTTGCCATTAAGATGTCAAAACAGGTTTCTCTCTGGAAATGCAACAGCCCTGCAGACTTACCCTTGCCAGCAGCAGCCCCAGTTGGACATCTGTTCCCTTTCAACCTCACACGTGCACTTAAAATGCTGGTACTGTCCACTTCTTTGGGGGATTAGGCTCCTATTAAAGCTGCCTTCTGCATGATTCATTGTTATCTCCTGGTGTTGATCTGATTTATGGATTGGCCTGTGTTAATTAAGGTCATAAAATTGGGACTGGGAAAAGGCTTCCAGCACTGTGATGCTGTTTAATGTTGGGTCATTTTCCAGTGCCTATGTTATTTTTCAGGAGATGGGAGAGAGCACGTCTGATGTCCTGTGGTCAGAAATGGGATTTTACTGGGATGAGCCTTTGCTGTCCTCTCAGTCTTGGGAGAGGAGACAAGTCATTGGAAAGGAGAAAGCACCTCTGTTCAGCACTGATTCACAGACTACCATGAACTCATAGTCCAGGCTGTTATTACCCTGATGAGGCTTGTGTCTACAGCCCCATCTGAGCCCCATTCTGCTCGGCACAACACAGCATTCTGTAAAGATGATCCGTGCCCCACGAAATCTTGCTGAGAACTCTGCCGTGGGCAGGTGGCACTCTCCTCTGTGACTTCAGCTAAACAAAGACAGACCTGAGCCCACCTTGTTCAGCTCAGGAATCACCAGCAACATAACTCTGGCCAAACACTGCTCTCTGCAGGTTGTTGCTGTCTCCCAGGTCACACAGAGCTCCAAGCCACTGTGGCAGTCTGTGACTCCTTCCTGAGCCACACTGGTTCAAGCTGGCTCAAGCACCTAAGTCGGTGTATGGATCAGAAGGTTCTCTGCCACCAAAGCAGCACCCTCCTGTGCAGGAACTGGCCATTTTGTCTGAGGTCACACCACGAGCTCACAGAAAAGCCAGAACCCAGCTGGGTGCAGCCACCATGGTCCTGCAGGCTTTGGCCACCTCCCTCAGGGTCCCTGTGTCAGTCCAACTGCAGGGATGTTGTCCTGTCATTTCAACCTACAACATCTTTTCACATGTAACTCTGGGGTTTTTGTTTGGGATTAGGTTTTTGGGTTTGGAGAGTTTTGGTGACAAAATCTTCGAAGTCCAGAGACTGTTGTCAATATAAAACTTACTAATGAGAATTATCTCTGATACAGTAGTACAGACCTGGTCGATGCACATTTGGCCTCATGTGCTATAAAATAGGTAGATAAACAAACACAAAACCAGTGCTACACATTTATCTTTGCAAGTCACTACACTTTTTTCAGGAATTTGTTACAGCTTGTGATTTCATAGTTTCACAACCTTCACTTATTTTACAACACCCCTGCACCCATTGGTAGTGGAAGATTTACCTTTTGCATGTGAACCTGACTTGTCCAGAAAGGGCAATTTCTTTCTCTGCTTCACTTTCCTCTTCCAGCTAATTGCATTACAAGATTCCCATGAACTGGCTCAGTAATTCACTTCTTGTAGCCATTTCAGCAACCAGGGACTTTATAAGTATATGCTTATTACATATTTATTTTAACATCAGTGTTGGTCACTGTAAATCTGCTATGGCTCCACCATCAACAACAGCAAAACAGTTTGCTTGATGCAAACATGATGATATATATATTTTTTCAGTGCTAGTCAAAAATATTTTATGTCCTATAAATAAAAATCAGAGACAGGGCTAAATATTAAGTTTATTTTTATGTTGCTTTTGATTTTTTAAATTTAAATTAAACTTTTAAATTAAGTTAAACTTTCAGATAGAAATATTTAGCTCTGTTAAGAATTTGCAGACTTTACTATTATCCAAGTAGGAAAACACTAAACATCGTAAATTCTTCATCACATAAAGTCTTTGCTTAAAGACTGCATATCTTTAATGTCTTTAAAAAAAGAAAAAAAGGTACAATTTATAGCCTAGTTGAAGGAATTTCTGGGTGAGCTTCTGTGACCTTTGTTATGTATGAGGTCAGATCGATTATCATAATGGTCCCTTCTGGCAATGAGCTATGAATCTGTTAATTTTAGCTCAATATCCTCTTTCTCTAGGGGAGTAAGCCAACTGAAATTATATCACATTTTCCACTTAGGACTAAAGACACACACACAGTCCCTGCAGTTGAGCTGGCACATACTGCTGTGCCATCACACACTAACTTCTGTGTGCATCTGAACATTCATTCAGACAGTTGATAAGCCACATTGTTCTCCTCGGATCATGAAGTATTACTGATATCCCCATGATCAAAATCAGGCTGAGATAGCCTTTCTGCTCCACCCTCCAAAAACTGGGACATTTTGAAACAATTCCAATATTCATCTTCCTTATGACACAAATGTTTAAGTTCCTGTTTGGGAGTTCCCCTTGTATTCTATTCTATTTTATGTGTTATCACGGGTCATTTATGTGTTTTAAGAGGACCTGAAATTCTCTCAGTCTCCCCATTCCCATAGGTGGGGCTTTACACCAGAGTAAACAGATCCTGTGATACTTTGCCGTGATGCAAAGAGCTCTGCAGTTGTAGGTTATCAGAAGCCAAACTGAACAATTTCACAGTTAAGCAAGCCAGTGTGTTTTATAGCACCAAGGCTTCTTGGTGGCCAAGGAAAAGCCACAAACTTCATTTCCAGATCCAGCTGTTCACATGATACAATGTTTAAAAAAGGTTCTTTTTCAACACAGATAATCCTCCGGCAGTTAACTGAGAGCTGACTATTGCACTTTGGGCTGCTTAAATTGAAATGAAAACATTTTGTCCTGGCCAGCTGAGCAGCAGCATTCTGCTCCAGGTCAGTTCAGTGCTCCTTTGCCCGTGGCCCTGGTGCCTTCCAGCCACTGCAGAAAGTGGGGTGCAGCACACCTAAATGCTTTGCAGATTGCACCCCTCATCTGCTTTGAGACTTTTCATTCCACATTTTTCCAAACATTCTATGGGAAACAAATGAGTTATCTGGTCTCTTTCTCCCAACTTGGAACAAAAACTAATAGCGATATATTCAGATTTCCCTTGAGAAAAAACATCCCATTTTTACACAGTGTCTATCCAAGATGTTGAACTTGGATAGAGGAAAGTTTTGGTGAAAGCAGAGAGGAGGTTTTTAGCCCGGGAAAAATTACATAATATTTAATCCTGATCAGTTCCTCAATCCACTCTTCCATGGGGACATCCAAAGGGCTGTGTTGGTACAAAGGAAAGGGAGAAGGAAGAAATGTTTGGGACAGAAAACAGTGGCATGCAGCCAGGGCAACTTAATCCAGCTCTCAGGAAACTACAGCCTCAGAAAGGAAAGGTCAAAATGGGGTTTACAGCAGAAATGCAGACACAATATGATGATGGGGAGACAATATGCTCTCCATAATATTCCTGTTATCCTAAGCAAACAGTAGAGGAGAATGAAAAGTACCACGGGGCTGTTCTGTTGTGTTTGTGTAAGAATGCCATTTTAATTCATTTTCACCAGTGCCTCTGAGTCAATACTTCTTTAGAGCTACATTCTCACGTGAAATCTATATCCCAGCAACTGGAATCAAGACTGCCCCAGGTCAGACACTGTAAAGCTGAACTGCAACAGGAAAAAATGGCACTTTGTATTAATAGGCAAGAGACAATTCAGAGTCATAGTTCTCCTTTTGGACCTTCAGAAGGCAGAAAGACTCCTCACATGATTACAAATGTCCTCATTATTACAGTTTCTCTTGAACCTTCCCCCTCCACTTATCTTCATACCCACTTGTAGAGAGAGGCAACTCAAGGAGCCAGATTCCAGGGAAAATGGGTATACAACAGATCCATGCCAAATCTGTCTGCAAACGAACACTTTTGTAGATTTAGTTAGTTTTTTAAAGACTTAGACCCCAGATTCTTTGCCTCTCCCAGACTTTGGTCTCCCGGATTTGTCTAGTGAGATTCCTGTGACTTACTCACTGAACTCTACACTCAGACAGGGGACTGGGAGAAAGAGAAAGGCTGGTCATTGCAGTTTATGCTAATATAGAACCTGTAGATGTCCTCAACTACAAGTAAAAACTTGCTTTTTCTCCAAAAATACACAGCTGGTGCTTTTTGAAATGCAAATTATGCTGTGAGTACCTAACCCCCTTCATCCCAGCCCAGCAACAAACCCTTAGAGGATGCTTTTCTATGTACCCACAATCCCTGGATGCTTTGCCAGCTGAAGATAAAAATGCAGAAAATAATCTTAGTGAGGTGTCTGTAAATCCTCCACCACCCTGATGCCTGTGGTGAGAGCTGGGAGACTCAGAAGCAGCTGCTCATGGGTTGGGGTGACTGATTTTGTCCTCACCTCTCCCTTCACTGTTCTCTCAGAGGCTGCTGCCACTGCAGCGTGGGTGGGTGGGCTCAACCCCTTGTGAAACCATGCCTGCCTGGTGTCTTAAAGGCTTCACCAGATGTGCTGGAAACAGCCTCCAAGAGAGGGATGGCACAAACAGCTGAGGATAGCAATGTCCATTCCAGCTGCATCCATGGGTGCCTGTGACTCAACACCCTCAAGCTCTTCAGCTTTGCTCAGAAGCCACGGTGTCCCAGCAGACAGCTCACCAGTGTGTGACGTGGAAGAAAATCAAGCACTAGCAGGCCAAGCCTCGAGAATGCCTTCAGGAAGGGCAGCCCAGGGAAGTGCCAGGGACACCCTCCTTGTCCTGTAGGTTCCAGCAAACAGCTTATTCTGTGCAGGAGGCAGCTGCAGGGGAGGGAGATGTTGATGCTCTGTGTGTCTCTGCTGCTGCTGCAGCCTTGAGGGTGTCTTCTCCTGCAGCCAACTGCTAGGAATTTTCAAGCAATTCTGCTATGATTTACAAGAGACCTACTAATTGCCTGGAAATGCTAAAGAATTATAGATCCTGAGGCATAAAATATCTACCAACCTTAACTCAAACAAAATTGCTGTATATTAAATAAACTGAAGACCTATTATTTTCCCCATTCTAAGTGCCTCTTAATTGAAATCCCTGATTGTTTTTTCCAGGCCCTTCTCCAGCCCACGACCCAAAGATTAGTGATGCATGCAGGAAAGTGTTGTTAACATGCAACGATGTGTGGTAGGGAATGCCCACGATTATTTCACCAATTGCCTCTGTGGTCTGGTCTTTTTATTGAAGCAAAAGGGTCTTGCCAGACTTAATTGAAGTTAAATAAGATGAAATTTTTCCAGGGGCCTCTCTCTACAAATTACAAATCATATATATGACACTCAATTTTGCAGCCCATAATCACATTAGCAATGCCACTGAAGAGAACAGAGCTCCTTGGGTGAGTAAGAGTTACTTGCACAAAAACTTATTTCAGATTTGGTTACAGCCTAAATTGGATTCACTCCAAACTGGAAGTCTCATATGCCCTAGTCTTGTTCATGATTTTGGGGCAAAGTTCATCCTTTAAGAAATTATGCCAACTGCACATCAGATGAGTGTGGGGTTTTCTATTTAAGGAGTGGAGTGTTTCTAACAATTTAATTCCACTGATGCTTTATGACTATAATCCCAGATACTGTTTTTGCAGCTGGTTGCTAAGAATTGAAATAAACCCAAAGCACCTCTGTAAAAGTGAGCCTTTTAAGGTGCACTGAATGGCAGGAGGGCACACCTCTGTGAGACACTCTAGGAGACATATATGCTGAAGAGGACAGGACAGAGCCAGTCCGGCATCAAATACTATTTAATGTAGTTCAAATCCATAGAAATGACTGTAATGGGATGTTCAAGCTGAGCAGAAAGTTGAGTACCTTGTTTCCAATGTAACTTTCAGAGAGCAGTGTGTTTTAGGACCACGGGTGAAAAGCTTCAAGCAAAAGCTGTACCTTCTGTAGGCAGGACAGAGCCTGTGGCACACTTTGGGCTGACACAGAGAGGCCGTTCACACCCCCAGGAGACAAGGCACAGCATTTCAGTTGCTAATGGATGCACTCATCTGGGGTCTGCTGACCCACTGAGCTCCTCTCGGGCTCTGGCAGGCTGCCCAGCAGCCCCAGCAGCCCTCCCAGCCACACCACTGCAGTCACACAAGTTGGGTTCCACTGGGAGCCATCACCCAGTTTCCTTGGGGTCCTTTTGTTCCCAGACAATGCTGAAATCACTTCAGCCATTGTGGCCAATACCAGTGACTGCATAGCTCTCCAGAAACAAACCCACAAGGTTTCAGACTGACTTGAGCCACAGAGCTGGTCTGCACAATGAATGTCTGCACCACACATATCCACAACATGTCAGAGCTACAGGGCTCCTGGAGACACATAAAACTGTCCCCTCCTCACACAGACATTTGACTTTTGATCTTAATTCACATTCTCCTGGATGGAGGTGATTGCTCTCTGAGGGAGAATCCCAGCACCAGCTCACTGAACCAGACCCCCATAGCATGGTCTCTTTCAGCATGAATTACACATTATGCTACAATTTTGACATTCCCGGTCGCTCTGCCATGACATTTTATCTGAGGTGCCCTGGCCTTCAAAAAAAAGGGCTTTCTCCACCACAGAGGTGTCCAGAATGGTTAGGTGGAGCTTCCAGAAAATGTACTACCAGCAATGTCCTTCCCACACCCCAAATACCCTCCAAAATACTCCAGGCAATAAGTAAAAGTTTGCTTCTTATGAAAGATATTTGAAAGTCCTCTGGGACTACAGTAGAGATCAGGACAATATAAGTCTTTGGGATCACAAGGGCAGGAAACAATGAAACAATGTTACATTTTTTATTATTTTTAATAAAATGTATTCCATATTGTATTTCAATACTTCTATGAGACTTCTCTTCAGTCACTCATGGCCCTTAGAACACCCTCTTCACCTTCCCTGGGGGCACCTGACATTTTTAACATCAGCAAATTTGAATGTGATTTATACAGCTTCTTAAATATAGCCCTTACCTAGTTATAAAATGGTGCCCCAATTCTTTTATATACAATAACCATTGTGCTTACGATGACTTAAGCCATGTGTATTATTTTTTAAAAGAATTATATTTACATGGAATGTTTAAGAAAAGAATTTTCCAGATTCCGGAAGTAGAACCTCCTTCGGAACAGGAAGGAAATAATTAATTTTTACCTTAAAATCCAACTAGTGTAATGGTTTGTTATCCAGCGGGAAAGTGTGAGAGAGTTGCTTTTCAGCTTAATGAGGTGGATGTTTATATTAAGAGATTGTTCTGAAACTCTGGTGCCACCAGCAAGCGAATAACAATACTCAGATCATACTTCAATCTCAAAACATTTTAGAGATGAAGTCATTAACATTTTGGGACGGGGGGGACACATGAGGCACAATGAATGACAGGTGACTTGCTCAAAGCCACCTCAGAGGTCTGTAGCAAAGCTGACCTCTTTGAGCACTGGACTCCAGTCCCTCTCTTCTGCTGGTCTCCACGACTCCTTCCTTACTTCTAAAGCCTCAGTCACAAAGTCTTTTTCTGTAGTGGTTAGTTCCTCCTCACAGGCAGGACCTTAGGGAGGCACTATGTCATACTGTCAAGTTCTAGAATGCTCTGTTTTGTATTTTGAGCTCAGTACAAGGAGATTTGAGAATGGACAGTAACCCAGAACTTTACAGTATTTGGAAAGTCCTATTTAGAAATTAAGAGAAGACAATTAAAAAATCTGCAGCCTTGCTGGATCAGGGCATTGCATATTCACATCTATTCATGTCTTCCATATGACCCCATTTCTGGAAATGTCCAAAATGGATGTGCAGGGATTTGAGGAGATCTGAGCAGCAAGTGTGTTTTCTCAAATAATTTCTGAATAACTCTTCTTGCAAAGCTGAAGTGCCCCAACTCTATCACAAACCAAGAGCAAAACCCCATTCCTCTTCAAATCTACAGGGTCCTGCTTAACATTTGGGGATTTGTACTGCCTCAAGCATCTTCTTTTGGACTATAAAGTCTTAAGCACTTATTTTGACACGTGTGAGTAGCATGACACCAACACTGATATCCTGGCCATGTAGTGATTAGGGAAGTGCTGTCTAGTCCATTCCACATTCCTGCTGGTGATTCAGTTCCCTTTGTACCCTGCTTTGCTGCACAACCTTGACAATAAATAGGCTGCCCTGCTGTGTCCCAGTGGTGGGGCTGCCTTTCAACAGTAAAAGTAATGTGCAAGTAATTCCTGAACATAATAGTTTTCTGTTATTTTCAGGCTTCAAAGCACTTTGAGATCCCTCAGAAGCTGGGGAGATATTACTACTTCTATAGAATATTACTCGTCCTACACACATGCATGTACCCCTAGGACCCAAAGGCAAACACGGGGGAACTTAAGTCCTAGAGCTAAACTCCAGCTGCATTCATCACCTCATCTGTTATTTGATGGACTTTTGCCAGTGGGCATTGTCAACAGGAAAAAAAAAATAGAAGGAAAAGAACCTGAACAACTTTCCAGCTAGTATTTTAAGGCTGTGAGTAACACACCATTTCCAAGAAAGGAGAAATATAGATATTTTGGGCATGTGTCCTGTCTTTCTTTAGTTGGCTATGGGGAAAGTAGGCTACTGTATGACTGGTCTTCCAGGATGATCATTGCATTAATAAGTCAGGAGAGCTGGGAGAGGGGAGAGCTGGAGCCCCCTGAGCCGCCTCTTCTCCTTTGACAAATCCACCCTTCATGTGAATACAGAAAAAAGATAACTAGTAGGAGAGAAGATTTGATGCTGGGGTCTCCATCACATCCACCTGTCAGTGACTTCAAAGGATCTCCCAATAACATGTCAGTGAAAGCAAGCTCCATGCTGGCAGTGACCCTGCCCTGTGGGACATTGTGTGTGCCTCCACTAACCCCCATTCACCTCGCAGAAATGGTCTGCACAGCCCTGATCCCTCATTTCAACTCTCAGACATCACTTTTAGAGAAGTCTCTCCTTGTCTAAAGAGCAAAACTAACACTAAAACCCAAATGCATTCCTGAATGTTTGTATTCCCTAAAACAGCACCTTCCCAACCTTTTCTATCCCTCACTTGCTTTATTTACTCACACTTTGTTCCTTCATGACAGGGAACAGTCTGTGTTGAATCTGGTGGTTGGCAATGTGTGTATGCAGTGAGGAACAGTCAGGTTCCTGTACCCTGATCTGCATGAGATCAGGACAGCAAAACTGTGTGTCCTGGACCTTCTGTACTTCAAAGGATGCATAAGGCCTTGGGATTTATACTTCTGGAGCAAATATATTTATTTTTTCTGGTTTCTGTAAAATAAGATGTCGGTACTGGGTGTGTAGGCAAATCAGGTATTGGAATCCCATAGCCTTGTTACAATGCCTCTGTGGGATAACTCAGACCTGGACCCCAGCATGCCACAGGCCAGCAGCTGTGGAGGTTAGCTAACCTGTATCCTGCATACTTCTAACATCTGTCATTCAGTGCCCAAAACATTCACCTTCCATAGGAGCAGACAGAATTTGCACATTTACCAATGCTTACTGTTGGGCTTCAGGAGGCAAAGCACCTCCAGCATTTGCTCCTCAAAGGATCAGAGCTGCAGATCCTCTTGCTGCAGATCCTCTTGCAGTGATTCAGAGCAACTTCAACCATCTCAGCTTGAAGCTCTGCAAAACATTAGCACAAGACATACCAGTGCATGACTGGACACTGATTCAGAGTTTTTGTCTGATCTCATTGTCAGTTCTTAGGAAAAAGGAGGAAAGGGGGAAGGGAGAGCTGGATTCAAGTCAAAGTCATTAATATCCTTCTACTTGAAGAATGAGCCCAGGGAGAAGAAGCAAGGTCAAATGTACATTGAAGTTGTGAGATACAATAGCCACCAGGCACAGCTGAAGTCACAAAGCAATACTTTTGCCTTCTTTTTCCCCGCTTTGAACTCAAAAATTCTTGCCTAAGCAAAACTAAGTATCGGGGCAGAGACAAATCCATGTTTATGCTTCTTGATTCTGAGGCAGAGTGAAGCAAACTGCAGGGTGGAGCTGGCTGAAAAAGAACGGTTCTGGGCCTCAGAGATACCATCAATCCTGTGCCACAGAGTGAGTGCACCCTGTTAGAGCTCCGTGAGTGCTGTTGCAAGTGTGGTCACCTCTGGGCAACTTGTGAGTTCCAGAGCATCCTTAAGCAGTAGAAAGTGAGATATTCAGGATCTCTGAACCAAGCTACTGTACTTGTCCTACAGTTGGGAGAGAGGGTGCTTGATAAATGGAGATGGTTCAAAATGAGGAATTCTCCTAAAAGCTGCTCCTTATAACCTGTTACTAAAGCAAGAACCCCTTTTCCATACCACTGTCTAGATCTGACTTGTTGTGAAGCCACTGGGAAGAATGTCTGCACTTCCACCGGCAGGTCCTTGAGAAACCAGTGTGAAATGTGTTTTCATGAATACCTGCATTTTCCACGGCTCTGGGAGGGACGTCTCCATCTGGTGGTTAGGCCAGGGAAGAGAGGCTTACAGACCATGCCCCAGCTTGTCCAGTTCTGAGCGTGCCTGCTCTGCTTCAGGGGCTTTGGCTTCTCCAGCTGCACATTGATACAGCAACATTTCCCAAACTTCCAGGGGGTCCTGTTATGTCAGAGAAAGGCCTGGAGATTCTTGGCTGGACACTCTGCTGTGAGCTACAGCCCAGATTCCACCCACTCAGCTCAGCCAGAGCACGAGGGGATCAAATTGTCATCTCAACATCTGGTTTGAATCCAGCAAGAGAGATGCTGTGGTGTCACACACACGCACACACATACACACACACTCAAGGGCTTACAAGTATCAGGTTGTGGTGACATCCCAGTGGTTTCAGAAGGTGGAGGTGCGAGTGAAGAGAAAATCTGGCTGTCCATCAACGCCCAACTACTATTTACTTGGCTTTCCTTAATAGTAAGTATAGAAAGTAATATCAAGCAATGCCAGCATTAATGCCTTTATCAACTCAGCATCCCTAAGAGGCAGGGTAGTGTTGTCAGTCTCACTCATCAGCTGGAGAACCAAAGGCCAAGGGTAGCCAAAGCGAGTCAACCCAAATCCTGGGCAGGTCAGAGGCAGAGTGAGGAGGCAAATGTAGGTCCTCCACCATTCAGCACAGCCTGCTTTACTGACTCTGGAGCCTGGCAGTGGTCAGAGCAAAGCTACAGCCCAGTATAAATACTGTAACACAGCTTAATTCCCCAGGCTTTGTGTAAAGAGGTGTCTCAGCCAGGGGACACACTCAGAGGCCTCAACAGGAGAGCTTTGTGTTGTCACCAAGTACAATGATGAATTACCTGCTAGAAGGCAGATCTCATCCTGCACGGCAGATGGGGAACAAGCCATAAGGATAGCTCACAGGAGCATGGAGCAGAGCAGGGCTGGGTCCTCCTGCTGAGCAGGCACATTGCATCACCTGCCACAAGGTCCTGGCCCCAAACTGAGCATTTTGAGGGGAAGCCAAAAGAGAAGAGTGGAAGTGGATGGGAAGGTACAGAAAATGGCAGGACTTCATGCAATATAAGCAAACACATTTGGAATGAAAAAGGCAGCTCTAATCAAATGGAACTCTGAATTTCCCTCTAGACACAGGGTATTAAAAATAATCCCAGCTGAATTTTAGCCACCTCTCTCACAGCATCTCCCAGCTGCTTCAAAAATAAACAGCTCTGTCTGGGTGGAACTGCAGCCATGCATGATTTTGGGCTCCTAATCTGAGTGCAGGAATGGTGAATAGAGTTTCCCTGGTCCATCTGTCCAGGAGGGTCTGCCACATACAGTTTGTGACTGCAATGCCAACTGCCAAGTGGATAGGACACAGTGAAAGGAAGCACAAGGAGAAGGGTTCTCCCACGTTTTAAGATTTAGCATAATTTATGTGCCTTCAAGTGCCTACAGGACTCATTTTACCCTCAAGCTCTCCAAACCTGGGACAAAAGTTTAACAGGAGAGCACGGTTTTCTCATGGAGCCAGAGACAGCACAGGCTGCAGGCTCACTGGAAGACTCAGGACATCTCAATGACCATGTTTAGCTACAAACAGTTGTCACAGAATTTTCACCTCTCCCCTGGTGGAGGACAGCCACAAGTCTGGAAGCATGGGAGCTAGGGAACACAAAACTGAGGCTTTATGGCTGCCAGGGAATAGGACCCAGTTTTGGGTGCGAAACAGTTCCTGACTGGCTCTTGGGTTTTAAGTGATTTATGTTGCAACTTCCACATTTTTAAGTTATCTGAAGTTGGTCAGGCAAAATCTCCTGCACCAGGCTCCACTGATCTTCAGACACCAGAAAGCTTTTCATTTTTTAACAAATTTTCTCCCAGGGACTGCAAGATCTAATAGGAACCTGGCAGATGACAAATGAGCCCATCCCTGGCTGGAATGCTGCTCTTTGTCAGTTGTCTTTGTCCCCCTCTAAGTCTAAAGACCAGGATCCCTTCCAACTTTGAACCCTGCCAACTCCTAACACTGTGCAGAAATCCCCAGGAGAGGCGGAAACCACTCTCTCCAGCAGACTCCAAGTCTCTAGCAAGTTCCGAATTTTTGAAGGTGTTAACCTTATTTGAAAGGGGAAGCAAGTAACAGGGCTAGTCCATGGCAAAAATAATCAGGCTGGGTGGGAATTGCAGCTCCTTTTGACGGGGCCACACAATCCGCTCAGCAACAAACCCTTTGTTAATCTCCCACCTATTTCCTGCTGCACAATTAATTGTCGGGCGCTACTTGAGGGAGGCAGCAGTCAGAGGCAGGCTTTCCCTTCCAACCCAGCAAGGGCCACAGCACATCATGCTGCCCTGGAAAGCTCCTTTCTGAGGGACTTGGCCAAAGGACAGTTTCCAATTCTGGTTGCTCTATTTCAGGCAGAGCACGTACACCCACCCCGAGCTCACTGCCTCATTGCCTTTTTACTTTCCTCAGATTCTGCTGAGGAAATTCTCATTGACCTCCATCTTCTGGTACGTCATCCTTGGAGAGCAACTGATGTGCTCAGCTGTGACGACACAGCACAGCCTGTGCCCTGCTCAGACCCTGAGAGTGTCCAAGGCAGCCTCTGCCAGAGATGCAGCCACCTGCCCCCACCACCCCCACCTGCCGTGGGCTCAGGGGGAGGCTCTCAGCAGGGCAACCCCCCAGAAGAAGCTGCAGCCACTGTCCTTCCCAAGCTGCCTGAGTGCTGGGGGGAATAGGAGCATGGCTGGGCACCTTCCTGCTCCCAGGAGAGGTTTCCCAGCATGGACATGGTGAGAACTCATCTGGGGGAGCCAAGACTCACCCAGCAAGGTTCACATGTGTGCATAGAAGCACCCGCCTGGCACAATTCCTCCTTGGTAATTTTAGAAATGTCTTTCTGGCACGAGTGAGAAGCTTTTCATAGAGGACACACAGGGCATGGGAACAAAGAAGGCATGCACAAGAGAGAGCCTCGGGCAGTGCTAGACAAGGGGTTCAGAGAATGTGACAGAAATTCAAAATCTCACACTGGAGACTTCGCAAAGCAGCAGCAAAGCATCGCTAACAATCAGCTCCATCCAGTCCAAGGCCTCACACACGCTCCTGAGCCTGTCACTTCTGCCAGCTGTATTCTGGTGTGACAAATCCAAATTTTTAACATTCCAGCGTGCTTTCCCCACCTTTCCTATACGGATTGCTCATTGTTCTCTCACTCCTCACGGCTGGCGATTGCTTCTTGCAATGTAGATGTTAAAGAGTCACAGGTTTCCTGAAAACTGTAGCACGGGCTGTGAAACTAAACAACACGTGCTGTACAATAAGTCATAAAGCATGTGTGAAAAATAGTTGACACAGAAGCTGTCATGGAAACCAGTGCTACTAGAGCACACACAGCCACAGGGCTCCCATTAAAGGCTGCAAAGTTGAACACAAATGCTAATCACTAAGGCAGAATATATTAAATTTACCATCATGCCTGATTCAGTCTTTACAGCAAGTCAGTTGAAAACTACAACCATTTCCGCTGGCAGTGCTGGATGGTAGTTAGTAGTAATTAAATTACCAGAAATCTTCTCACAGAGAAATTCTTTTCATCTTGTGTACCCTAGAAACTGTTTTCACTGACTAGGGACTGATTTTCTCCTGGGGAGTAAGTCTATTTAAAACAGACTATACACATTTCTCCAGCTTGGTTTTTATTCTCCTACCAGCCCCCCTGAGCAACAATACCCTGCAAGCAAGAAAAAGCTCAGGCTGGAAAAAGAAACGTGGTGAAACCAGATTAAGCTGTTCAAACAAGATAAAGAGAGACAGACTGAAAACTACACAATATCCTGCAAGTATTACAGGCATATCCCACGCCACGATCAAACCTGTGGTTCTTAGATACCAGCTAGAAGGTAGCTACTGGCCTAAAAATATTCACATATATAGGTACCTTTTGACTGCTCACAGGTAGGGAAGGAGTGGAGGAACCTTGCCCTCTATTATGGAGAAAGAGCTGTACAGCCTCTCCTCATTCCCCAGCCTGGCACACTTCTCAGCTGGCCTCGCTGGCTGGGCTGCAGACGAGGGTGTTGCATGTTCTGCTGCGATGGGGACACTCCAGAACTCATCCCTGGCAGCAGCATTTACAGCCAAGAGCAATGCTGAGCTGCCTGGTATGGTCTAGATGGAGGTGAAGGATTCTATTTTATTTCCCTCTACCACTTTGTTAGAAATATTTTGATGTATCCAAGGGCCAGAGCTATGCATATAAGTGTATTTTTCGTGCTCTCTCTCAGGGCCTGGTCTTTCTCTCAGTGACTTCAGAAAGCTTCAAGATTGCACTGGTTCAGGCTATGAGGAAAGCCAGCTTTTTCTGCTGACTCTACAAACATATAACAAGGCTTTTACTGACCTATAAAGGAAGCGTCTAGGCCAGGGTTGTCAAAAATAGGGCACCAGCAAACTTATTTCACCTTATTTTTAATCCACTCAAATACCATAGGCTGGAAAGTTCATCTAGTGCTCAAATGTTTATAGGGATTTTATTTTGCTCAAGAGGCTGTAGAAAGAGAAATGGTAAAGGAGAAAATAAAATCCTTATGAAGAAAAATAAGGACTGGTTGAAAATTCCTGATGAAGAAAAATTAGCGACGGTTGAAAAAAATTGTCAGAATTCTTTTTCTGGACAGAAGTCAGGTCCTTGAGTAAGTAAATTTTTTAGAGCATATGAAAAATGTGTACTTTCTGTAGAAAATAGAGTTTGTCATAACCTTTTAACTGAAAAGTATGTGATTCTGCCAGATGCTCCTGGTTAACTCTTCTTGGTTTATAGGTGAAAAGTTGCCTTGTTTCACAGGGACATCCAAGAGGAAGAGGTAGGGTCAGGTAGGAAGTGTCCAGTTACAGTTCTACAAGAAGAGATTTTAAAATAAACTAGAGAATGACTACTAAATGAGAAAGAAAAAAGAATCTTGAAAAGCGGATGAGACAAGAAAGGGTAAAATAAAAGCATAGGTTCAGATTTAATAATGTACATAAGAAGGACAAAGTCAGTGCTCTTCTAATGTAGGAGTCAGAATGAGGTCTTTGGCCAAGACTGGGGCCTTTTCCACTGCCTTCTTTACAGACAAGATCACAACCTGTTTTTCCTACAGTTTTGTTCACTGCACATACCTTTTTATTATGCTCCAGCATATCAAACTACAATATGCACGTTTTTTATGACACATAAAAGGTGCAAGCCTAGCTAACACAGATGGCTACGTGACAGTCATGATGGGAACACAGCAATATTTGCCATTAAACAAAGAGCCTTCAGTACATAAATATTGAAGTGTGACACAAGATCAAGCTGTAGCTCATCAGACTGAGTGTAGCTTTCCCTCAGACTCACTGAAATCCAAAGTTCTGCTGCCTACCCCATGTCAGCCTAGGCTTGTTTCTTCAAATGAAGGATGTCAATGGTCTGGCTCCAAAGAAGGCATTATCTCTTCACTTGCTCCTTCCCCACATGGCAAGATGGGGAGGTGACTGTATTTCTTACATTTCCCATTTAAAGTTAAAATTCTTCTACTGATGCTGCCAGGAGTATACAGAGGAAATCACACTGGCTCTACCATGTCAATACAATGGGACAAATTTACACCAGTGGAATTTGTGACCCAAACTGACACACACCTTAGCATTTTTTTCTATGAGACAGACCCCAGAAATGCCAGTTTTATCTCCCAAGCTTGACAAAAGCAGCTTAAAGGCTTTCCCATCACACTCAGAGTGAGAGCTGATAAGGCTGAAAATCCAGAAATTGCTTACTTTACAACCCTGAGTCCCTTTCAAGCCGACCTTCTGCCCTGAAAGCCTAAAACTCCTCACCAACAGCTATATTTAGGCAACTAAGGGCTGGAACATCTGGGAATAATAACAGCAGTCACACTTGGAAATGGCATTTATATACCACTGTCTAGCAAACACCACCGTGCTGCAAAAGCTTTCCAAAGTCCACTTAGTAGATTTCAGATTTTTTTTCAGGAAAATTACCTGCTAGACAATCTGTGCATCACCAGATGTGATGAGTGATAATCACATGAAGGAATAGCCCAGTTATTTAAAAAAAAAAATCTTAAAACAAAGCTCAGCAGTGTGACCTGGAAAATTTTTTAAAAACCATAATAAAAAAAATAATAAAAAAAACTTTAAAAAGTGTCCCAAACTTTCTTCAACCAGAATTTTTTCATGACCTCTTAGAGGTGTATTTTGACATGGCTCTTCCAGCACTGAATATGCAAAGCCGCCAAGAATCAAGACATCTCTGACCAATGTCTGAGAAAGAGGAAATCAAACTGATGGGTATTTTCACCTCCCAAGCTGAGCAGCATGTGAAAAAACAAACAAGCAGCCTTCAGGATCTCACAGTGATTTCGTTTGATTGCTTCCTTTTAAAGGGGGTTGCAAAGCTAAATGGAGCTCTGGGTCAATATTAGCAGCATTAGTTGTTTGTCCAGCCTGCCCTTCATCACAGCTTGCCTAGGGCTATTCATGTTCAACACATAAGTAAGGAAAATAACTAATCTCAGGTAAAAGTTCTTTGCAGATATCCAGTATTCTGTTGGTTAACCCTCAGAGTCCCTGAGAATCCCTAAATGCTATGGTAGTGTAGAAAAATAACTAACAAGCCTACTTCATACCGCTTCTAGAGCAGGAGTAAATGTGGGATCTTGCTTGTCCTGACACAGGACTGTGAGTGGGATGCAGACATTAGCTGCTGTAAGTCCTCTTTGCTAAACTGTCCTGTACCAGGAATGGGTGATCGCTTGTTGGAGCCAGTGGCTAAGCTTGCAGTGAAGTGCAAAAATGGCAGGCTGCAGTTACTCACATGGGGGTGAACAGCTGTACCTGGAGACACAGCCAGGACAACCCAGGAAATTTTATGATGATGGACTGAGCCTAGCAAATATCTTTATGCTGTGGCCAAGAGGTGAAGTACAGACAGGCAAGAACTCATTTGCATCCAGACACATCAGTACACTGAGAATTTAAAAGCATTTGATGTGTCACACTGATACGTGAGGCAAATAACTGCCCATGGATGAGATACTCATTCAGATTTACATCTCTGCCTCTGCCTGCTTACAGTCATAGCAGTTCCATGTGATAATTAAGTGCCTGCCACACCAGTACTAATTCCTGGAGTAGCAGGAGCATCCTAAGTTTGGCAGCACACCATCAGCACAGGCAGCACACTGTAAGACTTTGGGATTTGTTAGCATTTGCAAAAGTCAACATGCAGGCATGTACCAACCCCTACCAGAGCTGAAAGCACAGGCTGGGCTCCTAAGTCAACAGCATGATCCCCACACTGAGTGCTGGGATCAATGTCAAGGTCACTGTGAAGCTGTGATCCAGTGATCCTCTGAGTTGCAAACCCCCTTATCCTTTGTTACCACCATCCAATGCAGTTTTGCTGAACCCTCACACGTGAAGTCAACACCATCCTGTCTTCATCCTCTCTACTGGGTATTTGGTCAGCAATAAAGGCTGTCATCCCAAGAAGATGCCATGTAACTCCCACTCTCCTTGCACCACACTTAGTCTTCAACCTCCCCTTCCAAGTCTGCAAGGAAATGTAAAAGACTGTTTTAGGTAAGATTGTTTCTCTGAAGGGAACTCTGAAAGGAGTCTGAAATATTTTTATTTACATGGAGCTTAAAAATTTCCAGAAAAGTGGCACCCTCTGGACACTCTTGGTGTGCACTGCAAGGTGCACAGCCTGCAGAGGAAGGGCACATCACATATTACTGAGCTGGTAGATCCAGGTCCACCCAGCAACCTTTGGCCACCTGCAATGTCACTCTCCCTCTTCAGCTCACCTGGGTGACTGTACAGTGTGTGTGTGCTTGCTCCATGCTTTGCAAGTGCTGAGGTCAAACTGAATTCCCACTGCCTCTCTGATTTCGGCTCCAGGCTCACTTAAAAACCCAAAGTTGTATCATGTAGCATGCATTCTTTAATTTTAAAATTAACTTCTGAGGGGACAAAAGGTGAAATAAAGTAGGGAAGTAGGACAGCGAAAGGCAAAGGAAATTGCTTTACAGAAACACATTTTATTAATTTTGGTACTGTCTCCTTTTCAGCTGGCCAAATAATTGTTAAGATTGTTTCAATTCCTGCAGAGGAGTTTGTGGAGACTGGAGTGATATGCACTTGTCACGACTCAGTCAGTCAATTTAAGGTTCCCATGCATCAGCCTCCGAGCCAGCAGGACACTTCATGACTCCACTAACAAAACCAATAATTAGAATTACAGAGAGTGACAGCTATGGAAAATAAACAGCAACAAAGATTAAAGACTCCAAAGCTGCCCAACCAATGGGAGCTAAAGTTTATGTACTCAGTTTAAGAAAGACCTTGTAGAGCTCCCCTGTGGTCTTTTGGCAATTTGATTTAATTTAGTCTGTTCCTCCAACAAATAATTTTTAAATTAAAAGAGAGGGAGAAAAAAGAAACCAACCCAAACACTGCAGTGCATTTGTCCAGTGCTCAGACTTGGTTGATTACAGCTCTCTAGCTTCCAGGAAATCTTGGAAAGCTTTAAAAGCCAGATAACTGTTACTCAATCCACAAAATCTTTTTTGCTATGTTTCTCCCTTTACTTGACCCCAGGAGGGCTCAGCACATCAGTCAGGGAGGCAGGAGTCCCCTGTCTCTGTAGAAAGCGACCATCACCATACACACAGCCAAGGTGTGGTACACGGGGCTCCATACAGGTAGGGCAGCAGGAGCTACTCCTGGTAGAGCCCCTGCACCACTAAAGAAGTAAGAGAAGGATTTAAACACACACTTTCAACCCAAACAGTAGAGCCATTATTACTGTTAGCATCTGTAACACACAGGTCAGCTAACAACACTGTTTTCTTCTGGACCTCTTCTTTGGGCACTTGGGCTTGCCTTCCTCTGGTCTACACAGCCTCTGATCAGGCAAGTCATCAGACACTTCCAAGGACACACCTCTTCCTTCTCCTGCCAGACTTTCATACCCTGAAACCTTCACCTCCTCCTGTGCAGAGGGGTGTGTGTGTGTCATTGCCCCATCCTCTGACATCTCTCCCCAGTTCTGGTCATGCTATGGACAATCTGCAAAGCCAGCCATGCAAACATCAGCTTTCCTCTGCTGCCCCTGCGGGTACAGCCCTAACTCACCTTTTTCCAGCCCGAGACTGCAGCAGTTTTAACACAGAGATATGCACTGCAATGTGCCAAAAGGGAATGAAAGTCAAAGAGGTAGAAGGAGCCAAAAAAGCAGATCCTATTCTGACACACGTACGAATCTCTGCAGCTAAACATCACACATTGCAGTAAGAAACGACATGTCTCCAGACACCTTTTCAGCCTGGAGGGCTACACTGCCAGAGTGCTGTTTCTCTTCTGAATCACAGAACATTGTCATAGCTACAGAGTGCCAAAATCAAGAAGAAAACACATGAGAAAAGTTACCAAAGCTTATTTGGCAAGGATGCACAAACAAACAATGCTATGCTTTAAAAAAAATCCTTTTACCAGAAAAACAAGGCTTTGGTGTTTAAACCACCACCAAGCAACTTCAGTAGCACAGTGACTGTAGAACTTTGCTGGGACGTTGATTTAATGAATAAAATATCTCAATAAACCAACACCATTTCAAGAAACACCTGTTCTTGTCTGCTTCCTATACAAGTTTTGGCATGACTGACTCTTGCTTAGCATTGAAATCAGATGAAATCATAGCCCAAAGCATTACACTGAGAATTAAATGGATGAATTAACCAACACCATCAGAAGCCCCAAATTCTCATTCAAGTCGACCCTGGTGGGCTACATGCCCTTTGGAAGAAATTACTGTGTATTTGTTGCAAAGCACTTAAGAAATCACTTTTTGTCCTTCAATTCATTTTTATCAGTAAAATAACCAGACAATGAATGAGTTTCAGGTTTCAGTTTCAGGTTTCAGTTCCAAGTCACTTATCTTTTCCTATATTAAAATGGAATAAAAAGAGAAGCAGTCATTTTTGCAGTATTTCAAAGGCTGCTTCATGCAGAAAAACCAATGCCAACATTTTGAGTCAATATTACAACAATCAAGTCTCTCACTATACTAATGATCTGCAAGCAAGTATCACTTTACATCCTCCTTCATATATTATCTCCCTTACACCTAATCAATCCCATTGTGATCTCAGTGTGATTTGTAGAATCCCTTGTTATTTGTCAGTGAGAGGGAAGGGCCAGAGTCTTCGGGGACTCCTCCATAAGCCAAAAGAATACACATCAATTGGTAACATTTAGAGCCTCTTGCAATCACTCTTTACAAATTCCACTCTAATTGCTAGGCTGCCATGGACCACGCTGCGTGCCAGCAGTTCCCAGTAATAGGCTTCTTCACATGAGGAGTGAAAGAGATCTGGCAGTAAGTGGTAGGTAGTGTCAGTGGCTTTCCTGAGTAATTTCCTGAGTTCCTACAGAAAATGAACCTGTAAGACAGCTGCCTTAGAGTTCAAGAGGCATAATCAGACACAGATGTGAAATAAGGGCAGCTCTTTGAGCTCAGTGAGAGGAATACATAATTTTGAACACACTGCTGCATTGGTGGCTAATTAGTTCCAATAAAATTGGGTGTGTGCTGTTTGTCAGGGCTCTGAAGTCATTAACTCCATTAACTCCCAGAACACAGATAACAAAACACTCTGCCTGACCCACCTGTGCTGTCATCAAGACAAAACTGCTCATGTTGAGATTATTTTTTAAAGGTATCTTATCAAAACAACTGTTTCATATACTCACTAGAAGTACTTCCACCACCTTTCCTAGCTACAAGTCCCTCTCTGACCCCTAGGTACACCCTGTCCTGCTCCTGAGATCTGTCTGGAGGTGCAAAGGCCAGTTCAAAGCTGAAATATGCAAGCCTAAGTCCAGGTTTTCTGGAAAGTCACCTTCCTCCTCTTCCAGTGATGGAGCACTGGAGAGACAACTCTAAAAGCCTTGGAAGATGGAGCACAACTGAAGGCCAAGGAGTATTAATTTTGTGGAAGTTGGATGTTCTCCAGTGAAGGCCACCTTTCAGAAGAGCAGTAGAGTGGCTCAGACAGACAGAACATGCACCTGGAGTACTGCTGCTTCAGAAAGAACACTGTTTATGACTTCAGATGGAGTCTCTTCAAGCAATTCAAGGGGCTGAGATGTGCTACTACAGTGTTGTAGTTTTCCACCAAGTTAATTGCTTCCAATGAGGTGTTTCTTATTTTCCCCTCCACTCTTAATTAAAAGAGCTAAGATGTTGTCTAAGCCTTGTTCAATCACGAGGAAGAATCCCCTTGACCACAAAGAATGGTGTATCAATCTGTTTACAAGGACACATCATTGCTTTGTCTCCAGCAGCATGAGCAGATTGAAGTTGCTTACATAATATTTACAGACTGGTTTACTCCTAGGAAAAAATCCTGAATGAATCCCATAACACCTCCCCTTTTCTGTGAATCTTAAAGATAACTTCTTTGATGAAATTTAATAAAAATGACTCTTTCTTACTAAAATAAGCATATCTTTGAATGAGTACCATGAATTTTTATCTGGAGAAGTGACAGATCTTACATATTTTGCTCTTGTTCAGTGAGTACATTTTTCTACAGCATTCCTTCTCCCTCCCTACAAGAGGAAGCTTGTAAGTGCAGGGTGGGATTTTTTTTGCCAAGCTTTTTATTCACCAAGCCAAGACACTGCTCAGCCCCAGTATCCTGACCATCTGATCTTCTCACTGTAGGAATAAATAAGGAGAGAACAGGCTAGACTTCTCTTTAATCAGCACTGCACTCCCTGAGAAGGCCAGAAGGCAGGCAAGATCACAACAGAGAAGCTGTGGTCATTGCAGGTCATGGCTGTATTTGCTTTCTGGCTTCCTTCCAAAGCAATACCTTCTCTTGGACCAGAGTTTATTTTGCATTCTGAAAATATTCTCAACAACACCGTTTCCTTTTTCAAGTTATTTTTTGCGCAGCCCTTTGGGAACCTCTGCTGCATGCTGGCCAGCATGTGTGCGTGAGCACATGCATGCCTGGCTCTCACAGCACCACCCAGGGCAGCTCAGAGCCTTCCCAAGAGCTTCTAACCTCTGCAACCTCTAGCAAGTCTTGAGTGGTTACTCCATGCCAGGCAGCTGCAAAGATGTGGCAATAGAAACAACCACTGATCTCATAAACCTAAGTGTAAAGCGTGTCTAGCTCTCTCACTCAAAACTATATCTTTTTTCTGAACATCACATACAGCTCAGCCATGGCAACATCACATTGTGAAGTTAAATCATGCAGGACACTTCTCCAAGTGATTGAGACAGAAGCCACCCTACTACCAACATTGGCCTTTCTGATACTGTTTTGAATTCACAGACACCTCATACATATTAGCCAAGGTCCTCTCCCAGAGGTCAGACTGTAGATACCATGAAGGCAGCTGCAGAGGAGAGCTACATTCCCATCTGGCATCCTCTGATCTAGGATCTCCAGTTCAGCTGTCCTAATTCTGCTCTTGCTAAAGCCAAAGATCCAGTTTGCATAGTATCCCTTTCACCTCCAGTTCAGACACCAGACTTAGCAAACAGTCTCAAACCTTCCAGATGACAGTAACATTGGGTCACAGCTGACCACTTCTCCATGCAGGAAATGGAAGATTAAACAGCTCTCTGGTTCCCCCAGCAACAAAAACTCGGGGCATTTCATTCAGCCCCATGCTTTAGTTTCTCAGAGGATGTTTATCCACACGCTGCCAGAGCTAGTGATGTACTGCAGGTTTGGAGACTTGTCATGAACCAGCCACAGGATGAATCGAGGAGCAGATTGCAACCGCATGGTGTTTCTGAAGGTGAAGAATGGCTCAGTGAGTAGGAGCAAAGGACATTGATTAATCTTACTTAAAAATTACACAGCTTACTTGTCCCCACAGAGTATTTCTGTTGTACCAGAAAAACTGCAGCTTGAAACATATGAGAAACCACATTCTGTATTTAAAAAAGCCTCTGTATTTTTTCAGCCACCATGGAGCTAGGTCAGGCAATGCTTTCCATGGATGCTGGACTGAATGTAAAAAGACAAGGCTGGTGACTTAGTGCTGCCTCCTGAACAATGACCTGTTCCCCTTTTAGAAAAGAAAGAGAAAAGTTGAGCTTGAGCCAAAAACTTTACAGTGATACAGTAAACTCTGACTCTGGTTTTTGGGTCAAGTTGCAGAGGCAGCTGGGCCACTGTGGCACCTATTCAGTATCCTACTGTTGGAAAATTTAGTTTTCTTGACCTTTAGATTTTCTGTTGGAAAACAATGCCAGTAGAATTGACCCTGGGGAAGAGGAGGGAAGCATGGATGGATTCAAGAAGAAGCATTACACTTCAAAATATTCCCTGCATCTACTCAGTTCCTCATAGTCCCCTTTTCTCCAACAGACCACACTAACCTCCCAGCTGTCTCTTAACTGCCTTGAAATAGAGATACTCTGAGCTGCACCTTCCCTCATCTTTCCCTATCTAAATGCCCTCTCTAAAGCATAGCTAGGATATATGACTGACTATTTCTTTATACTTCCCTGGTGGTTTCTGTGTCTAGCACTAATCTGAGTTGCTGTACTGAAGGAGAGCACAGACTCCCTCAACAGTTCAGGACACCTGAGAGTCTCTGCTTGTGTCACAGATGTCAATATCAGAGACCCTTCCCTGGACACAGCTCCCATCCCAGTCTGCTTTCAACTCCAGGTCGCTCAGGTTTTATTTCTGTTCTCAACTCTACCTTAAATACAAACTCTCATGCAAAATGATTTCCAAACAACTTTGAAGTACAACTGCAGCAAAGGTTACCAAGTGAATGTGCTTGTTTAGATGCTCAGAGTGCCCCAGCTGAGGCAGACCAAAGGAAAAGAGAATAACAATTTCATCAAATGAGCCACAGAATTACCACACCTCTTCAAATGAGGCCATTCTTATCACAACAGGCAAATCCCACTAACAAATTTAATTTTCTGTGCATGGGCAGCTTCTTAGCAATATTAGAAATCTTTTGGTTTCTTTCCCAAAGAGTGGATGGACAAAGTGGGGAAAATGTAATTTCAGGAAACAAATCCTCAGGACCACTGCAGAATCTGTAATCCATGAAGCTTTCTGAAAACCACTTTCACAGCATGAATCATTCAATACCCATCACACACACACTGCAGAAAACATCTCCCACCATACAGAATGCCCACAGATAAATGCCATGTCTCTTTCACTTTCCACCCTCCCTGTCTTTGCCTCCACACCATGCTGCACAGGGAGCAGCAGAAACAGCCACTACATGAATGAAAGGATCACACTTCCACTCATGGCCTTGCCTGGAGCAGCTGGGGCTTCTAAGGATCTGAGGGACAGTGAATTCCTTTTGTTTGATACCTATTTCTTGAGCTACCACTTCAAAGGTACAGTAGAAGGTGGCCTTACTGTAAAAGTTCTTTTCCCACAGCATTCCTAAATCCCTTCCACCTAGATTTATGTTCCTCATGTTAAATAAATACAATAGCCTTACTGCTAATGGTGAATAAGCCATGGTTGGTTTGTGTTTCAGTAAAAGTTTAGTTCTTGACAAATAGAGATGGTCATATTATTATATATATGATGTGAACTGGAGAGTAATGCAATGCTAAATGGTTTAATGAGCTGGAAGAAAGAAATTGTTTTTGCAGGCCTACCAATATCTATAATTCATCCAAATAATTGGCAAATGGAAGATCCATAGCAGCCAAGTAATCCTGGCCATTCCCACCTGTCAAGCAAAGAAAATTGATGATTAAACAAAATGTCTGAATTTGTTGATAGCAATAAAAGCTTGTGAGTTGAGACAGGATCTGAGCTAGCAGAATCCAAGGAGACTGGGAACACTTTATGCTGGCTAGATCCCACCAGGACAGATTGTGATTGGGCTGGCAAAACAAGCAGCTGCATTACCCTCAGTGGAGATGCAGTGGCAGAAAATAAAATTGCTGGATTTAAATTACCTACTGCTATTGCTTATACACAGCTTTCTGGAAGGCAGAGTTCTGTAGCCTTCTTGGCCAGTCTGTGTCAGCCATCATGTGAATTTCTGTCAAGATCAAGGCTCATGAGAAGATGGATGTGTCCCCATGCCTCCCAAGCCATATTCCAGCAAGAGGAGCTTTTAGACTGTTGAATTAGACATGAGGAAGAAGTATGTCAGAAAAACATAAAACCACCCTGATTTCAGTGAAGCCTCTTTCTTATGGCTACCACCCACTCAGCTTCACAGAAATAAACATTGCAAAGTGGACACACAGCCTCCAGTACCCAGACACTGATGGGGTGCTCTGGGATGTATTAAACTTTCTGACACAGAACAGCAGCATCAGTGAACTTGTGAGGTAACAGCAAATATACACAGAGCTGAGCACTGGTCTCGTGTGCTGCTAAGACAACCAGAGCTGGGGTTCCCTTTCTGGCATTGATCCAATGCTTTAGAAAAATTGTGCTGTTAGATGCAACCCCAAGTCAGCTGTCAACACCCTCTGGCTTCTGGACCTACACGCTGCTGTTAACATCTGCCTCTGAACAGATGATCTGAGCCTCCCCAGATTCTCTTGACTCTAGGTAGTGACCAGCCTCCTGCCTCAGGCCAATGCACAGCTGCAGTTAATGCAAACTCTAATGTGCAATTGCACCAAGAGCAGGCTTTGCCATTAGCAAGGATCTGTGCTTTAGATTCTTCCAGGACATGTTCCTGATGCTCCCTAACATGGAAACCACAACACAATCAAGATTTGACAGTGTAGAAAATTTTCCCTCTTCACCTCAATAAACTCATATTCTTGGTCCTTGAATCATTCAGATTACTTCTAGGACATCACCAAGTGATCAGGTGGATGCAAACATTCTGGCCATGAAAACAAGTAGACAACATCCTGGAGAAAAAAAAAAATCAAGAATAACTATTGAACTCCCTTGTGATCTATTACTTTTGCAAACATATGGAAACTAAGGTATAAATCTATGTGCTTCACCTGAGTTCATAAGTTAACACAGGTTACAAGAACCAGAAACAGTCTTGCAAAACCCAAGATTGACTACTCCTTATTGGCTATTTTCTTACTGACTCTTGAGTTGGGGAGGGGGGGCAGAAAGCAGCAGTGTGTGTTTGTCTGGTTTATAACAGCCACTGAAAAGCCCATTTCAGAAATATAATGGTGCAATCCAACCATCTCCATGTGCTCCCGCACATGCTGTTCAAAGCAAGGCTTTTCCCTGCTCTCAGCAGTGCATAACTGTGCTTTCACAGTGGAAGAAGAAAGCACCATGGATTTGAAGAGCACTCTCAACATACATTAGTTTTTAAGAAAAATCAGCACAAGAAACCTCAAGCACTTCTTCAATAATTTGCAACTCTGTTCTCTCTGCATCTGGTTTAATCTTGCTTTCATTCCAACTTATTTCAAGTCAAGCTTCCTGGTTATTAACCGGAACAAATTGCTGTCATGTTCCCTTCAGTTCGGTAATCAGGGGAAGATTTTATATCCATAAAATCACATTAGATGGTTGTGATAACACTTTTGGGGGAAGGAGAGTTAATATGAAACTCCTGCCAGATTGAACACATTGGATACTTTCTCTTGAGCTACCACAGCAGGATATGCTCCACACCTCCAAGAGAGTGACTCAGTGAGTGCTGTCTACATAAACCACCAGCAATGCATAAAGAAATGTCCTGTCACACTTCCTAGGTTTGCATTAAATGGGTCCTTCTGACAAGAAGAGCAAAGGAAGGAAGTTGCAGCTCACATGCCCTTGATTACAAGTAAATCAAGAGATGGCTGGGAAGTTAATCTCAGATGTAGCATTTGCAGAGCATTGTCTTTGAAGCAATGCATCACTCCCTTGTGATGCCCTCCCATAAGCAGCTGCGAGTCCTTTAAAATATTCCTTTCCTAAGGGTGACATACACAGACAACAGTTAGCTGTTTGAGGTATGCTTAACATCAAGGAGGCACAAAACCTACACCTGGGCTGTGTCACACAACCATGTGCAAAACTGGAATCCAGGGACTGCTCCTACGGCCTCCACGTCAGGTGGAATTCTGCTGTCAGCCTCAGTGTGAACATCATTCCTGAAGGTTCTTACAGCAGTTTCCTCAGCAAACTAAATTTGATTCCTGGGCTCATTGTTGCTGAAAGAGTGAAAGGATCCTGCTGACTCTACACTGATCATTTTCACCAACATTAGTGAACTGAATCAGGTCACAGATGGACCCAACAAACAGTAGAGTTGGCAGAAGTAACGAGAGGAGATGACACAACCTGGATGAAGAGCAAGAGATACACAGTTCTCAACAAAAGTGTGTTAAACAAAATACCGTCAAAGAAAACTTTTAAAAATAAGGTAAAACTGAGAAGCAGTTGCATAACAACTGCAAACACCCACTCAGCAGCAGAGGGGTGCACAACAGCACCCTGTTCACCCACAGCACAGCTGCCAAGTAGCTTAAATCAGCTGTGAAACTCTGTCTCCAAAACAAGGGTCCCAAGTGCCAGGAGGGAGCTATCCTGCTCTGATCTACCCACCACCTGGCTGTATTAGTTTGTCACAATGCGATTATTCAAAGCTTCAGGGAGTTTAAAAGCATGCTGTGTTCCTAGTTGATAGCATGTTTATGAACATGCTCTGTTCCTATTTGGCACTGGGTCATCACTGTATAATTCAGGAGTCACAAGCTGTCAGGCTGCCAGCAGCACACTGTACATGCAGCACGATGCGTTTTGTTGTTTCACCATTGTTTAAGTTTATATAAAATCTTAATTGCAAATGGAAAAAAATCTGCCTAGTCAATCAGGCCTGTTCTGAAGAGTTTCCAAAAGCCTGCTCTGAGTTTCATAATTGGGAAGTTCAACCCAGCCCAGAAAAGATTTACTGGAGTTAACAATAAGAAAGGACTTGCTTGAAACTGTTGCCAAACTCCAACTCAAGACAGAAAATCAGCTGGAGAGCACCATCTATTGGCCAGCAGAATGGCTGGATCGCCAGCCTTTCTCTTTTTAGAATCAAACGGAAGGCAGCTCCCGGCTCTGCACCGCAGGATGCGCCCGGCACACACAGCCCTGCAGGGAGAGGGACACTCCGACCATCGCACACAGAGACCCGCCCGGGGACAGCTCTTTCACGTGCCCGACAAAGATTTTGGCTTGAACGAACGTGACCCAAGGGCCAGCTGCTAAGGGGAGGACAGTACAACAGTCCAGTTCTTTATTTCAATGCCATTTTCCCCACCACCACCTCTTGGTCTGGTGATTTCACGGCACAACCAAGCTACCAGTGTTTTCTGATTCTGGCTTTAGACAACCACTGAGCCCCCACCCAAACGTCCATCCCACAAATGAGCAGCATCCACACTGGTGAAACCAGTGTTAAACTGGCACCTGGTGGTTGTCTGTGCATGGCACAGAGTAAATTCATCAGAGTAAATTCATTCAGCCTCTTTCTCTCCATGCACACAGCAGCATTGTCCTGAGTGTCTCTGCACAGAAGGGACAGGAGAGGGTTAGCTTGCATCTCTGCCTTATTTCTGTGACACTCTCTCAGCAGCCCCATAGATGACTGGTTTATCCAGAAAGTATTTTTGACTGCAGAATTTTGTTTCTGAAGATTCCTACTCCAAGCTGGTCTTATCTTTAGGCTATCTCTGTTTAGATGCCCAAGTTTAGGTTTCAAGGACTGGCCTATGAATCCTACTTTTAACTGCAAAACACATCTCCCTGGGGAACGCTTTCATTAGAGCTGGCTAACATTTTTGGCCACACAAACAGGAAAGAAATCTTAAGTACCTTTTCACTACCTTTTGTCTAATTACCAGTTGTGTTTATTAGAAACACCATGAATGCACAGAAATTAAATTAATGTTGTCCTTTTGCCCAGGGAGGCTGACCCAGGCCACCACCAAACTCCACGGCACTGGCACTCTCCTGGAAAAACTCATTAGCAGTCAAATAGATTGAAAGGTCTCGCTCAGTGTCCACCTCCAGCAAAGTCAGAGGGACCTGGCTGTGGTACAAACATAAGAGAGACACACAGCCCCACAGCAAGACACTGCTGCAGGTAACCAAGATCAGTTTCCCAGAGCAAAGCCAGTGATTCAGGTCCTGACTGGACATGAGAAAGGCTCTGAACTGCCTGAGCAGTTCCTCCTGTGAGTCACAGGAGAGCCACTTCTATCACATGTGGTCTCTGGAGCATTTCCAGCTCCAGTAGTTTTCCAAAGACTTTTTGCAGAAGCTGTACAAAGTTGTAAAAATGTAACTTATCAGCCATAATTGTTAATTAACTATCTGTGATATCAAGGAATTAAATAACCAGTACAGACTGTGTTTCGGTTTAAGCTAAAATGGAATTTTCCAGAGAAACAGAAAAGCTGTTTTGGTCAACCATAAATATTTAGTATATGTATTTTTTCTAGAAAGAAATCTGTTAATAGTTGTGTTTGGAGTTTTTAAATTTTTTTTTTCTAGGAGGAGTGCTAATTTTGGAGTGGGTACAAATGCCAAACTTCAGAGCAACCAAAACCCGCCCAATCAGAACATCTCAGCTCAAATCAAACACTAGATGAGAAAGTAAATCTGACAGTGGCAACAATTGCAGCCCCAAAGGCCTGCCCACCCTAGCAAAATTCCTAATTTAAAAGCACAGGAAACAATACAAAACTGGATTTCATAGGAGAGAGAGGTCCTCTTTTGTCAGGGCCCTTCCTATGATCCCCATTTAAACTGGCACAGAACACAGCAGGGGATGTGGCAGCGCAGGAATGGAAAGGCAAGCCATGGTAAATTGCTACAAGTGTTAAAATAAATCAGCACAAATAAGGCAAACTCTGTGGCAAATTTCTGCTATGGGGTAGAGAGAACCAAAAGTTACAGCTGCAAATAACTTGACACAATTAGGAGAAAAATCAGACTGTAAGTTACTCCAAAAGAGGCAGGCAAGGGAAAGTCCAAAAATAAATCAACTGTAAGTTACTCCAAAAGAGGCAGGCAAGGGAAAGTCCAGCAAAAAGCACCCTGTCTGAGCTGCCTAAGTGGAATTCCACTGGGAGAAGGCCAGCAGGTCTGAGGTCTCAAAGCCCAGAGCACAAATTGGAAAATAATGAAGCTGGTCCACTGCAATTGCTAGAGAGGTGACAGAGCTGCAAAACAAAGGGATTCTGGAGTTAGGGCAGTGGGAGAGATCAGCTTGCACACACGGCAAGGGGTTGGGTTACATGTAATTGCTCCTGTGAAGAGTGGGTGGTTTGCAAGTGTTATGACAGCTGCAGAGCAGAGGATGTCTCTGCTATGAGACAACACAAAGCTAGACCAGAAAACAGGGAGGCAAAAGTCACCGGACTTTCTAACCCAGGGCAAGTACTCTGTCCCAAGGCACTTGCACTATGCAGGTACTCCAGGAGCAGGAAAGTTTATCAGCACTCATACTCATCCATTTGTTCCTCCATGGAGCACAGAGTGGCTCTACAAAGACCCAGAAATAAACTTCAGGGTATCTAACAGGTCCCTTCACTGCACAAATCCATGTGTTAACCTTACGAGTGGGACTTTCTTCTCACAACTTGGCAGGGCAGGGCTGGGCAGTGGTGATTTTTCAACACAGACCTACCATATTTATCATGTTTTCATCCTCATTACTAGAAGACAAAAAAGCTTTAACTGCATGTTCTTAACATGACAGGTTGTCTTGCCAATATAATGTGTATTCGGAAGTTCCTGGAACTGCATAGCCAATTACAGCGTGATTTTAACCTTTAAATGACGGATAAGTCACCTTTAACTCCATCTTGACATCTTTTATCTAGCAATGCATTTGGCAGCCAGTCCCTCTTGTATGCATTTTCTATTTAAAACACTTAATATGAATGAGTGAGCAGCAGACAGCTAGCACATTCCTACACCAACAGCTCACACACACACAAGAGCTCGCCTTAAGGCTTGCTGCTTTTATAAAGCTCTCTGTCTGCATGCCAGTTTGGGTACAGTGCTCACAAAGCATCCCCTTGTATCCAAATAAACTGGGCACTGGTGCCTTGTAAATGCACATGCAGGGAGCAAGCCTGGCACTCTGCCACAGCCAAAACATGAGCAGGCCCCCAGGCTCAGGCCAGCCAGCTGGCTGGGGCTGCTCAGCCTGCTGGCACTACCACTGGCTCATCTGCCAGCCCTGCTGCACCTTCCTGCTCTTCCCCATCTTGTAGGACCATGTGGGTGATGGTTTCTTTCTTACTGGCATCAGCATCCAAACCCCTTTTGAAATGCTTCACACGATGAGTTTGTGGTGCAAGCAGGGTATGCTTTCCCCTTCTGATTTTATTCCACTGAATCCTATTTTACTGTGCAGTCATTGATCTCTAAACTATATTAGGGTATCATTTTGCTTTCCTGTTCTGGGGAAACTGGCAAGTGAAAAATGTGTTTGAACAAAAAGGGAAAATGTCCTGAAGTGGACTTCCCGCTGCCAGAGAGGCACAGATCAGCATTATTATCACAGAGAGCAAGACAAAAGTCCATCTTAACAGCTTGTTTTTGATACTGCAGCAACAAATGTTCTTCCACAGTAAATGTTCTTCCCATATAAATGAAATGGGGACCCCTATCCACCCACCCTGCTGCCCTGGTGCCCAGGATTCTCAACACTTAATGCCCGTTTGGCCACTTCAACTGCTTGGCCAGCCTTTGTTCATCATGTCTTGAACCCTGCAATCTTTTCCCCAAGGATATAAGCCATTACAAACCTTAATGGCAGAGCCCACTTTAGCTCAATCTGGACAGACCCAAGTGTTTTCAGCACAGGAGGTCTCTCATTTCAGTCCTGGGGGAATCTGCCTAGACAACCACTGCCACAGAACCAATAGAGCCAGATTGTGCCTTGAAGGCTTGGGCCCATATGGGAGCACCACTGAGCTGCATGATCCGGGCAGAAGCTCAAAATGTGATTCTCCAGGAGGAAGTGCAGTCCTTCCATTGACTAACAGTCATCTCTTCTATGCTGAAAGCATTGCCCCCTTTCTTATTACCAGTGAGGGTGGCTTGTGCCTGACAATTTCCCTAAGCTCTGAAAGTAAGACCCAGTAAACTGAAGGGGAAGGAACCGGTAGGAAAAAAAGCAGTAAACAGATGAAGACCTTGTATCTGTCCCATTCAACATAATCTTTAAAGAAAGCAAGACTAGGCATCTCTGTCTCATGTGCTGAAAGAATGCCTTTTGGTCCTGCTCATGTGCTTTCTTCTGGACCTGGTCGAGAGCTGTCCTTGATGCAGAGCAAAAACCTGTCTACTCCATCACAAAGTTTGACTGTGCCAGGAAATCTAGGAGTGAAACAGAGAACAATGTTTCAGAAACCCCTTTTCTGTCCTTCACACCTCCCTGTCCTTGCAGAAAGGGCAGACAGCTAGCAGAGTGGTTTGCTGCAAGGGGAGGCAAAGCAGCACAAACTGCTCCCAGTGCACACGAAAAGAGGCACTTCTGCACATGCTAGGGGAAGGGGAGGTGACCTGGGAACCTGCAGCCTGGCAGCCACAACTGCACACTCAGGCACACTCTGCTTCTTTCTCCCCAGCCCCTCACTATTCAGTCACACAATAGTGGCTCACAAAAGCCTATTTGACCTTCACTGAGGAAAAATTCTTTTGCCTCTGGTTTAACAGATCTAGCATTTCCAGCAGAGAGAGGATCTTTGGCCTGTTGTCATTCCTTCTGAGATTTTACCTAAGAAAAGGCTGAGAAATTCTGCCCTTCCACTGTAACCCAGTACATACAAACCATGTGCAGGACCTGACCCTGTAAAAGCCACAGCAGCACTGTCAGTGATTTTACTTGGCCATGATTTCACACTTAGTTTTCTATTGAAAGAGGAAAGAGAAGCCCCCACTCTCTCTAGTGCTTCCCAGTTATCCAAATCTACATCACAATTTGCACAAGAGATTCTTTGTTATTTTCCTTTCCTGTAGTAGCACAAATTTACATGCAACAACCTTGGCCTTTTTGATGTCAGATATGACTCATGAGATAGATGCTGGCTTTACTGATTAATCTTACTTATGCATGTCTTATTCCTCCCCTATGACTTGACAAGAGCATTTATTTCTGCTACACTAGGAACAAAATCTCAGCTATGTCTCTGGAGCCTTACATATTGCAGACTCTGTCTCTTTGGCCCCCTGCATTAATTTTCTTCAAATGACACCAAGGGGCCAATATGTTAAGTTTGCACTATTGATCTGACAAAATTTTGGCTTCTATTTATAATCATTTGTATAAAAAGCATCAGTTTGGGTTAGCTTAGGCCTATTGTGGAGGGAATCACTGTAGCACAGATCATTCCAAAAGTGCTTTCACTTTCTGTACTTGCTGAGCTTTGTGTTTTTGAGGCAGTGTAAATTGTGTCAGGGATACTGACAACTCTCTGACGTGCAATTGGAGGTGTACACTGGAAGACTCTATTAATCCCAGCTTTGGTCTCCTGCCCTTTTTAAGAGGATTTCTTTATAGAATTAGGTATTGATCCTACTCTAGTTATTGGAGTTCATTCACAGCTGCATGACTCCATGGCCTGCTGGCATAAACAGTCTAAAATCAGATTAATGATTATGAGCAGCAACACACAAGGTGCACCAAGGGCAATTCCAATTACATACTAAGGATGGAGATACCTGAACTCCTCTGGACCTCTGCCCTGGTGTTTTACTTTCTTTACTCTTCTTTTTCTTTATATTTCAGAAAAAAGAATCTGAGATTATTCCTCACATGTTATTCTCTCAGGTTTGGGAAATCACGGTTGTATGTAACCCATGCTACAGGCCTTCTGATGTTTCTTTAGGCTGACTTAACTGTAATAAATTTAGCTGTCATTACATTCTTTGATATTTAGTCTTAATTTTGGGGTTTGACATTGTCATAATACTTCCAGTTATAAATTAATGTTGTTCCCAGCAACTTTACAGAGAGAAGGACTGTAAACCAGCATATCTTTAATCAAAATATTCAGAGAACACCAAGGTTTTCCTAACAGTGATAGGTGGATCCCACACAATCAAAGGAATTCTCTCCTGTTCATTCCACAGTTGTTCATGTGTATGTTGAAAAAATTCTTGCAAGCTTCCTTCTGATGCAGGAGCTGTGAGTTCCTAGATCTGCTCACTCAGCCTGCTCATCTGGAAAGCATACTGAATGCTGAGAAGGTTGTGTTGTGTCAGCAGCCTACCCCCAGGCATCTTTTCTCCAGCCTGACAGTGCACTGCCTGGTGCAACCATCTGCCCTCACCCAGCAGTTCTGGGAGGACCATGTTCCCTACACTGACACTGAAACACAGCAAGACAGACATTTCCAGGAGTATCACACATCCTGGGGATGTGTGACCGTGAGGGAAAAGCTGCACCATGAAAACATTCCCATACATGGAAAGAATACAAAGCTTCCACTAGAAAAAAACTTGGATTCTGTGAACCAATTCTTGATCTACTTTTGTCTTATTCTTGCAGCAAGATACAGGAATGGGGAAGAAGTGTGCCAACATACTGAATAGATTGAGCATGGACATATATTTTAATGCAGGACTTACTGGCTCACAGTTCCTACTGTGTCCTGAAGAAAAGCATAGCAATACCTTTTGTAGATACTTAAACAAAGGTATTGCTGCCCAACCATGTGGAAAAATACAAGCCAGAGCTCCTACATTCTAAAAGCACATACTGTATACCCTACACTGTAGCAAGCATTAAACTCAACAAACCTAAGTTAAAAACAGAGGACTATTCACTGAGGAATCTTGATCTGAAGTTCTACCTTTTGAGCACTTGAAAACCAACTAAGAAAATAAACCAATAAGGTAACTGATTGATCCATATCTGGGAGAAAAAGAATTGTTTGATATAACCAGCATGAGAATATAGCTAATTAGAACTATCCCTCCAAAAAACAGACCAGCATGGACACGGTCCCAAACAACTCATGTCTGCCTGTTTCTAGCTACATTCTGATCATATTTGTCAGCCTCTGGAATTTAGGAAATACAAGTTTTTACATGTGTTCTGAAAAGCCCAACAAACTTTTGCAACCTTAACTTCATATTGTCATAATGAAAAGCATCTTAGCAGAGGCTCTATAGAGCCTGGATCTGCTCTAGTGTAGTCTAGGGAAGGTTGCTTATGGATTTCAACCTTTTAGACTCAAATATAAAAAAGTTCATTCACACAAAGCAGCTCAGTGAAGCCAGATAACAAGGCTTAGCCTAGGCTGCCCTGAGATATTTTATTACAGATGAAACCAATTCCCTTTGAAGATAAGGGAATGCTTTATTTGATGGACTCTATTTTGCTTTTGGCAAGATCTATGTAAATCTGGAGTAATGCCATTAACTTTATAAAAACCTCACCCCAGATTTACAGTGATGTCACCAGGAGCAGGATCCAAGCCCGGGTTGATTGAAAAAGAGTACCAAACACTTTAATTGAGACTGTATCTTAAAGTAACCAGTGGGAAGATATTTTCTTAATTCCACTTGTGATTATTGTTAATTTGTAGTGAGTTATTAATGTAACCATTAAAGTTTAAGAACTCACATAAATCAGTATAATTTATGAGAGGAATTGAACATACCTAATTAACTCAAGTAGTTGGTTATTATTTTTTACTTTTTTTAAACCAAGTAACCAAGGCTCTTAATGCTATAGCCTGAGCCATAAAATAAAATTGTCTGTTTTGACAATGTACAGATATTTGGGATTTAGAGCATAATTGAAAGGCCCACATTTTCCTTAGTGCAATTTCCCTCAACTCAAAACATTCAAAGTGATATGCAGGGAGAATTATGTTCTTTCTTAGTCACTCAATGCTCTGCTTCCAAAACATCTGAATTTTCAACCAAAATAGCCCAAAAACATATATGGGAAAAGAAAACTTTTAAGTAAAAAATCCATCATATTCTTCAAAATCTTTTCTTCTGATTTTTGAGACTTCTTTTTCCATATGATGTTGACACAGGCTCCCAACTGGGTAATAATTAGCATTGACTCCATGGTTCAAAAGGCTGATCAATTGCTTTACTATATCTTCTTATAGTATATTATATTATATTTCTATTATATTACAGTATATTACAATAGCAAGAGCTCTCACTCACAACTCCCCAGAGAACTCCTGACTCCCTCCTCTGAGAGCTGACACAGCTGTGTCTCTGACTGGTCACCAAATCCAAACAAGCAATCACCTTGGGTACAATCTTCAGAATACATTCTACATGGGCAAACACATGAACAGAAAGAGAGATAATAATTGTTTTAATTCTTTTTCTCTAAATTTCCTAGGCTCTGGCCTAGAAGAATTCTAGGAGAATTCTCTCTGTTCCCTCTTCAACTGAACTGAGAGTCTCCACAGTGTGACTCTTAATGCCAAAGCATTAAGGCAATGGTGAACGGGTTAGAGTCATGCCATATTTTTAAATGATACTTCATATAACATTAGGAAATCATTTGAGTTCCTTGCAAAGTCTACTTCTTCCTTTATAAATGTTTAAGGCTCAGGGGGACCATCGTCATAATCTGGTCTGATATTCTGCTAAACAGGCAGCCAAGTGTTGAGAGGGAATATATTGTGTATATTGTTAGTACTGAGGCTTTGTATACCCAGTCCAGACATGGAAGACTTCATAGTGCCACTTGGAAGCTTGCACTGTTCTTATCATCTGGACCTACCAGGCTTAATTGATGGAAATTCTCTATATTTATTCAGCCATCATAAGAAATTTCATGATACAGAGCTAGGATTATACAACAGCATAGATACCTCATGGATGATTTTTATCTTTTCACCCCAGTCTAACTTGCATCTAGTACTGCCTACCATTAGATCACAGCCTCTAGAGGCATTTGATGGAGGTATGGTACTTTTTAAACCTCCCAAAACACACAGTTAAACCCCTACACTGAGTAAGGTCCCTCGCTGATGCTCACCTTGGGTCATTCTGACACAGAAAGCAGGCTGCAGGGGCATCACTATTTCATCAGTGATGTCAGCAGCCAGAACATTTATCCAGATCCTATTTCATGTTCCAACAGGCTCCTTGCCTCAGAAGATGTCATAGGGTCAGCAGAATAGATCTGGGGAAAAGCCCAGAGATGCAAAGGAGAACGCCAACCTCAGAATAAGTCACAGAGGGGTGGTAAAGCACATCGTACCACAGGCAACAGCAAGCCATGCAAAGCAGAAAGATGAAAGATGTTTTCATACTATTCTGAGAATTTATACTCAGGGTCTAGTATGTAATCCCAAGCTTTATGACAGTCTGATCAGCTTCTTCTGATTCAATCTTTCTAATTCTCACCTCATGCCCCCTGGTTCTATTTAAACAGTCCAGTTAAAATTATTTTCTTGGCCTGGTATCTGACCACGTCATGTAAACCAAATCTGAGCCAGAGGCAAATCCAGCTCAGCCTGTGGTTCAGGTTTGGGTTTAAATCAAAAGAATGCTTGTGATTTGAGTAGATGGAACATTAACAAGTAACAACAATATAATAGCCTATAATAATAAGTTTACTTTGCAAGAATAGAGTCACAGATGAGTCAAAAGAGGAAACTAATCCCCTGGGTGATATGGTTGTAGGATTAATATGGTATGAACACAGTTAGATCTTCAGAGACATGCAAACCTATCCAAAAGGCAGTAGGGTTTGTTTGGCACCAAGCTTCCAACTTTGACTCCATCCTAATAAAAAACAGGGTTGTATATATCTTTTTATTTTCCCCTAACTTATATAAATGTATTTCAACAATTTAAAGAGCAAAACCTTCCCAAACTACCAAAGTCTGGGGGCCTCTGTTTTTGCAGCTCTAACAATTTTACTAAGACATCTCCTACTCTGTGACATTTTAATTATTCACAGCACCAGTGCACTACAAGTGAAACATGCTGTGTATTCTCCATTCACTCATTCATTAGTTTTAATTAAACCCTCTAATTTTATTTATGCTGTCATGGACTGATTAACAATTTGCAGCACAAACCAGGAAGTTTTAAACAGCACCTTGAGAAATCTTCCTTGCTCTAAACAGGGATCTGCTATAATAACTACAAATCTGCTGGATTATGTTCTGAAAGGCAAAAGGAACTACATCAGCAGCTTCTGCAGTGCAATTTTCTTTTAGCTGTTTAACAAACCATATCTCAAGGCCTTTGGTGAGAAACACAGATGATGAGGTATCTAAGGGATTCAACAGAATGAAACTGCAGACAGACACGGTGAAAGTCCCTTTATTAGAAGCAGTCTAGGACTGAGATGGAGCAGCATGATGCAATAGGAACAAGTACCAAGTCCTACTCCAGCAGAGACTCAGGACACTTTAAGTGTTGCCAAAAGGATGAGAGGCACTGCCTGGAACTTGTTAAAGGATAAATTCACAGAACAGCTTAAGTAACTCTAAACAGAGTCCTTACAGCTGTAATTTACACATTTTATTATTATTTTAAATTCCTGTCATCCATTTGAAGTGTCTGAAACTTACACCTTCTGACAACAGACCTGTCTCTCAAGACCTCCATCTCAGTGATCTTTGAGCACTTGAACTCATCAGCATGTGTGATACACATCGAAATGCGAAGATTTAAGTTCACTCAAAGCAGCCACCCATATATCTCAGTGCAGTGTCCTGCTCAGCAATCAATTCTGGTCCCCAGATTTCAAAACAGGCCTTCCCTCACTCTTCACATCTGCTGCTTCCTCTCTGGTCCCCATCTACACATCTTCTTTTCACATTTGTTTCTGTCCCCACCCGCACATCTCAGCTCTGCCCCTCTTGCTCCTTCAGCAGTGTTTCATTCCCTCCTACCTGCTGGAAAAGACTACCTCAGACCACTTTTCCACCTTTGCCTGTTAGGTGTAGTTGTGCTTACCCACTGAGTCAAGGCAGATAAAATTCTAGGAGAATAAATAAACATCTCCACTGAACAGGACTCATTGAAAGATTTGGGGTGGATACACAGAGCTCCTGGGCCCTTTCTTTTACCCTACTTTCCTTCTCAGCTCTCTGCTCAGTACAATATATGCTTTATACAACTCTGAGTTACTGCCAACTGCTGTGGAGCCCACAAATAACTATTCCCATTCTTCTGTGGTCTTTTTGTGCAACTTAAAAAAATGCAATTTAAAGGCATTGAAGTCTATAATGAATCAGGGAGCTGTGCACCACCTCTCATTTTTATGGCACAGGATCCATGCTGCAACAGGACAAGCTAATAGAGTAAAGAGGGAGAGGAAAAACCTCTTCAGGGACAGCAACCATTCCTACATAGCCATCATCATTAAGTCAATCCCTGTTACTTTGCTTATAGACTTGAAATTAGGGAGAAATGAATAAAGAGTGAAGAACCAACATCTCATCTTCCTGACCTCCGCCCTGAGTACAAACTGAGGCCAGACAGCAAAATCCGTTTGAGTGTGTCAGTCTGAACTAAAACAACACAATCCTTTGGCACACCCTTCAAAATCTGGTCACACAACAATTCAGCAATGGGCTATTTATAGAGGCTGCACTACCTCCAGGCCTGGAGCAAAGTGCTGTCCCAGGAGACCCCAGCTAAGACAAAGCCCAACAGCGCAGGCTGAATCTGCCTACCTCATCAGGAGGGTTGGATTTCACTCTGGCCAAGAGCATGCTCAGCAACAAATGAGGCCTCCCATAATGTATTCCAATAAAAACAGAGGCTTTAAAAAGAAATCAGTGTTTTGTTCCCTTCCAAGACATATAAATCATTTTAAATTGTGCTGTTTTGGAAGCATTTGTGATTTCTTTTAGGCGATGCCTCCCTCTAGTGTTAAAGCCAGCAGGTGGACACCACTGGGTCTCTGACAGCCCAGTTTTTGAGGAGGTGAAAGATTTTCAAGTACTCAAATATTTATTATGCTTCTCTTCCTGGCACCATCAACAGTTCAAACACAGGCTGAGCAGGACTGCCAGCGAGCTTTGGGGAGCATCACAGGTGCTAGCAGTCATTGCAAGGACACCCAAACCAGTGGACAGCAGGTGAAAAGCAGCAGCCTTTGGCTGCCTGGGTAAGATGGCAATAGAAGATCCTGGTTCTGGGATGCAAGAGCCAGAGCCCTGTCCTAAGCTTTTCAGTGAACAACTATGAAGGATGCAAAATATGAAAGGCTGGTTTGAAAAGACAATAAACACCCAGGTTTGTCTTCCCTCTTTGCCTGCAGAAGATTGATGCCAACAATCTATTACATGCTTACTCGGTTCTTAAAACTTCTATAATTTTTTTCTCCTTTTTATACAGGACCTTAAAAAACATTACACACACACATATGAAAGATATGTAGCAAACACACACGAGAAGCAATGATCTAGCTGCAAGCTCAGGAAAAGGCCTTTAACAAGATGTAGCAGATTCACCTAGAAAGTGATTTTTTAATTCCTTTGGAGAAAAATACAGCCCAAATAACCACAAACACAGAGCTTTCCTAGAAGATTGGTATTATCAAGATCTTCCTTATATGTGAGCTGTTGTCCAGCAATATTTGTTGGAAATAAAAAAGGTGGGCAATATAACCAGAGAAAAGCAGTGGGAGAAACCTTCACTTCTGGAATTTGTTCCCATTTGCAGTCATTAGTTTTCCAGCCTAGTAGTGCATTAGGAGTAGATTTCTGCATTTAATTTCTTAAATGCACCACAGCAGGGAGAGTGAGGGAAGAAAAAAAAACAATTTTATTTCTCTGCAATATAAAGAGTAGCAGTTATTGCTTGCCAAGTACACAATTATTTTCAAAGAGCTTAGCATCTCTCTTAGGTTGATATATTAGCTTTATTACACTGCCATGGCTCTGAGAGATACTTGCCACTCAACTCGTTGGTACAAAGAGATACAGATGCTTTATTACTGTGGATGGAATTCCCATTTCTGCCAATGCTGCCGGCAATTCTGTGCCCTCCTGAGAAGTAATGCAGCCCTTAAATCATTTATTATCTATTTTCATCACAACTTCCCAGTTTTGGCATTTTGTTTTAAAAGTATCAGTGTGCCTCAGTGTATAGCATTTTCACCACCAGCACAGAAATCTCCTAGGGTGTTGGCTCAGACCCACAGTTGATGCTTCATCAGGAAAGGACTGAAAAATAGAGAAGCTAAACTGATATGCATTAAAATCTGCTACTGCCATCTGTTTTTCAGCAGAACAGTGCTGCCTGCGTGCACTAGGACACTCCACACCTGACTAACTGACCCCTCCAAGTGTTGGGATTTCCAGCCGCTAAGTTGGCCTCAGGCAGGACAAGCGTAGCCAACTGATCAGCTCAGCCACAAAAGCAGTATTTCTAGGAACAGCTATGGCACAGGGAAGCACATAACTGCTTAGGGAAGTTTTAGGTGAAACCTCTGGTGTCCATGCCATTTCAGAAGTCTAAGCAGGCAAGGGAAAATTTATTCTTCTGAAATTCAACCTCAAGATTTTACAAAGTTGTGGCTTATTCTAAAATTACATTCAAGTCTTTTCTTCCTCTGTGTTTAACAGACCAGCCTCTCTTTTAAGTACGTGACATTTTTTTTTTTAAAGCTAGTGTGTTTCAGGCTACATGAAAGATAGCTAGAAGGATCAGCCCCTGGAACAATCTACCAAGTCATGTAGTGGATTTTCTACTGTTCAGTGAATTTAAATCAAAATGTGATATCCTGGCAAGCCATCTGTGCCACCTCGTCTCCAAGACTCAGGCCTGATGTGGAAGTTACTGAGTATTTTTAGTGTCACACAGGAGGTCAGAAAGAATGATCTAATGGTCCTGTCTGGGCTTAAGCTCTATGAATAAATGAAAATCTTAGGCCTAAGCACTTTGGGACAAAGGAATATCTTTAAATATTTAGCAAAGCACTGCATCCACTGGGACTGCTCCACAAAGAAAAGTGGCAGTCATATGCCTGAGGCTCAGCCATCTCAGGTCACCTTAATGCATGTAAACACTGGTGTGATGAGAGCTCAAAGATGCTCAAATCCCATGGTCACTTAACTCTGAAAATGTACTGGTTTGGATTAGCTTTTTCTTAGACAGTCAGTCCAAGCCTTTCTGTGTGCTTGCTCCATTGTGATCAGTCATAGACGACATACAGCATTTCTTCAGAACAAAATCCATAAATATATTCTATCACAAAGTCCTTCCTTAGCCTCCAGTTTGGCAAAATACATACCAAAGTCTGTGGAGGAAAGGCCTACTTGAAAAGCAAGAATGAAGATTTGGCCAACTGCCAGCAGGTCACACCCTTAGCAGCACAACCAGGCTGTCAGGCACAAAGGGCTTGAGAGGATCATCTCCTGCTAAGAACCAGCACTTAGACACGGTAGGTTGTTACTGGTTATACTGGGTGCACCCCTCGGATGTGTTTATCATAGTTATAGGGATCACTTTAGAGCAGGAAACTGAAAAAATTATGGACTAAAAATTAAATCACTGCCCCTTTCCCCCTAATCACTGACCATAATTTACAGAACCTAATTTTTCATTACCCAATTCAGAGTCACAGAAACAAATTGCTTCCTTTCCAAGTTGTTATTTTATTTGAGCTTCCTTGGGGTCTGTTTGAGTTTTTTCACATCCCTCCAGACCCAACAGCTGAGCTCTGAGCTGCTGCTTCACATGGTCTGCCAGGATCCTTCCCAGAAACCCCATAAGGCTGATAGTAAGGGAAGACACAGTTTAACTTCCCAGTCTTGCTAGTTCAAGTAAAAGAGCATAATATCTGCATATCAAAACTTGCCAAAACCAGCTCCAGCAACAGTTGTCATCACTAATGCTTGCATACAGGAGGGAGGTGAAGACTGTGGCTATGTTACAACATTAAGAAAAACTAATCAAACAAGCAGAACTTGTCCTGCCCACAAAACCACACTGCCAATGGTTTAGCAGACTAGCTGCACTGTGGCAAGCAGTTATCTACCTGTAGAAAAATTTAAAAAGGGAAAACAAAATGAACATAAATGGAATTAAATTCAGCAAAATATAAGCATGCATGCATGCATGCATACATGCTATGTGAAAATATCAGAAGCCATATGTGTATGTAGCCAAAACCAGAACTGAACTTTTGGTTCATTAGAAATTAATTTTCTGTGTGAAAATGACTGCACTGAAAATATAACTTCAAAGACATTCTGTCTTATAATACAGATTTTGTATTTTTACAGCCTTTACAATAGACTGTTCCAGTCAATAGGTGAGGCTGGAAACAGAGAGAAATGACAGCTCTCCCCTACTTGGGTAAAACTGTGTGTCGAGGTTGAAAAGAAAGAAAGGCACAGTGTTGCAAATGCACCAAGGATGGACCACCACAGAACCAGCTTTAAAGGCCTATGGGATCTCTCCCTGCTCTGACTTTAATGGAGCCATGTAGATTTTCAACTGCTGGAGGATCTGGTTCAGCAGACTTCAGTCAAACAGCCTCCTGTGTGTGTCACACACGACCTGTGGGCCTGACCCAGTTTGCCCAGACTCGTTGTACAATCTGCTTTCTACTGACACATCATTCCCAGAGTCTGTGGGGTTTCATGGACAGATGCCATGGAGCAGCTGCTGCAAGGAACTCCCACATTTTTACATCATAGCTTCAGAACACTCCCAGAAAGACCATTTCAGTCCCATATATGCCCTTATATACAGAGCACAATAGGGGTCTTTATCAGCAAGCTCTGCCTGGGATCCTTGGAGTCACAGTCAGGATAGAGTGTAATTGTTCTGCTTTGCAAGTACCTGCTTTGATGCAATAATATTTAATGTTGGATTACAGCCCTTCTTCCGATCTCAGTAGTGACCATCTCTGACATTAGTGATCTCTTAACCCATAGAAGTCTGCTAACATGTAGGAAAATCTTCCATTTCCTCCTTTAGGAAAAAAAGCAGCCTGTCATTTGAAAACTTCTCTCCTAGCTCTCTTTTTTTTGCTTCCAGGACAACTTATCTTTTGACCTTCAGCAATCAGTTTCTGGAAAACTGAGCCTACCCCTCCATGCCATAGTTTAGTTTTGACAGCAGCTTGCCATTGCTCTGTCCGTAAATGTCCCTGGTTGCTGCCTTTCTCACTCTGCTGAAAGACTTTGCACTTCTCATTTTAAAGTGTTTCAGCAGTTACAAAACATCATTCCTTCTACTTAGACCATGGCAATGAAGATTTAAGTTTCCTCATTGTAGTCACTAAATACTAAAGGATGTTTGCAGTAATAGTGTATCTCAGAGCAAAGGAAACAAAGAGTTTATCAATATAGCACTGCTTTATTTGCATGATGACCTTTCAGGTCCAGGTCTTAAAGGTGTTAGAAAACCCATTCTGTGTTTTCCCGAGACTCATAGACATTACAAAGCAGTAATAAATTTATGGAAAAGAAGGAATGTCAAGGACCTGAAAATGTTGTTCAGAAAAAAGCCATCAACATTTTTGGGAATTATTTATTAATATCTATGTGTTCTGCTATACATTATCCTCTCACAGTTGGACCAAGGCTGCTAGCAAGTAAACTCAGTTCTGCTGCCCGAAGGAGGGGGAGCTGGATGCGGGAGTTTCACGACGCTAAATGGGCAGGCAGAAGGGGTACACAGGCTGAGGAGGCGGCGGGACCCGCGGGACACATTCCGGATCTGCTCCCGNGCCTTCGGCCGGCGGCCCCATCCCAGCCCAGCGCTCGCTCGCACGCTCGCACGCAGAGGTGGGTGAAGCACCGCTTCTGCCCCAGCGCCGCTTGGTGCAGGCGGGGCAGAGGGCCCCGGCGTTCCGCGGACGGGCCGGGCCGGGCGTGGTGTGGTACCTGTTGCCTGAATGCAGGACCAAGCCCTGTGCGGGCGTGTTCCGAGCGGATGGGAGACAACCGTGAGGTGGGACTGGGATCCGTGAGCTGCCGTGCTAGGACAGGTTGCTGAGCCATACCAGCTCCAGGCTTGCCTTAGTATGTCATTCCTGCATTAATGTCCTGAGAAATGAGGTGCTTTTTCACTGTAAAGCCGAATTGTCAAACTAAAGCTTACGGCCTACTACACTCACTGGTGCTTTTAATGGCAAGTCTTAACCTGTTCTAAAAGTTGTATTTTTGGGGTTTGAGTGTATTGAGTTGCATATGTTTTTGTTATGTCACAGTCTTCTGGAGCATGACCATTTACACACAAGACAGAGTTCACTGTCTGGCAAGGAGAGTAATTTTTATACATTGTCTTATTTGTCTTCATATCAATGTCTTCCAGGAGAGTTAAACATAGTTGTCTGTGAGAAGTTTTGGTCACTCTTTTGATTATGGAAGTTGGTGTGGAGATGCCTCTGCAGGGAGGACTGATGGAGAAGTAGACTACCAGGTGTTTTGAAACAAGAATTTATTATAAACATGCTTATTGGTTTTCTTACTTTTTGGGGGGACATAGTCTTCATGAGGAGCTTTGTGTGTGTGGATGTTCTTATGATAATGTGCTTCTTTGTTGCCTTTGAGCAGAGGATGCCATCACACAAGAGTCACTTGCCTGACAGTATCCAAGAACAGGAGTCTGCCACTACTTCAAGCAATGATTGCCTGCATAATGATGAGGACTTGGGAACTGAACAGGAAAATGGCGTTTGTGACAATGGTGTGGGTAATAGTATCGGAGTTCCCAACTCTGACTGCCAGGCTTCCACTTCCATGGCTGTTCCTTTGGAGGTGCCCAGAAGAGGACATCCCCTTTTACAGATCAACAGGCAGCAGATTCAGTCTGTCTCATGTAGTGCACATGCTGCTGAGCTCAAAGATTTAGGAGTTGATGTCTATGACCAGGATGTGTTGGAGCAAGGAGTTCTTCAACAAGTAGATAATGCAATTAATGAAGCGACTAAAGCAGCAAAAATAGCTAATGCATCAAAAGAGTATGAGTCAGTACTGGAGGATTTAAGGTAAATTGTGTTTTTTCTTACTGGTTTTTTTTTTTTCTACTGACAATCTAATGAGACTTGGTGTCTTATGTTTTTAAAATCTTAAAGAGAAAAGATGTTTTGAAAGTGCTTGATCACATGTACTCTTTGGAGTCACCTTTTAAAAATGAAGAAAATATTTTTCACATCAGACAATGCTTCATTGCTTTTATTTGACTAATCTAGTCATGCATCAAGGCAACAGGGTAGAGTGCACCTCCTTTTTCTGCTTTGTCTCGTAGCTGACCAAGATGCATCTGTTTTCTGGGCAGTGGAGAATGGCATTATACTCTGTTATTGAAAGTTACAGTCAGAAGAAGTGTCACTTCCTCAATTCTCTATGTTTTGTGGGGTCATCTGCCTTGAGTTATGTTCCTTCTGTAACTTGTTTGACTCCATCTCATGAATGTCCTACATCCAAAACAGCCTTTTCACAAGTGTTTGTAAGAAGTGCTTAATGATACCTTAAAAGAACCAAATGCTTAAGTAACATTGATACTATTGATAGTAGAAGACTTTGAGGAATAGGACCCAGTAATCTTTCCAATTTTGATCTCTCTTTCTGTTTCCTATCTCAGTGTGGAGTTACTGTGTGAACTATTGCAGGTAAATTATTTTGCCTGTGTATGTTTCACTGTATTGCGTTAATGGTATTTTTTTAGTGCTTAAGAGTGCTATAGGTCTCAATTATATGTACTTCATTAATTTTCCAGCTTGGGTGTGGAGATGTGAAGTTAAATAAGTTTACAGCACTGAAATCTAATTTCGTGTGTTGTGGAGCAGAAGAACATAATGAGTAAGGTGTTACTGAGAGAAAGAATAGAGCAGCATAATCATTACAGTTAGAGTATGTGGTTATTGAAAGAGTGATGTGCAGCACTGTTAATTAGTTTATGTTTTCCCATTTTTCTTTCAGAAGCATCCTCTGATTTTTCCTATCTCTCTATTTTCACCTTTCACTCAAGTCATAAAACAAGATTTACATGAGGGACTGCAAATGGTTTATGCAGATTTGCAGAATCTTGTCTGCATAAAATGTAATGTGAGAATCTGAAAGTTGATTTTTGAGAAAATTAGCAGGTGTAGCTGACTTTGAGCAAAGGGACTAACAAAACTTAGACATGAGTAAAGGATGATGGAATTGCTTAAAATCCTGTAGCACAGTGAATGCATGACTAGAGAAAAAATCAGGCAAGAAGTGGTTTTTAGTTGGCAGAGTTCATGTTAGAAGCTGCATGTTTCTATAATATACACACAAATTTAAGCAGACAAAGGAGAATAAAATTGTTTGAAGTTAAATCCAGTTTAAATTCCAAAGTCATGTTAATTAAAGTTTTGTGGAAGAAGAGAGTGCCAAGGAAGCGAGAGCCAAAATTAGGAGATGTGCAGGAGGATCATGTACTGCAAAGCAGCACAACTGGAGAGTGAGAAAGAAAGGGGATGATTCAAAAATGTTAAAAGAGAATGGAGAAATGAGGATGGCAGTGATTGCTGGGGAGCTGGTAGAATATATCTCCTTGGAAGGATAACAGTGGTAGGATTTAGATTAGAGCTGGAAGTAAATGTGGCCCAAAAATTTCCTCTCTGGCAACAAAGAAAACTTCTGTAGTACTTTTCTTTGCATACAGGGGGGGAGTAATGGCTGCTCTGCAGGTCTTGTGAGCAGTTGTCATTGACTTTTTTCATAATGCTTTGAGATTCTAATTTGTGTATCCTTATGAAGTATTCTGATATATGAATTAACAAACCTAGGTTTGCTGCTTTTGATGGTGGGGCACTTCCTTCTTCCTTGCAAATGAATTCAACAGCAGAAACATATTAGGTTGTAGCATGTAGTTCTACTTGAATTTCATATTTTATATGGAAACATGAAAAATGGTAGTGCATGAGTAGGAGAAGTTTAGTGTTGATGTGCTCTTAATTCTTTGAACTAGTCTGTCTCATAAAATTGCATTTTTGTCTTGTAATCTACTTTTTGCATAAAAGGTAAAAAATACAGGTTTCTGTATATAATGGCATCAAGCCATTAGAACCATTTTAGAAAATGAAAACATGGGGTTTCCCATTTAGATTTTTGGATTGTTTTGTTTACCTTGAATAATAAAAACAACCAACTCCTGCATGTCATTATCAGACTTGTAACTTTTGAGTACTGAATACTACAGTGGTTGTTCAGTTTAAGTTCTTATGGAATTTTACTATGACCAAAATTTAGTTTAAAAATATTTTATGATGTACAACTTTTTAAAGTGGTAGTATTTCCAGTGTTGTTTAAATATATTATGCTTATTCAGAACCTTACCTTTAGAGCTTTTTAAGTCTTACGTTAAATCTCCTGGAATTTTTAAATTGTCAGAATTGAGTGTGCTATTTTTCTTTCTAGAATTTACCAGTTCATTGCAATCTTTTTATTTTTTCAGATCATGTACAACATCTCTGAGACATATAAATAAAATTATTGAGGAACTTTCACCTCAAGCTGCTGACAACAAAAATATTAACAGAAAACTAGATTCTGTAAAACGGCAAAAATATAACAAGGTAATTGGATTACAGTAATTTCCTGTTAACAATACTTAGTTTGTGTTTTGTCTTAAGGTTTGGCTTTTGTTATATAATTCTTAATTATATAGTTCAGAGTCAGTCTAGAATTGCTGCTCCTTTCCTTTAAAACGGTTTCCTATAATTTAAAAATTTAAAGTGCTGAATTTTTTTTATTCTGAGTTTTGGAACAAGATATAAAACTGAAGTTCCAATCTTCCAGTTCAGAAGATTGATATGCATTAATTTAATTAAAACCCTCATAGTAGTGTTTGGAGAATTGACCAAGCCTTGTTAGGGCATGATTCAGTAGTTTAACTAAATCTCAGGTGTCATGGTTATTCCTTCCCTGTGTTCTTTTCTTTCATTACTTGTATCTTGTCAGTACACATAGTTTGTGTCTGTGAGCCCCTTTAACTCATTGCTTTGTCAGAAACTGCTGCAGTTTTTTTCTTCCAGAGCAGAGAGTTAAGGGAGTTGTAAAGCAATCCAGCTGGCATCAGGCTAATGTAGGCAATAGACCTTTACAGCTGTGAATAGGAAAGAGATTTGAGAAAAGAGAAACTTCTGCTACTCAGGAATGTAGCGCCTTGATCAGCTCATTTTCTGCTGGAAACTCGCCCTAGTACTTTCTCTAATGATAAACCTGACTGTGAAACTTACTGTCCTTTGCCCTCAGAAGGCCAGTCTTAGGTCATTTGCCACTGACTCATTCACTTGTAGTTTTTTAACCTCGATAATTTCAGAAACCCAGATAATACAGTGCTCGTAATTCAGCCAGTTAAGAAAGTGATAGGACAGTACAGAGCAGTGGCAAAGGGCTAGAAAAAAATAGCTGGAAGTAGCAGGAAGAAATGTGTTAAACCAGACTTACCGTTAAAGAATGATCACTATCCTGCATGTTTTCATACTGCTTGAAGAGATTTGTACACATGTTAGTTGCAGGGGAAGTTCAGACCTCCTTGCAAGTTTGTTGTTAACCATCTTTGAAATGGAAGAAAAAAATCTGATTTTGAAAATCATAAGCCATAAAAGTGGTCCTAATAACCTGAATTTTGCAATGGATTTGATTTTTACTGAAGTATGTGCCTTTCTAGGTAAGGAAATACTTCCAAAGCATGGAGTTACAAATGTGAAGGTTACATCACCTGTGTCTTTGTTTTACTGGTTAGAATGTTTTGTTTCATAAAGGAAAGTTAGCACCATTAAGGAATCATACCATCACAACTAGATACACTGTTGAAGATATTACAATCAGAAAAAGGTGTAACAGAAGAATTATTAGCTAAGAATGATTTTCATACCAGTAATAAACTATATTTCTTACATAATCTGTAACATTGGTCTTTTGAAGTCATTTCACTTTTTATTTTATGCTGTTAAATTAACCATGACCACTCCCGAACTAACCATGTACAAACACCTGTCAGGATGTTGGACTGATTTACAGTTTCAGTTCCTTTGTAACAAAACTCTCCAAAACTTCTGGGATGATGAATAAATCTTAGTAAATCTTACAGCTGTTATTTGTGGCTTGGTAGTCATGAACCCAGTCTTGCAGTCATGAACAAATCTCTTGGTATTCTCTGTGCATCTCAGCAGTCTGCTTTGATGGGCTTCCTTCGCTAGAATCAATACATAAAATGGCCTTAAGAAATGTACATAAAAATGCAGTGTGCACATGAATTTTGTGTGTGTGTAAATCTAGTCTTACAATACACATATGGTAAGATAATCATACACCCAAAATTGTGTCTCCTGTGGGTTGGAGCCCTATGGTACTATGGTGACACTTTTTTTGCACTTCTTTTTCTCAAGTGTGATACTGTAAATATTTGAATATGAGATTCTGGTTGAAAATACTGCAAATATATTGATTTAAGTGTTGTTTAAAAGGTTAGCAAATTTATAAAGCAGATTAAAAATTAAATTACTTATATAATTCTCGTTGAAGGAGCAACAGCTGAAGAAAATAAAAGCAAAACAAAAACGTCTTCAAGGAATACTTGGTTTAACAGACTTTGCTGATGAAGCAAATGAGATTGAATATGGGGAAGATGAAGGTATGTATAGGAAAAGGCTGAAAGTTCTGTTCTACTTTGATGTAATGCCTTCTTTTTTTTTTTTTTTGTTTGGGGCTATTTTGTAAGATTTTTGCCAGTAAGGAAATACATTTCAGTGGTTGGCTTTCAAAGGGAGTTAAGAACACTTACTCTGTACACCTGCAGATTTGCAAATCTTGGCATATTCATGTGGGAAGTTTTAAAAAATGGATGTTAATCCATGTTCAGCTGTGTAGGGATGTCTGAGGCACATTAGAGTATTGGGCTTAATAAATTGGAAATACTAACATTTTTTTCACAGCTAATTTGATAAAGATGACTAACATCATGATTGAATTACATTTTATATGCTGGATGCTATCAATCAACACAAACAAAATTGGTTTTTCTTACTGTTGGGAAGTATCACTAGAAATGGTAGGGGGAAGTGCTTCTTTTCAGGCTGCAGTGTGATTTTTTAATATTAAAAGTAAATTTTCTTCCAGAATATATGTTGCCTCATTGTTTTACAAGGTGTTCTTTCTCTCTGCTCTCTGCAAACTTTGGGTTATGTTGTTATTTGCAGAGGTGAAAAAACTCTTTGTGCTGTTTGACCCTTGCATGTCGCTGGAGTAGATTCCCATCTTCCACAGCTCATGCTTCTCTCCTGATTCAACAACACTTAAAGGAATCAAAGCCTCAGTTAACTTTCTCAGTAGAAAAGCATCTTAAATCCTATTTTCTTTGAAGGGCTCATGCAGCAAAACTTAGGCACCCAGTGCGTTGAAATGTAACGAAGGAGTGAGTGGAGCCCAACAGAAGAAATGGAGCAGTTCCAGTAGGAAGGGGTGGAGATGGAGCGGTTTTCATGCCTGGTGCACTGTCGTTATTCATTAAACATATGATAGATACAGTGCTTTAAAATGGGACATTTAAAGCTGTGCTGGCAATCCTCATAGACTTATTTTGAAATTCTGGGTCCTAAGAATAGATTCCAGGGCAGAATTCCCCTTCAGCTTACTGAATTCAAGAGCTTTTCTTTCTCTTTGGTTTCAAACACCAGTTACAGTTTGTGTATAGGAAGTGCACCTAAAAGTGCTCTTTTATGGCAGAGTGCTGTACAGCCAATCTGACTTTAAAAGTCATCATCTTCATATTAGTATTGTAGGCTAGGAAGACAGGTTTTGGGTTTTTTGGTTTCATTTTATTGTTTGTTGTTTTTTTGTTGACTTTTTTTGAAGCATATGGTAGGACAACTTGTGTTTTGTGAGATTTTTGTCTGTTGTGGTATGGTAATCAAAATGTCAAATTTCAAGCTTTTGAGTAGGACTGAAAAATCAATAATAAAATGGAAATGGGCAGTGTTGCTGGAGATGGGAACATGGTGATTTCTTGTTCTGAACATGGTGACATGTTGACAATTGACAACATAGGTGGTACATTAGAGTTCCTGTATCATTGGGAATTGTAATTTTATGGTAGTTCTTGCTGCTGTGTGTTGTTTCAGAAGTATTTGCATTTTGATAGTATGTGTAACACACATGTTCCTGTGTTTTAGCTACACAGAAGGCGTTAAAGGCATGCTGTATGTTCTGATTTTTGTTGTAGAACCTGGTCCATCATCCCTTGGCAGTATGCTTATGCCTGCTCAGGAAACAGAGTGGGCAGAGCTCATCCGAACTGGTCAGATGACTCCATTTGGAACTAAAATACCCCAGAAGCCAGAGAAGAAGGCACGACAGTTAAGACTAAATGAAGCATCTGATTTTGAGAAGTACTTAGCAGACCAGGCTAAATTGTCATCTGAAAGAAAGAAGTTATCCCGTCACAAAGGAGCAAAGAAGAAAGCACAAGCCAAAAATGTTCAGTGTGTGGCTCCTGCAGCTGCCACAAAGGAAAAAAGTGGTAAAGCCCTCTCAAAAACAGATAAGCGTTTAAAAAAACACTTGAGAGAGCTTCAGAAGCATGCCCTTCAGATTCATTCAAAGGCCAGGATTCCAAAGGAAGAGAAGTATCTTGAGGCCAAGAAGTGCAGGCATGAACAAGAGGATGATAGTGGGGAGTCTGAGTATGTACCTGATGAGGAGCTCTTTGATCCAGAAGCAGCAGAAGAGGAAGAAGAACAGGCATCTTCTCTTGCTGAGAATGATTCTGATTATGAACTTAAGAGTTTATCAAGGAAAAGAAAACATTTGGTCAAGAAGGGTTTTAAAGAAGCTGAGAATGATGCTGACTTTGTTCCAAGCTCTGAGGAAGAAGAGGATACACCAGGGAAGCACAAAGTGAGACGATGGAGAGATGATGGAGATGTGGACTATTATAAACAGAGGCTAAGGTTAGTCCTAGACATTTTTATTAATAATAATAATTAATTAGTATGTTGAACATGCAAAGGACAATAGATATAGTAGACTGCTAGGGAGTGTGTTGAAGTAAGGGAAATAAGGTAGTCAGAAGGATCATAGATAGTCTTCCAGAAGGATTCAAATGTGGAGCTTAATTACAAGAACTTTGCTGTTGAATTTTCTTGTTGTTATAGGTCCTTATTTGTGGATCACCTGTGCTAATCTGTGGTTTATGAAATTTGTATAACCTATGTGTTGGTGATCACAGGCATGTTGTCTCTTTTCTGGTATAAGGGTTGAGTTTCATGTAATAAAGTTCAGCTTGTTGATGGCATGTGTACTTTTAATTAGGTACCTTTACTGAATGTCCTTCAGGTAGTTACATAGTCCTCTAGAAAATCATGGAACTTGAAAACAGCTTCTTTAGAGTGAAAGGAAGAGCATGTATTAGGACAGTCAGTGAAGGGTGATTGATGTAGTGATAAAGCCTAGCATAGGAACTTGATTAGTGCTTGGGAAGCTCAAATTTTACACTTCTATGGAAATATAAAATCTTATGGATTTAAATGGTGCTGTGTCAGAGAAGGAATCAAAAAGTAGAGGTATAAACCCCATCTCTCCTGTGGTGAGAGCCTGGGTTGCTGTGGAGGAAGAGGTATCTTCTGGTAGCAGAAGTGCTCTCAGTTGTAGAAAATCTCATGTGGGAAGAGCCCAACATCCCAGGTTACAAAGGCAGATTAGGAACTGATATAAGGCTATAGGTTTGCAAACCCAGGATGTTGCTTTTCAAAAGTAAGGCATAGTTTATTGCTCTTGAATAGAAATTTTGGCAAGAGGCTAATCTGAACAATGTCCAAAGGGTCAAAAAAAAATATTTTCTATTGGATACATTAACAAATCTAATTGTTCTTAATCAGTAAAATATTTACTGGTTTATTGAATAAAGCTGTATTCTTCACATTTAAAGTAGACCAATATTAAATCATTTTTAATTCAGTGTTTTCATCAAGAGTAATTTATTTTGATTGAAAGTTTTAATATGACTCTCAGTTTAAATTCATTCAAAAACGTTTTTTAATAACGTTAAGATTGTGACAATTTATCCTTAGCAAAGTCATATCATAGACTACATTTCTTTTGGTTACTGAAGTTACAATAAAAGCCTAAATGAATTTTAGAAATATCAATAACTGTAATTGCTACCAAAACACTACATCTCTTAAAAATTTCATAGCTACAGTTATTGTGGCTGTTAAGCTGCAGCTGTCCACATTGATGTTTTTATGCTGACACCCCCAGGTAATCTTCATTATGGGAAATGCCATGAGAAAATAAAATGTAGTGAATTAAGAAACATATTAAGAATGCTATAGAAATGCTGTCATTTGCTTACATTTATATCTTGTTTCATGTCAGTTTTACTTTTGAATGCAAACGAATGGGTGAGATTATGGTATATTTTACCCGTGAGAGGGGCAGAGGAAAGTCCTTCAGGATTACTTTATTCTTCTGAACATCTAGTCTTGTGCTTGGCAATGAATTCAGTCCTACACTCTTAGAGACTGAAAATGAGTTTCCTTAACATTAAAACTTTTCAGAGATGGGACTTGAAGAGATTGGTCTGTGTCAAGGGGAAACTACATTGATGTTGTTAAAGCATGATAATTAGCTAACTGCATGACTGCAGAGCATCTCTAGAACAGGAGACTGTTGTCAGAATAGGAGCTGTTGTCTGTAGGAAATGTCAGGCAGGAGAGCAGCCTGTCCTTCTACAGGCTGCTTCCAGAGGTAGGCCTAGTCACTCAAAGCAAGGTGAGAGCAATGGAACGTGAAAAAGTAAAATTTAGCTATGCAGAATCAGCTTAGGCTATCAGGAATTTCAGGTTTTTTCCCTTGTGTGGGTCTCGCCTTTCTCTAGTTACTGTTACTGGAGCCCTGTTGCTGTGTAGACATGCAGATGAACAAAATCTTCTGTTCTGAAAGGTCAATGCCGAAGGTGAATTCATAGCTTGCTAGGATAGTGAATGGTACCAGGGAGCATCAGGGTTATGGAGACTAAGGTAAATAAGATACTGTCATGCACCTATAGGTAATTCAAATATTCACTGAAAATTAGTGTATTGTTGTTCCCAGCTATCCATACTGGCTATTACCAGCTGAACCCAGAGGCTTAGGTAGTCAGTCTCTAGGATGGTACTGGAATGTCTCAGAGATTTGATCCCCGTTAACAGGTATATATATACTAGTGTCTGTGTTGTAATCAATAGTGACCATCTTAATCTAGAAATGTTCAAAACTGGAGCTGGTGGGATCAAAACCTGTTCCCTCCTGCGCAGTGGAATGCTCAGATGTCATGGTTTAACCCCAGCCAGCAGCCAGGCCCCACTCAGCCACTCACTCCCCCACCAGGGGAGAGTCAGAAGGGTAAAAGCTGGAAAACCTCCTGGGCTGAGATAAAGGCAACTAATAGGGAAGGCAAAAGCCACACATGCAGGCAAAGCAAACCAAGGAATTATTTCACTACTTCCCATGGGCAAGAAGGTGTTCAGCCATCCCCAGCAGAGCAGGGCCCCATCTCAGATAAGTAACTTGGGAAGACAAACTCCATCACTACAAACATCCCCCACTTCTCTTCCCCTTGTTCCCCCACTTTATGTACTGAGCATGATGCCATCTGGTCTGGAATAGCCCTTTGGTCAGCTGGGGTCACCTGTCCTGGCTGTGTCCCCAGCCTCCCGTGCACCCCCAGCGTGGCAGCACAAAAAGGCCTTGGCTCTGTGTGAGCTCTGCTCAGCAATGACAGCAACATCTCTGTATTATCAGCCCTGTGTGCAGCACAAATCCAAAACACAGCCCCATACCAGCCACTGTGAAGAAAATTAACTTGCTTCGTCCAAAACCAGCACATCAGGTCATGGCACAGTCAGTTTATTTGAAGACTATGGAAAGGATGAAAATGAACCTGTTTTTCAACTTCTTTTACCAAGAAGCACAAAACAATAGTAACCTTGAATGCCTATTAAATGTGTAGTAAATAAAACTTTTTTGATTTTTTTCTCAACAAGAAAACTGCTACTTTTTTTATTTGTATTATTCTCAAGCTTTGCAGATATGGAAACCACAAAATATCAAGATTTTGTTTATATTACTTAAAGTTTTCCTTTACATATATTAAAATGCCAAGCATAAGTATAAAGTAATTTTTTCTGCTTATATATAGTTAATACGTTACATTATTGACATCAGGATGGTGTCAGTATAAGGTAATAGCTTGGAGTCAGAATAAACCTTAGCAGTCTTAAGTACATTCTTCCCATACCAGTTGTCAGTATTTATCCGCCTGCTGCTTCAAGGAAGGAATTACAAGTCATAATGTGGGAGATCAGTGCTGTATCTATGTTTTCTTGTGTATTCTGTATAGCTTCTTAAGTACAGTTGTTTGACTTCTATTGCTATCAAGTGCACAGAGGCAAGGCTGAGAAAGCTGCTTCTTTTCTTGTCTCTCAAGTGATATCCAGGCAGTTGAGTAGCAGGAAGTTTTGACTGTCAGTACACAAAGCAGTTGATTCATAAAGAAAAAAATTGGGTTAAATTAAATTGGTTTTCATAGATCAGTTTTCATGTGCTAGCTTTCTTTGATATATCTGAGTTACTGAATCTCTTCATGTTTCAAAGTAATAAGTTAAAAAAGGATTAAATACTACCTTTCCTGAAAGATACTTTCTTAAAACATTCTTACTGCTCTTTAAAGTGACAAAGCCAGGACACAAATGAAGATATATTTTCTCTCACTCACTGAATACACCTTTCACTCTAAACTCAAGTGTGTAATTGTCTACATCAGTCTTCATTTACTTATGGAGGCTTGTGGTACTAACTATATGTATTTCATCTGTTAGGACATACCAATTAAATCCACCCATATAGACCATAAAAAGTTAGATCAAAAAAGCAATACTGAACGCGTCAATTTAGCAAATTAGAATAATCTGTAAGGGATTCTTAGCTGTATAAAATATAAAACATATTGTGCTTCACAAATGCAAACTATATTAAATACTCAGCTTGGTTCCTGACTGCATTTAAAAAAAAAAAAAAAGTCAAATTGTGCTCATTACTGTTTTGGATGCAGAATTTCTTTCTAGGGTATTGCAATAAGTTTGAAATGGGCTTAGTATCTGAATACATTCTTATATTAAGAAGAAATTTAATTGTATGATATATGGCTTTCATACTTCACTTCCAGGGATAAAATTACATTTATGTCAGTGACAATGGACAATACAAGACAGATTTCTCAAAGGTCATGCTACTCTTTTAAAGTGATTTTGGTAATATAGTAAAACCTGTATTTTCTGATTGTTTAGGCATACTAATGATGTTTAAGTGATGTATGTAAGGAATATATTGACCAAGTGAGCGATGAGTTACTGTGTATTTAAGTCAGAGATGATGACCACTATTTCTTCCTCCAAAGTCTGACTTCCAGGGAAAGGTGCAAGACCAGATTAGCCAACAGACTGACCTGGTCTTGGAAATAGTCTTTGTCTTCCCGTGACTTCAGCCATTTGGATATTTACGCTTTTCTAAATAAAATAATGACATTTCAGTGTAGAATATCTTAATGGTGTGTGTTACATTAAGTTCACAGCCTTTCAGAAACTGAATAGCTTCTTCAAACTTTGAAAGTTGTTTGTGATAACAAGTTGCTGCTATTTCTTTAAACTGGTAATTGATGGCTAAAAACCTCTAGACATTTGGAACAGATGTAGTACTTCAGTGAAGTAACAGAGCATGTAAAAAGGAAATGTTTTTTAGGAAAATTAAGTACAGGGTTTATTAGTTCAAATTCTATATATTTTCCATGTATAATTTTAGAAGAAATCCCAGTATCGGTCACACTTCTTGAAGCAAATGTACTAGCTATACGGGGGTGAAGTGCCTAAATTCCTGAACAGCTTCGAGTTAACCTTAGTTTCCTGTTGGTTGTTTCTGGATCACTTTTCCCAATGCACACTAGAGGGCAATCTGCTCCTTCCCAGGGGAGGCTGCCGCTACTGTGCTGGCTGGTGGTGATTCGTGTTGGAGTACAAAATTAATAGCAAATTCTTGTACAAATTATTGCCCTGCTTGGGTTTAGTATGGATTGTTTACCTACATGTCTCTTTAGAAGTTTTGTAGTCTGTAGTTGTTTTGATTTTAGTGTTGTAAGTAGGCGTTTCCTTCCTTGGTTTGAGTCCTGTCATAACCCAGTCAGATGAAATAACCAAGTTGTAGCATGTCTCAGTTCCAGTAGTGATGCAGTCTGAAGCAATGACTATCAGCATTTGTCGATTTGAATTTTTTTTCTGGAACTCAGAAAAGACCCTCTGTGCCTCATAGCATGACATTGTAGTACTGCAGAAACATAAATGCATTCTTATACTATGACTATAGAATGTATCATATCTGCCTGCTAGACTGCAGACCATGAGTGTAATTTTGTAATTTAGCAGACTTCTAGTCTAAGATAGAGATTTCCATTCCTGTTAGGATAGGTTTATAAAAGAGGAAAACTTCATGTATTTTTAGTAAGTTCTTTTTTACTACTTAGCTGGATTCATGATTTCATGTAATGAAATAAGAAGAATCCTTTATAAACATTAGCAAATCATCAGTTTTAAACAGCAAACTGAAGACTCTCTTTGTTAATCTAGTTTTTTCCCTCCATCACTTTTGCTTCTGAAGACATCTTGACTTAAGAGATCAAAATATGCTTCAGTGAAACTGGCTCTCTAAACCTGACCAGCGTTGTGTTGTCTTAGTTTTTCAGTGCTTTCATTCTTGGCAGTGATTGTAACTTGTGTGTATTTGGAGATGGTGGTCTTTATTTGAGTTAGTAGAACAATACAAGTTTGTGACTAGTTTCATAAAGACAGACTTGGAAGTATTTTCTCAAAAGGTACTGCTGAAAAGTCCGTCTAGAAACCTCACACAATCTGCTTTCTTTCATGAGAAAGAGTGTATGATTGTATTGCTTGGATGTGAAGTGTTGAACTTCTTCCCTGCTCTCTTGTTCCTAACACAAGTGTTCTTAGACAAATTTGCCAGATATACAGAGACCATTAAGTGAACGTTTGCTTTTGCACTGCATTCAAAACAGTAGCTTATGGATGTTTTTAATCTGTTGTGTGCCTTGCCAGTTTCTGTAGGGATTTTGTCAGTTTAGCTACCACATTCAGCGTGCCTGCAGTAAATGGCACTTTCAGGAGAGAATTCCAGCGAACGCCAAATTGTCAGTGAAGTGCTGTTGGTTGAGTAGTACACAGCCAGCTAGAGTACACTTTACCATTAGAGGCAGATGGCTTTGGGTCACTGAAACACAAGTTCATCATTTCGTGGGAATGTTGAAAATCTTTTGGTACTTTCTCAGCAGTGGGGGAATGATGGGACAGGAGGGTAATTCTCTAAGCTGCCTGGAGTCCAAATAAGTTGAGGCTGCAAACCACAAATCACACTGTAGTTCCAAAACCTCATAAAACTCATTCTCTTAATAATGACTGTGTTACGGATTTAGAGCATGTTTCCAACTGAGCCTTCTCTATAAGATTATACACTGCTTCACTTTTCTCTACAGGAAGGAAGTTAAATTTAAGTGTTCGATTAAATTAATAAAATAGCTTTGGAACACCTAAACTTTATCAATTTTTTGGCAGAGGGGGATTAAGGGGAAGGAGATTTAGGAGTTTAAAGTCACCAGGCTTCTTGGTGCTATTAGCTGTTGATTCCATTATATTAGTATTTTTGTCTCTAGAAAATTAGAAAATTGTAACTAGCTATAAAACATATTCCTTTTATAATATACCTTAATATATCAGACATTTCAAGTATTTACTTGCATAATTCCTCCGAAGGATTGCTATTTTAAATCATTACATCAGAGCATGTGGTTTTTTTGGGGTTTTTTACTTGATCAAAATTCAGTGTCATTTCCATGCTATTTGAGTGTTGATTCCTTGTGTTACTCCAGGAAGTGGCAAAAAGAACGTTTGAAGGATAAAGAACATCAAACAGCTGAGGAACTTTCTGAAGAAAGTGACGTTGAATTTGAAGAGGGTTTCAAAGTACCAGGATTTCTCTTCAAAAAGCTTTTTAAGTATGTATTGTGTACTTTATTTCAATATGATGCCACTGTATGTTGTTAATAATATTAGTAATAATAGTCATGGTGAGTTCCAGATGATCTTTGCTGTAACTTTTACTTCAGTGAATGATGCCTCAACTTTTGCTTCAATTGTTTCAGTAGGATTCTTTCTTTATAAAAGATTTCAGGATCAAACTTCAAAGAAATAAACTTATTGTGAGCACAAAATGCAATTATGTGAAGGTGATAACTGGCTGATGTGAATATTTTAAATGTGTATTAGCTAAACTATGAATTGAGAAGCTCTCCTTGTCTGTTTGTATAAATGCATTCTTTTATTGATATATGCTTGCTCCTAATTCAGATGTGGAGTGGTAGAGTAATTTTACTTTGAAACATGAGATGATGGCAAGATGTGATAAAAGAAAACAAGAAATATGGTGTTTCTCTGATTGAGTGGAGTGAAATTTTCTGCCAGTAAAAAATATGGAGAACTTTTTCTTTAAGTAACTACTGAAAGTCTTTTCAAAGTAACTATTTGTAATTCATATTATAAAATAATCTTGAACATTTTGCCAGGTAAAATTTTAAAATATAGAGAGTAAATTCTTAATTCCTCTGGTAGATGGAAAACAATCTATAACTCATTCTTTAGTTATTTATTGCTTAATTACAGATTTCAACATAAGTGTTTTCTGTTTCAGTTTTTTAAAACATAGTGCCCAGTGATGCTTTCAAGTTCATCTCAAAAAAAAAAAAAAACAAACCTACAAGTTAGCAGCTAACCAGTTAATTTTAGCCATAATCTCTCCCTTAAATTTCATGCATAATGGGCTTGAATTCAGTTTTGTTGGCAACATTTCACATAGCAGGAAAATCTTCTCTTCTCTTCTCTTGAAAGCAAACTCTCTTGAAATCTTATTGTAGTAGAAAGCCCTGGTTTATAATGGGTGTGTGTGGTATCCCCTCCAAGAGAACCACTTAGTCTTGACCTCAGAGAAATTATTACTGTTGTCCTGTAGTCCTCAGAAGGAAAGCACTAGCTCTGAAATGGGATTGAATTAATGACTTGGTTTCTGGGACCATGCAGAGCCAATATGTGGTCTCCAGTTGTTTATGCGAACATACTGCGCAAGTATTCATCTTGAGGACGGATGTGTGGTCTGAGCAACCCGAAGGGAAATGAAACAGAGCAGTCACTAAAAATTAATCTTGAAGATGCAAGCCTCACTAATGAAGGGTATCCCTGCAAGCATGAGTCAGTTGGCAAAACTTCTTAAGTGGTTAGAAAGATCAATGGCGATGAATGATTTGTCTGACTTATAACTTAAATGCTGAAATCTCCAGTGTAGGAAAGCCCATAGTCAATAGGCATTAAACTCTGGAGTTCTGAGCAAGTTTAGTACAAAACAGGGGGAAGTATATTGACCCAAGGATGTGTATAGCATGTACTTTAAGTGATCTTCCTGCATAGTTAAATTCCAAAGAAGTTAGCTCATGCTGGAAATAGGAGACTCTCGGGTTTGTCCTTTGGTAGGCCTGTTAAGGTGGACAGTCTGTTTCTTCCATGCACACTTGTCTGCTTTGCTAAACATTGAGCAGGAATAACATTGATGCTGCTGTGGAACAAAACTGAGCAGACCTGCAAACATTGCCTTATTCCATCTGCGCTAAGCCTGCAAGAACACTGACTCTATGAAAAAGAAAAGAAAAAGAAAAATCACTGTTTACTTCCAGTGTGTGATTTCCCTGATCAACCTGAAACACAATTTTGTCTCTGCAACACTGCAGTTGAACTCTGGTATCTACTGTCATGAATTTTGAAGGATGCATCACAGCATGATTGCTCATGGGAAATACAGTACAATGTAACTATTTTGGAAGGCCAGCAGCACTTTTATTTACTTCCAGAGTATTTTTGGAATTAAAAAAAAAAAATTGAAATTGGTGCAATAAAAGTATAAGGTTGAAAATCGTTAATTATCTTTCCATATAACCACAAAAATGGAGGAGGGTATGTTCCTTTAACTTTTGAATAGTTACATTGCATATTTATATGATCATACAAAGACAGCACCTTCATCTTTCATGTTTTTATATAACCGTGGAGCAGCGTTTTTCACAAGCTTAATTATCTACTGTGAAACTTTCTCAGGAGAAGGAAAGAGAGGGAGAAATATGCTATAAATTCATCTAATTTTAAAGCTCTGTATGTAATCCTAAAAAACAATACAAATTTATCTTAGGAAGTTATTGAATGGTTGTCTTCTGAAGAGACATGCTGAACATTTGTCTGGGGGAGCACCTTCTGACTGGAATTAGGGTTATCTTCAATTCTTTAATGTTTGTCAGAAGATGTTTTGTCTTCATAAAATGTAGTAATGATAGCATCTTAATCCAATTATAGCTAATCCTGCAAGCCATTTCGTAGTTGTTTATAGATTGCTGCATTTTAAGGTGAATTAATTTCTAATAAAAGGGTTTCTTAAGGGCTTCGTGGCATAATGCTTTTGAGACACCAGCAGATAGTGTGATGTCTGAACCATTAGATGTGTTCTTTGATCATCTTTTTTTAACTACTCAAGCCATTTGTTTGTCTCCATTTAGCATTCTCTAAATCCATACCAAACTCATCACAAATTGATTTTTAATAGTACTTTGTAGACACTAGTGTCATTAGCTGTCAGTAGTCCTAAATATTATTTGTTCAAGGATGGAAACAGGATTTTGAAATGCACACAAGAAATCACCTAAAATGAATAACCCCTATTTTAAAAAGATGTGTTCTTTGCTGTGCTCTGCACTCCAGAAATGCATGCCATCAAGAAAATTATCAGTAACCTTTTTTTTCCTGTAAGTTACAAGGCACTGAGGTGCTGAAACATGTTTGATTTTTTTTTAATGTGATTTAAAGGTATGGTTTTTCATTTATCTCTTTTGCTTTCAATTTAATCCCCACTCATGGTATGTTATTCCTACTGATCTCACTATTTTGTATCATTATAAAAAGGTATATCCTAAAGTGATTCTCAGCCCAGCATCTTAGCTTAACCTTTTTAGCTTGCTGTCATAAATCTTGCTTTCTAGTCCGCTTCTTTTAAGTGGAATGTATTTTACGTTGTTGCTTGTACGATTTCCAGTGAAGGACTGGGAGTAGAAACTGCCCTGATGCTCTCACAAGGCTCTGCTCTATCCCCTGCACTGCAATAGTTTCTATTCCTTAGCCTTGTTTTTTTTTCTTCATTGAAAGGGACCAAATGTTATTAAATAAATTTATGTTTAAAAAAAAAGCATGATTTGGCAGATGTGATCAGTTTTTGCGGTAAGAGTATGAAATCTGTACCCCTTACAAGTCAACCTTTTCTTTCAGTTCAAGGAGTATGTTCCAAATAATATTATTTACTAGACCCTTGCATGTTGTCTTATCTGAAAAGGTAATGCTTCATAAGAGTAACTTTCAAAGTTGCTTTTAGCACTTAAAATATATATGAAATAAAATACCCTCTAATTACAATGACTGTCAGTTTAATTAGAAATGTTTTAGTGTTGCATAAAGAATGAAAGTCACATGTAATGTCTGAGTGCATCAAAAATGTATGACCTAGTAAATACGGCACTCATGTAAAACACACATCCAGCATGTTACAGTAACTGGTATGAGAACCTTGCCAAATGATTAATTCATGAGTACTTTCTGTTATGATCTGTATTATCAAACATTTGCCATCTTCTTTTTCCTTGTTTTAGGTACCAGCAGACAGGTGTTAGGTGGCTTTGGGAATTGCACTGCCAGCAGGCAGGAGGAATTCTGGGAGATGAGATGGGATTGGGCAAGACCATTCAGATAATTGCCTTCTTGGCAGGTCTGAGCTACAGCAATATGAGGACTCGTGGTTCAAATTACAGGCAAGTGCTTCTCTGCAGACTGTCAGTCTGTGGAGCTCAATTAATATTTCATCAGATGTATTACTGGTGGAGGAGGGTCCTGTGAATTATTAATGACATTTCAATTACAATATTCCTTTAATTCTTTTAGTGGGGGACATCAAAGGAAAAATTTTACGAGACAATGGAGCTGTAGAGCAGGAAAAATTAAACATGTAACACTTTTAATGAATTCCAGGCATTGATGCTTCATTTTGCAGATGAGCCACGCTAGATATTTTGGGTCAATACAGTGTCTAAGGTTACCTTCCACAAATGGATTGTTTACAAACTCAATTACATTAATATCAATAGTTTACACAATATGGAATTTTAAATTAGATGTAATACCTTTAGTTCCATTTATTAAATTTTACATTAAAATATTTGTTCTGGCAAGCCACCAGGTAAATGTTTTACAGGAAGTAGCAAGCTGATTTGCAATGAAAGTTAGAGTTTCTGATGGGCAGGGAATTATCCATGCCAAAAATTAGTAATAAGAGTAAAACCAGTAACTTATGCAGAGGAATTTCCATCTGCTTTTGGTGGTTTGTTGTTGCAGCTTTTCAAAACTTATGCTAGTGTGACTGGCCTTTCTTATAAGGTATTTTATGGTTTTTTGTTACTGAACATTGCTTTAAAATTTCTTCTTCATAGCTGGAATTACTGGCAAGATACTTGTTTGTGTCCTCAGATTTGCAAACGCACGCATGAATAGTACTTGATTTTTCTACTTCTGCTGGCCTGTTTACCTGATGTAAATAGGCACATGAAATTTAGCAAGTATCATAGTACTGTACTAAACAAAAATAATTACCTTTATATAGAGGTACATTTAAATTATGTTTAGCTTATACATGAATTGTAAAATAATGCTTTAAAGACACTCTGGTTGCTTCCTACTATAGTCTTAATATAAAAATAAACCCCATAGGTCCTTCACTCAAGGCCAGCTGATTTACTTTAATATGGCTGCCTGGTTAAGGATACTATTGTATAGATTATTTTATATTCCCTACCCCACTTGGGAGACCACTGAGTTGATGGAAATCCTTCAGGGACATTTCTTGACACTGTTAAATAGTGCAAAACTACAGTAAAAGTTTGGAAAGGCCAAAATCAATTTGCCCACCTAAGTTGCAGTGCTCTTTCTGCATGTAAGGTAATGCGTTGAGTTTCATGTTTTGGCTGATGCCTGTCATTGAGTCCATCATGGCAGTGATTCCATGGGAGGAAACAAGGTTTAATATATTAGTGAAGCTTGCTCTGCTTTTGTGTGTGTGATGCTGTAAGGCACACAGTATAAACAACTTCATCTTTCATAGTCAACTGTTTTCCTCCCCTGGGCTGAGAAGGCAGTAATACTGGTTACCAGTAGTACTGGTTAACTTGTTTCTACTTGAAAGAGTGTAGTCTGATAGGCAGGAGACTTCCTGGGCAGCCTCTCTGCAAAGCCAGCACTAAGAGGGGACAAAGCTGTGTCCTCAGCACTGTCAGTGTCTTCCAGCCTAGCTTGGATTTCCTTACCTTGGAGTGTAACAAAAACCTTTCGCTTGCCTTCATTTATTTGAAACATTGGGTGAGAAACTGACAGAAAGTTTATACACTGGTTATTTACCCATCTGTGCTCTTCAGGATACTGAGACATAAACATAAACAGTTCAATCTCTACTTTGAGTGGCAGAGATTAATTTCCATGGTGCTTAGGTAAATAAAAATCCATTGCTGCAGAAAAAGTGTGTTGCTCTTCCTGCCCCGTTCTCTTATTTTCACTAGGTTTTAGTTATTGTTTCAGCTTGAAAGCATGATTTACCAGTCCTTGGGAACATTTGGTTATAATGAAACATGTTTTCCTGTGCTAACTTTTTGAGTGTTTAAAGATTATAAATATAGCATTAATACAGTTTGTTTTTTCTTGGTAGTAAGTTGCAGGAATTGGAACTTATATGCAATTCTAATTGCATCCAATTAAATAACAACAAATGAGGATACTTTTGAATTTGGGCTTTATAAACTAGAAGCAACAGAAGAAAAAAGAGATTTGGATATATTGACCAAATATGACATATGACATTGACTATAAGCTATTAGTACAGTGCAGCTGTGAAAAAGGGACAGAATACAATATGGCAATATATTTGGTGTAGGAACAGGGCAGTATTATTATCTTGGTACAAGGCACTAGTAAGACTTTGGTTTTGAATGTTTTAAGTGTCACCTTTGTTCAAGGAAAGCAAGTATAAATTGGATAGGCAGCAGAGCAGATCTTGCAGTGTTGCAGTGATTAGGAGAATGAAGGATGCCTCCTAAGTGTAGCAAGCAGAAGTATATGATTTGTTTTGTTTTGTGGAACAGCTCAGACTGGAAGAAGCTAGATGACTCTTATATTTAAATAAATAAAAGCTCTCAGGAGAATAATAAAATGTTGGCTAGTGGAAGGTGGGTAGAGTCAGACTAGACACAGAAGAGTTTTCACACAGCCAAGTAGAGAGGGAGTGGAGTTTCTGAAAATTGTTCCAAGGAGGTGTGAACTCTTTGTGTAAGCTGGGGGGGGGCGGAAATCTGGATAAACCTTACATGTGAGCTTATGTGAATACAGACCAGGGGAATAAACAGATGTATTTCGTTACTACCCATGAAGTGTGAGAATCTAGTACATTCTGGGAAAGTTGGCTTTTTTGCTGTACGTATTTATAAGAGCAGTAACAGTGATTATTTGGATTTGTAGCATAGTTAAAGTTATTTTTCATGTCTCCAAATTCTTCCCTTTGGATTGCAGGGGGTTTTTTAATTAGACCATGTAAGGTTGTGTTATAGTATTTGTTCATAATAAGCAATGTCCAGGTTGTTGTTCTACATAGGTATAAGCTTTTAATAAAGAATATTTCTTCATGTCAGCAGTTTCTGAAGACGTTAAGGGGTTTGGGGTTTTTAAGCAGGGTGTTGCTGGTGTCTGAGAAATCCTTTATTGGTATCACTATGTGATCTTGAATGTATACTGTGATCTTTTGCATTGTTTATTTGGTGTCACTTGGATAGTACATAGACACAGATGAGAGTATGATAACTGAAGTGATTGCCTTTGTTTGCAGAGTAATTTTTTTCCATTTTTTAAAGAGCAAATATATTTGAAAAATAACTGCTAGTAACCACTACTTAATATATTTCTTACAGGATTGTTGATATTTATTTGTGGCAGTAGTATTTTTTATTTGGCCAGTGTGCAAGGGATTTTTCCCTTCTTAACCTTAAGAGCAGCTCTGAACTTCATATACAGAAAGACTTTGTTTCAGACCTCTTTAGTAATTCTCAGAAACAGTAATATAATTACGAATAAGAAACTTATGAGACAGTTTGAGCCAAGCTCAAATCTCAACATCCATGAATGATATAGTCTGCCACTTTAGAGTCCTTGTCTTATCAATAAACTATGGTGATGAGAGTACAGTATATTACCAACATGAAGCAGAACACCTGTGTGTAAGTTCACTTGTGAGACTCCAGCTACACATTCTGTATAACAGAAGTAATAAAATAATTGCTTGTTAATGATTTCTCTTCGCTTATAGAAACAGCAGTCACTAAAACCTGATTTGTAATATCACAGGAGGAAGTTCCCTTATGCCTTATTGTTTGGAGCTTTTCTATTCCTGTTTAGCTTGATAGATGCATCCATTAACTGTTCAATGAGTGGATTCTTTAGCAGTACCCTCTTCATCTTCCTTTAAAAAACAGACTTCCAGGAAAACAAATTGCCAATTAATTTCCATAGCTCTCATATTCCACTTAAACCATAAAGTATGTCATTTTAATATGTGTGTATTTTAATGAGCCACTTAATACAGATTATTTATTTCACATTAAAGGTTTTTTTCCTTGAATACTCTATTTTAGGTACCAGGGATTGGGTCCAACAGTGATTGTTTGTCCAGCTACTGTATTGCATCAGTGGGTAAAAGAATTCCACACTTGGTGGCCTCCATTTAGAGTTGCTGTGCTCCATGAAACTGGTTCTTATACAAAGAGTAAGGTAATGATTGACATTCATTTTGTAATTCTTGAGGCCTTTTTTTTTTTTTGTCACTAGCAAAAAAAAAGTCCCCTGTTGCTTAACTGCTTAATGCTTTTGTGTAGGAAAGGGTTTCTTGTGCCTTTTCTCTGAATGTATTAAAAGAACAAAAAGTTCATTGTCTTGTATAGATTTCATAGTAAACTGGACTAAAAGGGGGTTGACATAGAATACATGTTTATTATGATGAAGACTTGTATTACCTGAACAAATTAAACATAGTAAAAGGTTTCTTGCTTGAGTTTTCTTTGTGCTGTAGTCCATGCTAGGAGTTTGACTAGACTGCTTGTACACACCAGATAAATGCTTATAGCGCTTGTGAATTTTCTTCTTGCATTTCTTTGCATCACTATGTCATTGATCTGATATATAATGTGTTTTCCATGCATGGGTAATTTCTCTTCAGTTGGTTGCTGTCAGTTGATATCACTCAGTCGCATTTTCTTTAATGACAGAGTAACTTTGTTTACATTGTTTCAAGCAGTGCCCTTTCTGTCTTTCAGTTTTCTTTGACAGTCTCTTCATATGCATGTTCTTAGTCTGTTTCTTAAGTTGGAAAGCCTGACTTGTCTGAAGTTTGAAACTTTGGTACCTTGCAGGAACAAAACAAGGAAAACTTAGGTTTTTATTTTCCCCTAGCCTTATATTTCAGATGTTGAAATGAGTTTTCAGGATTCAGGAAAGCATTTTTAAACTTCTCTTTAAATATTTATTGAATTTCTTGTAATAACATTAAGATTATATGGTGCTTAATTGCACTTGATTAAACATATTCTGAAGTAATTGATGCAGTTACAGTACATAGCAAAAAAAGGAGTAGCACACTCTAATGTGCTAATAGCTTCCTGTTGTTCAATTAACTTGGTGTGTTTTCGAGCCCTAAAAATCTGTTGACCTCAATAACACGGTCGCATGTCTTCTTAAATTAAATCATGTGTGCTTATTTTGGGCTGTTTCTTAATTAATGGACTTGACAGACTGACTCAAATTTTTCCATCTGCAGGAATAGTAAGGTTTTCAAGATTTTACCTTCCCACTGTCGTCCTTCAAATGCATATTCAACAACTTAAAATTAAAGATGGAAGCACTTTTGAGCAGATTTAGAGAACTGAACATAATGCCTTATCTTATAAGAGCTGCAACCATGCTTTAAACAGGTGTCACTGATAAGGTCTTAACCACATGCACGTTTTTTTCCTAGATGCCTCTTAATCAGAGAAGAGAAAGCTAAAGTAAGGAAAAAAACCAACTTTCCTGTTTTACTTCCCCTTATAGCTGCAGTAAAAGTTTGCTGCTAATAAATTGGCGTAAGTAACACTTGTACGCTGAAAATATATCACATAAAATACAGGACAGGTGATTTACTCCTGCCTAGGATTTCTTTTCAAAATACATTATGAATACTTTAGTTCTCATCTTGCAACAATTCTATCTACTGATAATCTATGGCACTGCAGAAGACCACTTTTGCATATCTCAACTTTGTAATATTCATCCAGGGGCTCTTCTGCCCTTAAGCTCTGGCATAAGACATAAAAGAATAAGTAAGTTAAGTAAATACAAAAAGAGTGGTTAGACTGCATAAGTTCTTTGAGATTAATTTTATTTAGCCAAAAGCTAGCTCCCTGTTCACCTGTAGTCTCAGTGTGGCACAGGCTTGTTAGGAATTAACTGACAATTCCAGGATTCACCTGTTCTATTTGCGTACCCTAGTTTATCATAAAGTAAATGAGAAGAGTTTTGTGTTGGACAGCTCCAGGAGAGGATTGGTGAACTGAACTTTGTTATGAGGTTTGGAGTGAGAAAGGTCATTTCAGCCTCTGAAGAGGCTACAGTTTTCTGAACCAGTGGAGGAACATTATTGTCCTCAAGACTAAATGGACATCAGACAGTGAAGATCTTGGATTTTGAGGACTACCTTAGCCCGTAGTGTTTGACCAGCAGGTTGTGGTAAAACCCAGTATTGCAGCTTGTTCTCTACAAGTCTGTGAAAGAGCCATAGGTGATTTCTAGGGACAAAGATTAATTGTAAAACTATTGGATGAGAATTTTGGAGAAAAAGGGTTAAGCAATGACAGATGTCCCATAAGGCAAGACAGTATTTCATAGTAGAAGCACACAACAGCTGAAGTTTCATTTGATAAAATTTAAGTTGATGTTTTAAATGAGACGGATTTATGTAATTTTTCCCATAACATTGTCAGGAATCCTGGAATCTTAGCAAATACTTAATCTTTCAACATTGGTGAAATCATATGGTTTTATGAATAGGCATTTTCTGGTGTACCTTCTAAGATGCACAAGCATTGATGCAAGAGCCTGTCTCCCAGTTCTTCAAAGTTGCCCACAGAAGTATATCACTTGACAGTGAAGAGTAGGGAAGACATCTGTTCTGGTTGTTTCATCATAAATTGATTCTAGACAATACTTCCCACATCTGTTCAGTTAGTGACACTTCTTTAGTGTTACAGATGGACTTTGAGCAATGTGGTAAGTGAAAGGCTCTCTGATTTTTACCTTTTTACCTGTCTGTTTTGGTTTTCTTTGCAAGCAGTTATAGGATTTTCACAATAATAGTATGAAATAACAGTCTGAATGGTGAGCACCAGATTGGCTGCAAATTTTGTCAGCCTGTTTCAGCTCAGTCATTGAGACATCTCACTGCTATAATATTTGTGGAGTTTTTAGCATATGTGAAGCTTCAAAAGAGACATATGTTATTCTTTTTCTAAAATAACAATGGTAGAAAATTTTGACAGTAAAGGAGGGAAGTATAAATTTCCCATTTCACTCCTTGAAGACTAAAGGTCTTCAGCTATCTATAAGGGAAGGCAGATTGGTATTTTAGATGATGGAAGGAAGACACAGTAGCAAGTTGGAGGGGTTTCCAAGACTTTTGAGCTTGTTTAAGGCATTCAGATGAAATGTAAAATTTGCTCTTTTTTAAAATTATTATTATTTGTGATTACAGAAGATTATTTAGCTCTTCTAGGATGATAAATGTGCTTAAATTGGAGCTGTAGGTTGAACCAGATTTAAGTAATAGTCTTCCCCTGTGAAGTCAGCTTTCAGTTTGAACAAGGTATAGCATTTGTGGCTAAATGTCCTGTGGTGCTGTCTTAGGCTATTAAGCTCCTGCTATGGTTTACACTCAAATCTGATCTGTAAACTCTGAGACCTCTAGGCCTGAGATAAAAAAAAGAAGTAAATCTAATGTAGTGTATCACAAGCGCTTTTTATTTATGGTATAGAACAGAAGGTAAGGAGAAAAAACTTTAATAGTGTTGGAAAAAAGCCTTCTGAGCAAAGAGCTTGTCCCGTTGTTTTAAAACTTCGGTTGGCACATGAGCATTTGTAAATCATAGAATATAAGAGGCAACATGAACTTTGGTTATCTTGTTTAACATATTATGTATAGAAGTAGGCTGTATTTTTTAAGTTCAAGGCTGAACTTTTAATTTCTTAATCTTTAGAAGATATATCACTGAGGTTAACAATTCTTCTGATGTTAGTTACATACTGTTTGTAAATGTGTAACTTTGCATTCCCTTTTTCTGGTCAAATGCAAGACACACAATGCAGCCCTAGAAAGTAATTGTCAAGTTCATGATACTTGCAGCTGTGAAACCATCTACTTGAAGATAGATGACTTTACACATGGAAAATTTTAGACCTTCTAGCCTCACAGTAGAGTACATAATCTACATGTAAAAAAGTCAATTTCAGAGGTTACAGTTACTGGCATGATTGCATATGGAACCTGTGTTTTAGCCAAAGTCTCTATTTCTGAGTTAAGGACCAAACTCAGATAAAATTAGTATCATGCTCCAAGAAGTAGCATTCTTGTTAAATATGTAATAAGTGTTTTAGCTCTTTTTATTGCAACTTTTACATTATTAAACATTACAATGTGTTCTTTTGAAGCCTCTTCGTGGTGCCATTTAGGGTTTTTTGTTGAGGCAGGGAAATAATAAAGAGGTTTTATATGTTGAATTTATGGATCCCCAGGCCTAATTGTTGGTTATGAGATGGTGATAAGCCTGCTGAAGAATGCACTTTTGATTCACAGATGATACATGGTTGGATAAGTGACTAGATACTATCTCTGACTTCACACTTGCCTCAAAGATATCTGAATGTTTCTTGAATTTTGTGGTTATCACTAGTCTATGTCTTTAAGTTCAGTTTTAACATACACATTTCTGTCTAAGAAAATTACCATTTTTAATACACAATACATAAGAGTTCAGATTTCAGGTCCTCTTAAATATTTTTAAAAGACTATCAAAAAAAAGAAATCTTATTTCTGTAAGCATCAGTCCAAAAAATTGTCCTGTTTTTGTACCTTCAGAAACAAACTTGTAGGTACATTGAGGTACCAACAGGAAAAAAAGCATTTGCTTAGAGATATGTCCTTAGAATAAATCATGAACCTTTTAGCCATAAGAAATGATGCTTGCCAAAGTTCATCCAATCTCTGTACATCTCATGCTCCAGTGAAGACAAGGCAGCACCATCAACTTATCACCCCAGGTTGGGAGAAAATACTGTCCCTGAACTGTAAAGGCCTGAAGTACTGTGCTGAACAAAAATGCAAGTTCATAATTACTCAATGTACTCACATGTTCCTCTATTCGTTAGCATCAGATAAAGGCCAGAGTGCAGAATTTCAAAATTAGGTAACTGCTGTGTAATCTGGCATTAGTAGGATTTGTCTCTCTCAAGCACACTTTTTTTAACTTAGTATAACACTGAATGACCTGAAATATTTCATTGAAGTGTATTTGCAGAGAAAAAATAAAATTTAGACATGCCTTAATCTAACTAAACAAGAAAACCGTGGATTANAAATACCACACCCTCAAGAGTTTGTATCCAATATTAGATCTGTTAGCATGTTTTAAAATATATAGAATTATTCCAGGAACTGGACTTAAAGTGAAGGCAACCTTGAAAAGGTACCCAATGCTGTAAAATGAGACTTAGTAAGTGTTGTAGTGTGAGTTGATAAAATTGTGTTGTTCTGTTTCTTCATTGTCAGCACAAATCCTTGTTTATTAAAAATTTAGCTTGAAGGAAACTTTAATTAATTACAGGTTCAGTAAATCCTGACTAGGATTCTGCCTTGGTGTGTTTACAATGAATGGCCTTCATGTGCCTGTGTTTCACTTCTGTTCTCCCTGCTACCTGACAGCGTGATTTATGGCTGTTGTTTTCTACGAGTCCACTGTTTGCCCTCTAGGAGGGATTGGTCTCTTGAGCCTCCATAATAACAGCAGCACTTTCACAAAACATCTTTTAATGACAAGAGTGTAGCATTCTGTAAGTCAGGCTAATTGCAGACATACCCTATTAATTGCAAAAATTAGGAGAGGTTACATATTTTACAAGCTTTTAATTTTAAATCACCCGAGATGATTTGTCTTAAGTGTTTGGGTAGTGATGGCTACAATATTCTATGACAGACCATTGCTGAGACTCGAGAAAAGTTGCAGACTGTGGATAACGTACCAGGTAGAATTGAGCTTTGGATGTCCACACCTACAGAGAAATCCTACTCTGTCTCTAATACAAATTATTCTAAAGATTACATATTCTCTTGAGACTCGTGATACCAACATTAAATAATGCATTTTGGTTTTATCAGGAGATGATAATCAGAAAGCAGATATTCTTGAACAGTTAAACTCAAAAGAGTATTTTAAATCTTGGGGGGTGTGTGAGCAAGTAATTTTACAGTGAAAGGTCATGGATATTCACACCATCTGAGTTTTTGACGTGGATTTTTCCCTTTTGTTTGGTTTTTAATTGTTCTTTGTGGGTTGTTTTAATTAAAGGCACTTCTAGTAATAAGAGGTTTGTCTTTAGCAAATTTGGTGGTGGTTGTACTTTCTGTTTTTCCCTTCTCATAATCTGCTGTTTAAGTCTTCTAGATTTATAGATGGAGGATAAATGCAATAAAGATGAGTCCTGAACACTGTCTAAAATTATATAGACTGTCCCTGCCCTGTATAACTTGCAGCTATAAAGGCTAGTAAAAACTTGGGGAAAAGTTAAAGTTTACAAGAGAAGCACAAAATTTGAAGATTGGTAGCAACTATGTTAATTTTATAATGAGAAAGGTTAGACAGAATTTAGGATTAAACAAATAGATTTTTGTATTTGTTTTTCAGTGTTTCATGTGTTTAATTTTCCTCTAACATTCTTGCTTGCAGTACACAAAGCTGGGTTTGTGAAGTGAATATAGGAGAACTTGAAGAAACTCATGACCTTAATCAAATTCAATGTTTGCTTTTTCAGACATTGCCTTTAAAATATTGAAAATAAAAAACAGTTTCCTTCTGACCAGGCTTTTGGTAAATTCTCATTTGCTATAACACAGTATTCAAGTGCTTCATTCTGTCACAGATGAGCTAAGATTCATATAATCAAAAGCTTTCGTATACTTATTTTCTTTGCAAAGTAAATTATCAAATCTGCTTTTATAATACTTTTTATACATACCTTGAATAGCAAATCTCTGTGTGTGTAGGTGTGAGGATTCTGTCCCACTGACAACATGCACCTTTTGTTTTTAGGTGAAACTAATTCGTGAAATTGCTTCATGCCATGGAATTTTAATCACATCTTACTCGTACATTCGTCTGATGCAGGACGACATCCACACGTATGATTGGCATTATGTCATTCTGGATGAGGGTCACAAAATCCGAAATCCAAATGCTGCAGTCACACTTGCATGCAAGCAGGTACTTTATAAAAAATAAATTTAAGTGCTCTGGAGGGAGGTTCCAATATCTAATAGCCTATCATAAAAATATATGTTTGATCATTAATAAAGAATAAAAGCATACATCACAATGGTCTGTATTTGACTGTTTAACTTAACATTTTTAATGAATTTACATGGGTAAATTTACACAAGTATGGTAGAGGAAAAAAAATTAGAAATTTTAAATTGCATAGTAATTTACCAGTACTGACAAATGTCAGATTGCTGGTGTGACTTTTCTGCTAACAGTTTATGAACAGTGTATTGCAGAAATCTGTTTTTTTCATGAGTGTGAGGCCACATATTTTGACATGAGAATTTATTGATGGTGAAGTTGAATATCCTCTGAGGTAGGAGGCAGGATACACCAGGAACCATGAAAATAACTTTCTTTTGGTTTTGTGGTTTTTATTAATAGTTCCGCACACCCCATCGAATCATCTTGTCTGGCTCCCCTATGCAAAATAACCTAAAGGAGCTCTGGTCCCTCTTTGACTTTATATTCCCAGGAAAATTGGGAACACTCCCTGTGTTCATGGAGCAGTTTTCTGTCCCGATAACCATGGGAGGATATTGCAATGCCTCTCCTGTCCAGGTAAATGCATCCAAAATATCATTTTGCTTGAAGAAAACTGTTACTGTTGTTTCTAAACCGACTTCTGAATTTACTTAATGCTGTATGTTCTAGACACTAACCAAAAAAAGAGCTGTGTGTATGCATTACTGGTGCTTGTGTAAAAAAATCATTCAACTGAGACTGTTTCATTTATACAGGCATGCAGCTTATATACAAAGTTTTCTTGTCAAAAGCCCCAAAGTTTAGGTCATTAGAAGTATTCTTTGATATGAAGATAAACAAATTGGAGTGGGAGGTGACTGATCCCACATTTTGATGTATTTAAATAGAACTTTCCTGTTTGCTATCAAGCTTTGGCAAATTATGCAGTAAGAGGAATCCTTAAATCCAGTCTAGAAACAGTTTTTATTTTAAAAAGCTAAATTAGGTGTTGGAAGTGTGGAAGTAGATAAACTAATTTTGAAAGCAAAAAATTACTTGGGAAATTATTTTGAATAAGTGTCTATTAATCTTGGTAGTTGTGGTTCTCAGTATTGATGACAGCTTAAATATTTTTCTGTTTTTAACTAGACAGTAAATAAATTGTCTGCATCATAATCTGCAGACTAAGTTTCATATAAATGGTATTAAACTTATATCCTTTTAACTACTGTTTTTTAATGTTTTCCATGCATGCATTGCTGAAGTTTTATTTTCTGTTTAAGTACCTCTCTTGTATAAATATTAGTCATTTACTAAGTTGGCCTTTCGATTGTTTTTATATATCAAAAATTTATTATATTGTTTGCCTTGTTTTAAGACAAATTAAGGTATTTTTAGCCATTATTACAGTTAATACCCATCTCACACATCCATTACCCCTTATAGAACTATATACTCTTTAGGGCCAGAGTGACCTTTAGTTTCTGTGATCATGGGGATTTCCTTGTACCACTTTTTTTTTAAGTCTCAAGTGAGCACTAATCTTCACTTATTGTCCAGTAACCACCATTGCTGCAGGCTTCTTTTTTGATCTTCAGTATATGTATTAGCACTTTTTCATCAGGATCTTGGTTTTGTACAGATTTATACTCCTTTCTTTGGTTTCTAAATTAAATACCTTACTTTTGGTCTCTTTTAAAGAGAAATCTGAGGTATCTGAGAAGACTTACTTACTCAGTTTTATTGTTGCTAACATGAATTTTATTGCAATTCATGTTGTATTGAACATGTAACTATAGATCCATGTAAAATAAGCCATCTAATTTTATTAGGATTTTCCTAGTGCTAATTATATAATTTTGCTAGTCGTTATAATTAATATCAAGAACCAAAATACAACTTGTGCCTTTTCTTCCTTTTTTCAGGTAAAAACTGCATACAAATGTGCCTGTGTGTTACGGGACACCATAAACCCCTACTTGCTGCGAAGAATGAAGGCTGATGTAAAAATGAGCCTTTCACTTCCAGATAAAAATGAACAGGTTTGCTTGTTTTCACTACTAGATCTGAGTCCTCTCCCTCCCCAAAACTCAATCTTTCATGAAAATTTGGAAATAATTTGTGCTAGCAGCAGATAAAATGGTGGTTTAACTAAAGATAAGGTGTAGAGCTTTCAAGATTAATATTGGTTCACCATTGTACCGAGTATTAAATTACTGCTGTCTTGCAAGGTCTGTATGAGTTCACTTATCTAAAGCATAAAGGATAGATGAAGTGTAGTCAGGGCTACTTAATACAGTCCCCTTGGGTCTCAAGTGCATTGAAATGAGTTGTCTGTTTCCTTTTGTACAGCAGGAGACAATTCAGCATTGTTTCCTGTCCTAGAAAGATTAATTTGGGCTGCAAATAATACAGAAATACTTGCTGGCAGTTGTTTATATTGCAAGCTAGCTGGCCTATACATTATAATAAATTTTCAAAATACTAGCCTTGTGGTCTGAAACTTGTTTGCTTTACTACTAGGTGGTATATTTCTTTAGGAAACATTTTTATTCAAAGTAGAGGAGGTTGAAAATATTGGTTAACTGAAATTCCTACAAATTACTTAGCTTGTAATTATTAGCTTCTTCTTCAGGTTTCAATGCTTCAGGCATTTATGTTCTGTCCTAACTCCTTTCCTGTCTTCTCACTTTGAAAGAGAAATAGACATGTTAGTCTTTGTGAGACAGTGCTGAAAGGTACATAGTAAAGAAGTAGGCCATACTGTGTATATGCAGTCTAATGATCTTTTTTTAACCAATTTTTAAATTTTTATATACTATTTTTAACCAACTTTTTAATGTCTAGATATTAAAGAGTCTGGGCTCCTTAATCTAGAGAATGTGATCATAGACAGTTTAAACAAATTTGATTTTTGCTCTTGCCAGTCACAGGGCACTACATCAGTTTGATTTAGAGCATAATGTTGGGTGCCTTGCAGGATGCAAGGAAGTGATTTTGTTCAATTTTAGCCCATCAGAGCACCTGAAAAATCATTATATTTCATGCTTAAGGTCTAAAGACAGGACAGACCACGTCTGCTAAACTTCTAAGAATTTGCAAGTTGTAAGGGACGTTACAGACACACGATGGAAAGAGTTTGCTATAAACATAGCTTTGAGAGAATGCTAACGTTGCACAGTTACCTCATTAAAACTAGAAAATGGCAGCACTTTCAAAATGAAAGTGATTTGAGGGGAAAATCTAACTACTGGGAAAGAGCACAGAAAACCTCATGAAACTCATCTTAATGATCATTCTCTAAACATTTTTTTTAATTTCTAGTGATTTCTGTGCAGTATCTTTTACCTTAGTATTTCACTATGTCAAACATCCGTGAAGTTTCATTGTAGCATGTGGTAAAATTCTAAAATTCACACAGCTTGGGCTTGAGTGGTTGGTTTGTTTTGTAGGTCCTCTTTTGCCGTTTGACAGAGGAGCAGCGTCAAATCTATCAAAATTACATCAACTCTAAAGAAGTTTACCAGATTCTCAATGGAGACATGCAGGTGGGCATTAATAAGGATAGTGATGGGTAGGGTTTGATGGATAAAATCATGGACTGGCCCTTGCACTCTTCCAGCTGGGTTCTGGGCAGTAAGAGAAACAAACACACTGAATCTCTATTCAGTTTTTGTAGTTGTCTGGTTTTTTTCTCAGAAATGTTAGATGAAATATATTTGAGTTAGTGACACGTATGTAGTGACATGACCAGATAAAAGTAGGAATGGAATGAGCTTCACAATATGTTTGTGATCTTGGGAACAAATTCTGGCTTTCTGGATGACCTGTTGTAGGTAACTGTATTTATGCTTTTAACTAATTGCCAAAGCAAAGGAAAAGCAGTTACTCCTGAGAGTACAATTCAGGTATGATAACTTCGTTATGCAATAGTTGATGATTTCACATTATTAACAGAAAACAGAGCAAATAAGCAAACATCCTTGTTGCTGTCTTACTAGTCACTTCTCAACATCTTCTGCCTCCATCCTCACAGTGTAAGCATTGAAATTGCTGTGGCCAAGTGAAAGGCATAATTGGGGTACATTTTCAGTTGCTGGCTGCTGTTGCCTGTGTAGAATCTGCTATTCCCTGTGACTCCTGTGTTGCACACATCTGGTTCGTTTGACATTTTTATGCATGCAGTGGATGTGTCTCCCTTCCATTTTAGCCCTTGTTTGTAGGAGGAGAGGTATTATGTGTTGGCTGTAATGTGTTGTTTGCCATATTTTCTTGTGAACTGTGAAATCCATTCTCGCTGCATACCCAGTGGCTCCAGTCAGTTGTATGGTCAGCAGGGCCATATATATTGCAGTTTCATACACAGAACACGTTGCCCTTTTTACTGTTTTGACTTTTTTTAATTTTCTAGATCTCACAAAGCTATAGTGGGCAAGTTTTTTCAAGTGCATAGCCACTTCAGTTATCCCAGCGAAAATTTCTTTAAAGAGCTTGTTCTTTTAGAGATGGCTTGTACAAGACTATCTGCAGAAATATACCAAAGATGTTACGAAATGGGATATCATATTTACTAGGGATCTGAAAATTTTGAACAGTAAATGTCAATGCTTTTATTAGATATTCTGTGGTGACAACAGCAAATCCCAGCTGAAAAGCAGCATTGTAAAAACAAACCGTAAATTATGGGCAGGCTCATCCAGCTTGTAGTGCTAAAAGATTGAGGGATTCACTGTTTCAAGCTAGTTCATTTTTCAGAATATTCAGAAGTATAAATAACACTTGTAAACTGAATAGAACCCTCCTAACATGGCATCAGAAGTGATAATTTCAGTTTCATATGTTTGTTCAAATATGTTAATTCATTTATTCTTTGTTATCGTGCATTCTGGTGGGTATACTGACTATCCTCAAGGTCTATCTTAAGTTACCTGCTAATATGGTAGGAGTTGGAAGGAAAGACATGATAATTTCAAGAAACAAATTGGTGGCATTTTTGTGAGAAAAACATGTCCTTACAGCTAGGGAGGGACTGGTTTTTCTAGAGTGGATATTGTTGCAAAATTCCCTAAACATTGTCACCAGAATAGGCTCGCAAGTACATAAAATTTCAATCACTTTTTGTACTGATTTTTCCTAAAACTTTCCCTTAAACAAGTATTAGCATCAAAACATTATTAAAAATAAACATTGATGGTAAGTGGATTAATCAATTGCTGTTTATTTTTTTTTCCACAAACCATATAGATACAAGTATTTGTCATGAAAATAGAAATATTTTTCTCTTGTATTCTTTAGATTCTCTTAGGACTATCAACTTTGAGAAAGATTTGCAATCACCCTGACTTCGTTGCTGATAGTCCCAGAATTTTGAAGAGTGTGCCCGATGCTGAAGCAGAGGATCCAAATCAGTTTGGATATTGGAAACGTTCTGGAAAAATGATAGTGGTAGAATCCTTGCTGAAAATATGGCACAAGCAAGGTCACAGAGTGCTGTTTTTTACTCAGTCAAGACAGGTAAGATGAGCTAATGGTTTTTAGTTTTAGCTATTAATATTACTTAAAATGTGTGTGAGAGTTCCAAAAAACCTGTAAGTAGAATCACCTTTTGTAATGTCTTTCTCATAAAATCAGTATCTTACTGAAAAAGTTACTGTAATGACTGATGTCTTTGGAATAATCAGAGACCAGTTCTTCCCAAACTCAGTAAGCTTTACTGGAATGACACGACATTGTAGCAGTGGCCCAGTTTCAATACACTGGGTCAAAGCTGTATCAGTTGTAGCCATGTGGTACCAGGCTGTCCCTGCTGCGTAGTTTCAGGACACAGTTGGTGATCAGTTTGTGTGCTCTGTGCACGTCTGATCTTCAGAATCGCTCCCTTTGGGACAGTGGCACAGACAGTGACCTTTGTTTGTTTTCCCTGTGTACTCACAGTTTTGTCTTCCTTCTGTGGATTTCCTTGGGGTGGTGCACCCCAGTCTATTTAAATATCTTGAAGCTATGGCCCTGGACTTCCAAACCAAGCTCAAATATTCCACTGCATTCAGCTGTGAATTTTTTTTTTTTTCCATTTACATAAGTCAGTTTTCTGTCATTTAAGGAAGTGTTTCAAGTTTTTCGTTGTCTTTGTTTGTTTGATTGACACTGCGGTTAGTGCCAGAAATTCTTTTAGGTTCATCATACAGATGCTGAGTCTTCACGTCTGAATTTCATTAGATCTTTTCCATCACCACAGATGATGCAGATACTTGAAGTCTTTGTGAGATACAGAAACTATTCCTACCTCAGGATGGATGGCACCACAGCAGTAGCTTCCAGACAGCCTCTTGTAACAAAATACAATGAGGTGAGATGTTCCATCCCACACATGAATACATATTAATGAGTATGATTGAGTTCTTCCATTCCTTTTTGTTCTGTTTTTAAGTATACTACTTCAGGTTGGAGACACAAACCTGGGGAGTTCAGTAAAATGAACTGTCTTTCTGAGAGAGGGGAAAAAAGTAATCTCTTATTTCACAGATAAGTTGGGTTTTCTGCTAAGGAAAGAAACACGTTTGAGAAGGGGGAAAAGCAATTTTATTGGATAACAGTAAATGAAATTTAGATCAGACTACTTTTATTTGTCAAAAGAAATACTAGATGAGCAAGGAAATGTGTTCCGTCTCTTGGCTTCCTTTGCATCTTTGCATATAATGCTGATAAAATAATCCAGGAAAAAAATTTTTTTTAAATGTTACATTTTGCTAATTCTTGCTTTAGTAAATTCTCTCTTGTGTCACAGGACAAATCCATATTTCTTTTTCTTCTAACAACTCGTGTTGGTGGCATTGGAGTTAACTTGGTTGGTGCTGACCGGGTTATTATTTATGATCCTGACTGGAATCCCAGTGTAGACACACAGGTGAGTTGGATTTATTACATTCCATTTACCAGCTAAGTTGAAATAAAACTGAAGACCAAATGACATTTATCTCCTCAAATAGTGTTAAAGCACTATGTTGCTCTTTCCTAAGTTGCTGTTCCCAGCAATGGTCACTTAGGGTGCAGCTCCACATTATGGTTACTCTTGTGGCAAAGCCAATTTAAGTGGTTCCCACCACATCCCATATATGCTGTTATACCTTACCACTCTTCAGTATTGTTGATTCATGTAGTCAGTTACAGTGCAGTCAAACAAGCAGTTCAAATGGCCTGTGTTTTTAAAATAAATAAACCAGATGTTTCTGAAGGGAAAGTACAGCTGTGCAAGCTCTTGAACAGGCAGGAGTGTTGGTGATGACAATGCAGGGTGAGAAAAGGAGAACAGATGGCTGCTCACATTGGCTTTCTCACTAGATAATGATATGTAGCTGTGACCTTAGAGAGCTGCTCTAAGCTTTTAGAAGTTTTTCACTATCTCATCTCATGGTGTGGTATGACTCTGATTTATCAAATCACATAGTTTGAGAGGAAGAAGCATTTTATAGAAATCCTATGTAGCTCTGAGATCTGCAAGTGTATGGCTTAAAATTCTCTGTATTAGTGGTTGGTTCAAGATGTTTGTAGGAAAGATTTCAGTTAAGTTAAAGAAGAAAAGTTCAAAGGAAAGGTGTGTATTAACACTCTATTGTGAAATTTCCTTCTGGAATAAGTCTATGTAAAGTACATATTCTAGGTAAAAGTTCTGATTTTAATATAATCTATTTATTGATAATTTTTGCATAGATTTCTTGGTACAATTGGAGACTTTCTAGATCTTTTTCCTCTCCTGCTGAGTTAATTATCCTATGCTCTAGAAATGCTACTTCTTGAAGTATTTGTTAAATGTCCAAACTAAGTTTGAAAGAGTGTTACTGTTAGCTCTCTGTCAGACACGTTGGAGAGGCTCATATCTGGTAACCGAACCTTTTGTGTTCCAGGCTCGGGAACGTGCTTGGAGAATAGGCCAGAAGAAAGAGGTGACTGTGTATAGGCTGCTCACTGCAGGGACTATTGAGGAGAAGATATACCACAGGTCAGTCAGAATGATTTCTTGGATGCAGCTGCATGCTCGGGAAAATGCTTTTAGCAAATCCAAGGTGGTGTAACAGTGACATAACTGTGCATGTGTACACATTGCTTGTAATCCCCAACCTTGGTGATGATGGGCACATCATGGAAAACTTTTAAAAGTTTCTACTGAGAAATGGAGAACTTTTTCTCGTACTAGACTCCCAGGTGTACTGCTCTATCCCTAGCAGCAAGACCCATGTGCTAAATGTACCTTATCAGTCTGTTCTAGCAGCAGTGTCCAGCACAGACAGAATTCACTGTAAAACATAGTATGAGGCATAAACAGAAAACAGTGAGCACCTTATTCAAAACATGAGAATCAACTAGTCTGAAATGGAAATTCAAATCATCAAGTTCTTTATATTCTCCTTGGGATGTATCAAGATGTATGTGGTACATAGATCTATTTACTACTGTGCAAACCCAATTTGATTTTATTCCCAATTCATTCCAAAGTGAAAGAATTAAATCCCAATAACTACCAGTCATATTCATGTTATTTATTCCAAAGTGTAGCTAAAGCCTTTGAAGTGCTTGTATTTCAAAATCAATGAAATCCTTTTGGTTTGCTTTCCCATTTAGCTTTCTCAGTAGTTAGCTTCATTCACATGAATTCCACATGAATGTACATGGGAATCCTCTGTCTAGACTTCACTCTTCAGAACTGAAATACCCTCTTGGAAAGTTCAGAAGAACAAAAAGCTCTAAATAATTAAATGGCCACACTTACTGTTTTCCTGTGTTTTCTTGCCTGTAAATGAAAACTTAGTTTTTTGACCACTGAATTTAAAAATACTTTCCCTGCTTAATCTCAGCAAAGCCAAAAGTGTGATAAAATTGTTTGAGAGAACTGATTTTTTCCATTTAGGGATGTACTTTTTGTACAGAATAAAACAGCTTTTGCTTTAGGCACTATGTAGTACAAATATGGCACAGAAACAGTTTTACCAATACTAGAAGATTTCTTGCAGTTTTGTTCTCCTACAGATTTGTTCCTTTTGGTCCTCTGCAGGTGGACTCTTTTCTTCTCAGCCACAAATCTGATTCCCTTTTCAGTGTCTGTCATCCAGTCATCACCATCAGAGTGAGCTACTCTGCTGCTTTTGATTCCTCCAATCAATTGAACCCATAAAATATTGTCATTTTATCAAGCTGTAGTTTTTTTCTTTCAGGAGCTTTCTGATTGTTTTATTGTTACATATGCAAGCTTTTCAATTTTAATGGACAAAAAAGTTCTAGCTGTGAAGTTATTTATTGCTTAGTTAAGGGATGCCTCATAGGACATCTCAGGATAGTGGTTACCTGTTGTGTTATGGGGTTGTTGCAAAATAATAAATCCCTGTGTTTAACAATTTACTTGGTTGTTTGAAAGTTACTAACTCAAGATGGTCTTTTGGAAACTAACATCATCTTCCCACTGCTTAATTGTTCTGCAGGGTAATGTTTGTGCTTATAGTTTTCTGTTTAAGTACTGTACTCAGCACTTAAACATAGCTAGACATTGTTTCACACACAAAATATTTTTTTTCTTTTTTAGACAAATCTTCAAACAATTTTTAACAAACAGAGTGCTGAAAGACCCTAAGCAGAATCGCTTCTTCAAATCCAATGACCTTTATGAACTATTTACTCTGAACAGCCCAGATGTGTCTCAGGGGACAGAAACAAGTGCAATTTTTGCAGGTATATGGGTTTTTTTTTCTATTTGTTTGGAAGAAAAAATGTTTTAATTGTTTGTTAAATTGATACCAATTTTATTCATCCCTCAGGTACTGGTTCAGATGTTCAAGTCCCAAAGCCACCTGCTAATAGCACTTCTAAATGTGATGTCCATCTTGCAGAAAGCAGCTCACACAAGAAGAAGAAGTCCTCTAATTCCTATTCCACCACACACATGAAAGATTCTTCTTCTAAAGCAATAGAGACAAGTGAGGAAACCAAGGGAACTTTGGAAGCCTTTGACCAAAATAGCTACGCACAAGATAATGCACAAGCTGCTGATACAAATTCATTCAATAAAAGCAAGGAGGAATGCTTGGAAAGTGATGACAAATGCATGTCCCAGTCGGTGCCATGCAGTGCAGGGTCTGCAGAGAATGCAGAAGGTCTGACTGCTGTGGTGGCTGATGAGGGACGTGGTGCAGCTAATGCAGATGCCAGGACAGATCTTAGCCTCACTTGTGATGCAGCTGGCTCTTGGGAAAAGCAGGATGCTAAAACTGAAGAGAGGCAATTTGATAATAATCATTTTAAGTGTATCTCAAAAACAAAGCACAAGATAGATATGCTGTCACATGAGAGCCACGGAGATAAGTCTAAGAAGAAACATCACAAAGATGCCAAATTTGAAGGAAAGCGCATTCCTCATCTAGTGAAACAAAAGCAATACAGAAGAGAGAACAGTGAAGAGCAAGACTCAAAGAAAAATGATGACTATGTCTTGCAGAAACTTTTCAAAAAATCAGGTAACAATTGTTGTTTGGCTGCTGACTAAATAGAAGTATATAAAACCTATGCAGACAAGGGAAAGAGCAGATCTGTTGCTCTGATGGTTAGAGCTACAATAAAAAACATGTTCGTTCTGTTACTTTAGTGAAACTTAAAAGTTCATTGTTTAAATTTAATTTAAATTTAATTCCAGTTGACTTTAATTTCAGTTACAAATTTGCTAATTACCTCGGCACAAACTGTTCATAGAGATCTGCATTTCTGGATATAGAAGTATATGCAGTGTTTCTCCTGGATATTTCCAGGATGTAATCAACCTTCATTTACACAAGGGTTTCACTTCTGTCTGTCCTGTCCATAACAATGGAAATGATCAATTTGCCCACATAATTGCCAGGTCTGTTGTGAATAATGACCTCATCAGCACACTAGAAGTGATTTGCTGTCAAATTGATTACTTAACTGATAAATAAGGGGATTCTCTCATTAGAAATTACTATACTGATGTGCTTAATATAATCACCCTGAAGAAGGAAAAATGCAATTGTGGCATTCACTTAAAAAGTGAATATTTGATTTTCACATATATTAAGAGATGTCCTCCTTCACCTTTTTTGTCCTCTGGTTTTAGGGGTACACAGTGTTATGAAGCATGATGCCATTATGGATGCTTCCAGTGCAGATCACGTGCTGGAAGAAGCAGAAGCAAGCAGAGTGGCCCAGGACGCCTTGAGAGCCCTAAGACTCTCTCGTCAGCAATGTTTAGGAGCTGCTTCTGGTGTGCCAACCTGGACAGGCACGAGCGGTCTTTCAGGTGCACCATCAGGAGTAAAGTGAGTTCAGTTCTCACTCTGCTTTCCCAAAGACAGAGGAGTTGCTTAGGATGTTAAAAGATATACATTTTTTTGTCTTAGTATTTGCAGTAACATGCATCAGTCGTGTGCGTGTTTTATATTTAATATAGACATGAAAGCATATTACAAGCATAGGTAGTCTGTTCTGAAGTACAAAGAAAGCATTATTGTTGCACAGTAGAAGAGAGAGCTTAGCAGAGGGCTCTTGAGAACCCTAAAACACAAACCCAGTCTGTCTTTGAAAAAACTGTCATAGTAATTTTGAGAAGGAGGTTTCATGGAGTTAATTCTTTCATGGGTTTTTAGGAGTCGGTTTGGTCAAAAAAGAAACTCCATGCTGCTTTCTTCACATTCCACTTGTGCATCACCTGCAAAGAAGCACAAGGTAAGAAACACAAGCTAGCATTTCTGTTTTAATAGCTGATATATGTGAATTGTTATGATTTATGCGATAAATCCGACTTGCACTGTAGATGTGTCATGTGCATTTGTTGTATGATTATGTAGAATTCTAGAATTTTTAGTTACCTGTGACTTTGATTTTTTGTTTTGATGAAGTCTAATTAGATACAGCAGTCACAAATTGCACCATGGTTTGCTTATCTGTCTCAAAACCAGCAAAGCTTTTCTTTTGCTTCTTAAGTTCTAAAGTTGAGATCATCACCTCTTTATGGTATATTTCAGATGACAAGTTCTGGGTGGTGGTGTTTGTTATTTAAGTCTGAACAACAGGCAGATTTTATTTAATAGATTCTGTGGGTCTCAATATGCAATTTTCCTCATAGTCTGTGTGTTTATTTGCAGGATGGAGATACAATAAAGAAACAAAATATAAGGAAGTGTAGTTCCGGTGAGCACTTCAATGGAAAATCTGGAGAATCATCAGCCAGTGCTCTGGACTCTTCATCTTTATTAGCTCGTATGAGGGCAAGAAACCACCTTGTTTTACCACAACAGACAAGGAATGAGGGCGATGAGAATCATCAGCCAGCACCCGCCCCAGTCCAGGGTTCGACAGAGTACGATGAGCTGCTTGTGGATCTGCGGAACTTCCTGGCGTTCCAGGCCCGCGTGGACGGCGAGGCCAGCACTCGGGAGCTGCTGCAGGAATTTGAGTCCAAACTGCCTGCAGAGCACTCCTGTGTCTTTAGAGAACTGCTCCGCAATATCTGCACCTTCCATAGGAGCCCAAACGGGGAAGGGGTCTGGAGGCTAAAGCCAGAATTCCGATGACCCTCGATCAGTGAAGGCACCTCTCTGTCCAGCTGACCACCATTCTCCTCTCAAAAGAGGAACATTGTGTGACTTTGAAAATTTTGAAGTATTTTGTATTCCTGAATTAATTAATGCCTTGAACAGTCAGTGGTGCAGGACTTGTTGCAGGCTTAAAGCTAACTTAATTTCTGATTTCCACTATTTATATAAAAGTGCCATCTACCTCATAGATGAAACAATACAAACTATCAGCACCTTTTCTTCAAAAGATATCTTAATATAAATGGGATGAAGAACATATACTGACCTTTTATTACAATAAGAACCATGGATGTTGCCATGGGTTGTAAGACTTTGATTTCTGTGAAATTCTGGAAAACTACTTCCTTGATTTCCTGTTTATTACTTGAATGGTCATAGGGCACACAGTGTGCCATCAAAAAAAAAAAGGGGGCGGAGGGGAGATGATTGTAGTTAACATGAGAGATTCACTTGTACTGACAAGTGCATCAGAATAATTTTCTGTAACTTGCATCAGTAGTGAGAATTTTGTTGTAATGTTTAACTAACTTGGGAAATAATTCTAATGCCGTGAAGGTTTAATTACAAAAAATGGAAAGCATAGCAGGATATTGAGTTCACTGACAATTAATAATTATGGAAAACTCTACTAAATTCCAGAGCACCCATTAACACCATAATCAGCAATCCAGTTACAATCCCATACACCACTGGCAAGTGCTTGCTCTACAGTATTTCTTAAAACTGAGGCGACAATAACTGCTACGTTTGTCACGGGTTGTGGACTTATAATTGAAATCTCACTAAATGTTCATATGTTTCACTGTGATTTGTGGCCAGTTACCTCCTACCGCTTAAAATTTTACACCTTGATATAGACTGGGGTGTTAGCTGGTCAGAGGGGGAAGGGTGTCACTGTATTTTACTCGTCATAATCATTTTTGGGCATAGTTGGAGCATATATCAAAGTTACATGTCATTCATCTTCTATAGGTAGGGAAAACTTAAAGTTTCCTGACAGTTGGGTAAGTTCTAATACCAGTTATTTGTAGCAAATCCAAGTACAACATTGGGTCTGTCTTCAAGGTACTCATGTGCTGCACAAGGAAATTTTAAGGTAGAAAATGTGGACGGATTTTGAGAAGAAAACCATATTGTTGCAGCAACATTAAATTACTGTATGGCTTAAACTAGGAATAGTTACATATGCCTAATGTCCTTCCTATCCCTAAGCTATGGAAAGCTGAGCTAGTTTTAGCTTTTTTGTTCACTGTGAAATTATCTTGTTTACTTTAAGTGGAAATACAAATATTCAAAGATGAATGGTGAAACAAGAATACAAACTTTCTTTTTGTAAAAAAAAAAAACTTTTAGAGACTTCCAAGGGCTTTTCCTCTTGTTTTTGCTCAATGATAAAGGGTCTGTAGAGATTTGCAAGAAGTGGTGCTGTCACGTCCCCATGCATCTCTATGGATCTCTACTTATCCCAGCAACAAACCAGGAATTCAGCAGTCAGCAAAGCTGCTGTTGTCATCTTAGCTTAGTTAGTTTTGGTGTCCTGTTTTATTTAAACTCCCAATTTTAAAGACATCGTTCCGGTATACTTAAGGAGAGTTTGCAGCTTCTTGATCTGTTGATGTAAATAGACTTGCATGTACTTTTTATAAATTCTTGGCTTTTATGGACTTATTAAAAAAGGAAAAACAAAAGTGTGTTCTAGAAGTCACTGGGCACTGGGAAGGGTGGGCAGGGAGGCATCTTCTCCTGTATGCTGTGCATACAACCAAATGATTCATATTATCTTTAATTATATTTCCATTATCCATACAATTTCAAATTATGCATCCTAACTAGCTTTTTTCCAGTACTTGCATTTGTTGAAAATCTTTATAAGGACTGAAAAAGTACTAATATAATACTCAAAAAATATTTGTAAGTAGTTGATCTCAAAAGCATATGTGATTAAAGATTTACTGATTTATAGGTAAAAGTTTTCCTAGAATATAATATAGCTACTATACATTTTAATGTATAGAGTAGTAGTAGTAGAGTTATTTCAGAAAAATTCTACTTTTGTTCCATAAAACATCCGATTTTTGTTTAACTTTACCTGTCTAAAGTGAATTCCTTTCACATCTTCACAGAATACCTGAAGCGGTTCCTCACTAACAATGTTGCATAGTCAAACAAATCTTGTATTTTAGCTGTCTCAGTTTCCAAGTACTCAGTGCTGTAGTTGGTAGTTGCTACTTTATCTGTGCATGATTCCAAAAATCACTCATGTGGAATGCGTGTGTTCTTATATTTTGTTTTCTTACCTCAGTGAAAAAAGGGGATAAAGAAAAATCAAAATACAGATGTTAATTTAGGATTAAAGCTGGGGAAAAAAACCACTAAATCTTACTAAGGAAAGACATATCAGCATGAAACAGTGATTATAAACTTTAAATGAAAAAAAAGCATACCACAGGGAACTACTGAAAATTTCTTTCCTGTAAAGATGCTAAAAGCTGAGCACCATGCTACTCTTGGACATGACCTACCATTTGAGCAGACAAATGCAGTTGAATAAAAATCTAGAAAGCTAAATGGCAGAAACTTTGATTGCTTGGTAAGCAGTTGTGGGAACTGTGTACACTGCTTAGGTAAAACATGCTGAATTGATACTTTAACAGCAGAAGTTAAAACATCATAATTGTTCCTTCTGGTTTCAAACCATATTTGTAAAGGGGGCGGTAAAAAAACCTTCTTGCTCATGAAGATGTTTTCCCTTGTCCTCCCATCCCATTCTCCTTTTACATTATTCCAGGTGCTTTCTCTTCTGTGTTCACCCTTTTGCTGAAGATGTATAGCCAACCAACACATCTCTGTTATAGAACTAAATTTTGACATAGAGGCAAAAAAAGACTTAGCTAAAGGTTGTAGGCCTTTGACTTTTCTGGACTATAATGACCCACCACAAAAGAAATGTAAGTTGCTGAATAGATAGATTGATTAGAAATGGTAATTAAATACAGTATTTTAAAATGCCTAACTTCTGTCTGTGCTCAGCCTCTTCTCAAAGGGCTGCACCATGTGGAGAATTGAGGCCATTGCAGATAATAAATGTCATCCTCCCAAATAAAGCTATAAAGAAATGGGTTTTACATCTGCAAGTTTTGGCTTCAGGTGACAGTCACCTATAGACAGTTGTACTCAAGTCATAAGGTCAGCTTTGCTTTTGATTCCAAGATTGCTAAACTTGGCTAAATGTTATTGTCTTCTACTGCTGCAATTCTCTGCCTTTCAATAGGCTATAACAGAAGGGACAAACTTGATTGTTATTTTCTTTCTCTCCTAAAATAATTTTATTTTTAAGATAAGGAACTGGGTAGATGAATAATTAAACTGGTGGGATAATATCTAACTTGAATTCTTTTTGCATACCACTGTGATTCATATGTAAAATCCAATCATTACAGTTTAAGCAGTTTTCTCTCTTGAAGTGAGGAGGTGTTAAGGAACAGTGGAACAGCTGTATCAGTGATTCAGCAAGGAAAAATGATGCAATGCCTCTTGTGCTGCTAGTGGTGTGCCTTCTCAAAAGATATATAAAGATGGTGAAAAATTTGAATATTAAGAGACCCTATAGCAATTTTATCCAAATGTGGCATATATCCAATGTATGGGCTAAGAAATTACTAAATTTCTTCCTAATTCTTCCTCGTGTTTTACATTTGGTAACATAGTCACTGAGATTGATTTAAAATGTGGAGTAATCTACCTGCTTGGTCTTTTAGGAGCAGGAGTGTCTGGAATTTCTGGTATAAACCTCTGGGTAAGTTTGGATGCAACACTAATTCCTGCATTGGTTTCTCCATCTGATGGATACAGTCTTTAGAGGAAGCAATACATCTTTCAGGTCCTTCAAAAATGCTTCGAGAAATTATAGCACAGTACAAAGAATCCCTGGTTGGAAAAACAGGTAATATGGTATTTTATTGTCTAGATCATTAATTCAGCAACTCTAAGTTACACAAAACTATCATAGAAAATTGCTGAGAGTGCAGTTTTTGAAGGGCTTGCATAGGGCACATGTCTAGGAGTCAGGATGTGCTGGCGAGTCTGCACTTGGGAGTTTATCTCCTCTGGGAGAGGTATTTATTTATATATTAAATACATGGTAAAAACACTCTGCTACTTAGGGCCATTTATAATGTCCATGTTCCAGCGTTGAGACTAAATGCTGAATATACTAAATGCTTACTAACTCAGTGGCTCTCTCCATCTACCCAGCCCTCACAGGATTGCTATTCTAGGCTCTGGGGTGATGTCACCACTCCTACTTCATGTAGTATTGATGATGTGGTACAGTCCTGTGCCTTCAGCTGAAACTTAGTAGATGAAGCTTTCCTTAGTAATTCTTAACTTGTTCTGGTGGGCGTGGTTTTGCTACCTCTCCTACCGCTAAAAGTGAAGAGGAGTCTGGCATCTTTCATGCAAGGGCCGTTCCTCTTTTCTTTTTTTAAATGGGCCTAAGCTGCTATGGAACTGAGTGAAACACCTCGTGTTCTTGCTCCCTGCCTGAAAAACCCGGGGAAGACTGCAGAGGATCACTGTTTCATTCACAGAGCAGAAAAGTAATCTTCTTTTCCCCAGAAAGAATAGACCTGTTGTGAGTCATTAAATTAGGAACTACAGAACCAGCACACAAAAGATAGAAAGTGTCAGGCAGCTGTGTTAAGAAGCAGCTTCCAGCCTGCTCTACCCACGGCTCTTACTGTTTATGCTAATGTGACACAAATGAGAGAAGGGATGGTGTGTTCTGACCTGAGCTCTTCCTTTCTGAACAGCAGGATTGGACTTGCCCTTCAGTCCAAACTTCATAAAGTTCTGAAATGTACAATGAAGGCTCCCAAGTTTGCTCTGTCCACTAATGATACCATGCAATAACCATGTTTTTTCGATATTGCTATGCTATATTCACCACAATGGCATCAAAGACCACGTGGCAGACCATACAGTAAATACCCCCATTCTTACCCATAAGCTATACCTGAGAGCCAGATGATTGTGATTGTAAACTCTTCAGACCCAACAAGCTGTTTATCCAGTCATTTGAGAGAGAAGGGAAAGCAGTGCCAAAGCTGAACTCTAGAGAATCCACCTAAAATTTTAAGTTAACTACCTATCATAGTTCCCTACAGATTCACAGCTTTTCCTGGGCTCCCAAAGCCACATTGCTCACAACACGTAAGTTGAGAGAACCTATTTTTATTGTACAGAACAGGGAGGTTGAAGCTTTGCACTAATTGCAAACCAGGACTTAGAATCACCAGAGGAGCTATGACCAACTCCTGCATAAGGCTTACATAAGTGGTGAGTCATGCAGTCTTACAAAAGAATGGGGAGAGAGGCTTTCATTATGTTGTTTGCCTAATCAGAAATATGAAAATAAAAGAACACAGCACTCAGTGGGTTACGTTTGGCTAACTGTAGGCTGAAATTTCTGCAGTTGTACTACGATAGAGACATTTCGTTGTTTGTGGTCCCAGCTTATATTAAACAGAGAGGATTTTTTTCATAAATCTTTGCCTCTAGGGCAGAGTTAAGGTTCTTTGGGAACCCTAGCTATGTGTTCCCAGACATTAATGTCTGGAAGCAGCACCATGAGAGTAAAAAAGAAGGTATATGCCTAGAGAGGATACTGGGAGAAAATGAAGAGACCCAAGGGCAGGGTAGGGTTTGTGAGGATAAGCATGTGAAGAAGCAGTGGAGTGGAAGCAAAGCTTTTTAGGTTGACTGAAAAACAGTGTAGTGATGATTTCTCCTGTCTTACTAGTCTTTTTCCAAGCTCTCAGGCAGATAGCTGAATGGGTAGTATTTTATCCAGCACTGTTGTTAGGCGTGAGCTGAGATACCTGCAGCCCTTACAAGACAACTGGAGAATTTTGAGTATCAAAGTTGGCTGAAGCTTTATCTGCAGCAACAGTGCTCTTTACACTGGTCTGATTAAACCATCATTGCTTCTCATTTTCCTCCACTAGTCTTTGGCACTTCATGGGACAAAAATTCGGGACAATGTGGAGCTATGGCCTCTTTGTCCCCACCTTATTCTCCTATAGGTCCATCTGGTTGCTCAATGCAAATACTCCTGTCTAACATCGTGTGGCTAAGCAGAGGAGCCAGTAGACATCTTTATCTGCCCCACAAAATACCTCCCAATACTTTCCTGCCTGGAAAGAGCACAGTGCAGTGTGGCACAAGAAGAACAGGCACTGCTGCATGAACCATCAGGAAGGTCAATTTGCTCCTCTGTAAGTTGCCAGACTGCCTTGAAAAGGACGACTATGCAGGATCCTTAGGGCTGGAGTTGGTTCCTTTGGTTTGGTTTTCCGTTTTAGTATTTCTTTGGGGGTGGGGGGTGTGGAATCCCCTTCATCAACCAATGGGTGGGGGAAAAGTCAAATTATTGAAAGCTAGTTGACTCTGGGAAATAGTTAAGCCTTAAAATAGCTCGTCAGAATGTGTATTCCCGCCCCTATCCCTGAATACTTCGAAACCTGGCTGTTCTTGCTGCACTGCACTAGCAGAACCCCGGATTCTGTCCTTAAAGCCTCCTCCCCCTGGGCATCTGTAGGACCGTAGTTAGAGCCTGAGGAACTGCAGCCTCCGTCCTGCAGCCCGGCCAAGCCCCTGGCACCGGGGCCGCACCAGCGGCCATTCCGCAGGCTGTGGGACGGGAACGTGCCGGGGATCCCGGGCATTCCGCAGGCTGTGGGACGGGAACGTGCCGGGGATCCCGGGCATTCCAGAGGCAGGGAAATACAGAAGCTCTCGCCTACGTCCCAGGATACTTTTTATTGCTACGGCAACGATGGGAAACATCACCTGGGCTCAGCAATCTTCAAATCATAGCCTTTTTCGGCTGAAAAAAGAGACGGCCGATTCAAAGGATAGGAGTTTCGCAAGTGCGGTGCTCTTGGCTGACACCTGGCCCCTTTCCCGGCAGCCCGAGCCCCCGAGGCGGCCCGGCGGCCGCTGTGATGCCAACGANCTGAGCCTGAGGGCGGCGAACGCCCTGCCCCTGCGCCACGACCCGCGGGACGCCGTGCTGGCGGCGGCCTTGCAGCGCCTGCGGGAGGTCTTCGACATCGAGGAGCTGCCGCCCGACGTGCTGCCCCGCAAGAAGCCGCCCCAGTTCATGGTGGATCTCTTCAACAAGGTGGCCGACGCCAACGGCATCACCCGCGCCCCGGGGCTGCTGCAAGGCGATGTGGTGCGCAGCTTCGAGGACCGAGGTGGGCCCGGGGCGGCGGGGCCGAGCCCGCGGTGAACCCCCGCGGAGCCCCGCGGCGGGCGGGCGCAGGCCCGGCGGGGTCTGGCACTGTTCCTAAAGAAGGGTCTTTTCCAGTTCACGTGGACCACCACCACTTCTACTTCGACATCAGCGCGATGGAGAAGGGCGAGCAGATGCTGAAAGCCGAGTTCAGGGTCTTCAAGCTTAAGAGGACACATCGGTCCAGAAGGTCCGACGTGCAGCACTTCTGCAAAGTAAGTGAGGAAATAGCTAAACACTTAATTCTGCTCTCTTTGTTACTAACACTGAAAATAAGGAGAGCAACTGCCACATGAACCTGCTTTGTTGTTATTTTTGTTTTGTCATCCTCACTTTTTCTTTGCCTCCAGCATGCAAAGAAGTAATGCAAAGTTTTGACTTTGGCTTTACGCTGGCCTTTGTGCTATGGCGGTGAGCTTTCCCTAAAGATACCAATGTCAGACCTATCCCAAATGTACTTTTCTGGGATTTGAGATGGTTCAAAATTCGAATTGAAATTTATCTGCTGGACCTGCTCCGAAAAATAGTAATAGCAGCCAGGGATTCCTGGGAAAACAAGGCGGGTAAAGAAATTGAGTGTATCTATTTCTCTGGCAAAGGGCAGGATTGGACTCTTTGCAGGCCTGAAGACAAGTATGTGGAGGAGCAGAAGATTTTGATGGTATCAGGTGTTCAAAACAGGGTAGGGATCGTTAGGATATTTTTCTATAGTATCTATATCTGGTATCCTGTCTCTGAACACATCTAGAAGTAGATGTATGTAGTGATAACTGTTTTTCTGTTAAACTGTCTGAAATCTACTTTTTACCTCTTTTAGAATGAATGTACAGTTTTACAGGTGCGATGTAGCAGAAGCCTGCATAATCTTCATCCTCCTAGTTTGCTGTAAGAACAATCAAATTAATTTCTTCTTGTTTTTGTTGTATATTATGGTTATTTAGGTGGAAGTGTATGAGCTTTTGGAGAGTAAAAATAAGCCACAGAAAAAACATCTCATTGCATCAAGATTATTGTCCCTCTACACGGAAGGCTGGGAAGTCTTCAACGTCACACAGACAGTAAGCAGAGAAGTCTGACTTAATTTTTTTTTCTTAAACTTTTGAGATGACACCTTATAACTCCAGCATAGCCATTAAGCTGGGTTTTGAGGTCAGATTCAATTCAAATAGAAGGACAGCAGCGGAAGGAGAAGGTTTCTCTCTACCCTTAAAAGTACACCTGGTGCTACCTGAATTAAAGAAGTGTTTATGAGCTGCTAGGAGCACAAGCATGGTGAGAACTGAGTAACCCAAACCTAGTCGATGGAGGGACATCAGGCCGAGTATGTCGTTGTGATTAAAAACTGTATTAGTCCTTAGATTGCCAAAGCAATTGGCACTGCTTGCCTACTAAGAATAGGTTTTCATTTCTCCTTATTCTGGCAGCATTTCTGTAGAGCAGTATTGCTTCAACGTTGTGTTTCTGGAGTTTATCATGGCTGGACTGCCTGTCATTCAACTTTCCCCATAGACTTCTGTATTTGTGAGCTTCAAGATTTGTTTTGTAGCTATCCATAAATTGTAACAGGTGAATGCCTTTCTGTAGCAAAAGAACCCACACGTGGTTTAAAGCTGTACTCTGGAGCAGTGTTTTTCATTGCCTAAGCTTTATGATCAGACTGAACAGCGTGCTTGGATGATTGGTTGACTTCCATCTTAAGTCATGATATTCCTGCTAGAGAATGACCTGGCCTAATCGATCAGTGTGCAATTATAACAATTAGATAAGTAAATTTGCTTGATTGTGAATTTCTTCAAATGCCATTTTTTTTTTTACATAAGTCTTAACGGTATGAAAAGTCTGGAGAGTTACTATTACTGTGTTCAGATTGCTATGAAAAAAAATTTCTGCTGAAAGTCAGAGAGAGCTTATTTTAATATTAACTTCTACACTCTAGTGTTCACTGGTAAATTCTCTGAAATTAATGATCTTTCTGTAAATGTAGCTTTGGGGAATGCATATGCTATTTTGTATTTTTAAGTGTTTAATTACTGGTTTAAATATTCAAGTCAATGGAGTCTCAGCTATACAGTTATCTCACTTCTGTTATAATATATGTCTTTATGCTCTCATAGCTTGTTGCCTGTTCTCTTTTCCTAATATAAACATTGCTTAATTATAATGCTGTAATTAGAATATTGAAACATTATTTTTTCTTTTCCCTATCTTCACCAGGTTTCCAAGTGGGTTGGAAACAGCAACTCCAACCATGGCTTTTGGATAACTGCGACACATGTTTCCAACAATGGAATGGAACACGACGTGGTTACATTTGCCAAGAGCCAGAGCGCTTTGCAGGAGAGCAGAAATGCTCTCCTTGTCCTGTTCACGAACAGTAACAAACGGAGGTCTCACAGCTTTGTACCCTCTGCTACAAGTAAGTGCTCTTTTAGAATATGAATTGCCTGTTCATCTTCTGTCACCTCCTGCTACTTCATGTAGACCTAACCTCAGTTATGTACTTGCAGTATTCAGCAGATTTGAAGTTCAGCTTTGTCAGTGGTCGAAATTTGATAGTCCTTTCTAGCAGGTCACCAGCATCCTAAATTGCCCCTCCCCTCACAAAAACTGTGTGTGCCAGAAATATTCGTTAGTCCTAAGGAGAATATGGTTTATTTAGTTTGTAAACGGTGGGAGTTCTATTCTTTAAGTACTGCTTATATTATTTTTGTGATGGTGAAATTTGCATGAAAATTGTATGTTAGGTTTATACTGAAAAAAACTCAGTGACCTGGAATGCTTTGTCAAAATTCTGGTAAAGTATCTGTAAGTAGAGTCATTAAGTGTGATTTTAAGAGTGAAAGAGGTTGTTAAACAAGCAATTTGAACTTCTCTGTCCTTGGCTTGGTTTTTAAGCACCTATTTAACTTCAATGACTAATTAGCATTGTGACTAAAGGCTGCTTTCATCAAAGACAACGCCCTCGTGCCTTAAAATACAAAACAGCGTCTTACCTCTCCCACTGACCTTAGTGTAAAATCAGCTAAGTTTGGATTTTAAGGCCTGATAAATGCAAAGAGCTTGAAGGAGGGGCAAAAAATCATGCTGCTTTGGCTTTCCAGGCTTTTCTGGTAAATGGTTGTATTTGCATATTACAAGCTAGGTAGGACTATATTAAGAAGTAGGTGGCGAAATTGATTAGAAATAAAATTTTAAAATTTAAAATTAGGCTGGTCTGTTTATTTTTGTTTTCCAAATAAAAATTAGTAGTGAAATCCTAGATCCAGTTTAATGAGCATCAAGCTCTGTACGGGGGATACTGTGTCAGGATTGAGAAATTTCTTAACGGAGAAACTCTCTAGACCTGCCCGTTGTTAGTGGTCAGTGACCACACAGATTGTTCTACATATCACTGAGTTCCAGCTTGTGTACATGGATCTCCATGGATCCCAAGGCTTCTCAGAAGGGACTTTAAGAAAGCATCCTATTGTCAGTACACTTCATTCCTTAGCAGTGTTCTGTAAACCTGGTGGTGGTTTTTATTAGGATCAAAAATTTGAAAAATATTTTTTTACAATGTTACTTTGCACGTTACCGGGTCTGCACATTCTGCTTTGCAAGTGTATTGGTATAGTTCCTGGGAGAATACTGGAGAGAAAAAGGCTGTGATCTCCACCATCTGTTTGCACTGCCCAGAATAATGTCTGTTGTAGGAGTGGCTGTATGAAGACAGTTAATATCATTCTGACTATAGAATATAGATTTAGCCCTAAAGAGGAACTGTGGAGTTCAGAATATTTGGTAGATCATTGTGGGTTTTTTTCTATTTCTGCTGAATTGGGGCTTTTCCAGGACACAGGATTTGACAGATTTGGAAGTATGGCTGAAAAGGCAATTGAATACACACGCCTTCTGGTACATTCAGAGGTTAGGTGCCGTTTTAAAATCTCCTCTGAAGACTTTGATGTAGATTTACTTCATAGACTTTCACGCAGAATACTGTACTTTTAAAATAAACTTTGTTTGTGAAATATTAACATACAGCTTCCTTTCAGAATCAGAAACAAACCCTGCCAAATCTGATGCCTCACGTGTTTCTCATGACACTGCTGTCATGGAAAGCAGCAGTGCCAGCATGAGCAGGAGACCCCGAGCTGCTGCAGCCGCTGCTGCCAGAAGCCCGTTAGCAGCATGTCACCGAAGGGAGCTCTATGTAGACTTCCATGCTATTGGCTGGTCAGGATGGATTATTTACCCAAGTGGATACAATGCATTTTATTGCAGAGGATCCTGCATCTTCCCTTTGGGGGAAAGTCTAAATGCAACAAACCATGCTACAGTTCAATCTATTGTTTATACACTGAAATTGTCTCAAGACGTCAGCATGCCCTGCTGTGTGCCAGATGAATTGAAGTCCCTCAATCTTCTCTACTTTGATGACAAACAGAATGTCGTCCTTAAAAATTATAAAGACATGGTGGCAACAAGGTGTGGTTGTCATTAGCAAGACATTTTTTTTCTATGCATTTGGTGTGCACCTGGATTCAGCTCCCCATTTGCCACTGAAGATACCAAAGGAGATGGCATTTCAGTTTACAGGGCAGGAGAGACAGAAACTGCTCTGTGCTTCAAATACTTCTCCTCTCACCATGGCTGTGGAAAGGTGGCTGGCTTGTGAAACACTGTGGACTTCAAGACCTCCATGGAGAGCTCTTTGAGTGCCTCTACACCAAGGAAATTATTAAAATTGGGAACTTGCTATGTGAAGGAGTTGAAACACATTAAGTTGACTGTTCAAAATAAGGTCTTGTTCTGTATACCAAGGCTCAGAATTTGTAGTGATTTAACAGGCATGGCATCCTGCCTCAATCCAGGATGGGATGCAGGTGTCAGTAGCACAGCCTTAATCAGTTTTGGCTGCATGATCCAGTGGGGATGTGCAGTCTTACTTTGAGCTTTCAGGGTAAGTATTTGCCCAGAGCTAATTTCAGAGGTTTCTACCATTTGCAGATCATGCATTACCAGGAAACAGACTTCTTCCCCTGAGCTTTATGCAGCTCTATCAAATGCAGAGAACTCCTCATAAGTCCCCATGGGACTTGCTAGCCAGTCTGAAGGAGCCCATAGGTCAGTATTTGTCTGGGAATCAGCATACTTGGCTTCTAACTCAGGGCTGCAACTCTGTATGGTGAGGCAGTGCCTGTCTCTGTAACGGCTGTAAGGGTGTGTGGCACCAGAGATTGCCTTTGTGTATTTGCTGTACTGTGGGATCCTAAGCTTGGGTCAGAATCCTCATGGTTTAGCAAGAAGAAAGAAAACCATGAAGTTTTGGAGGTCCATGAGAATGCTAGATACTGGCCTGGTCTGGTGTCTGAGGCGAGTTTTGCTAGAATGTACTTGCTGATTCCCTTCCCTTCTTTGAAGAATAGGAGGATACAGGCTTGGATGGGGCCCCTTGAGATCTTTCAGTCTTGCTACAGTTTCATGCAGGTAACCAGCCCATTGCCATTCCTCAGTCAATTCATTAAGGTGTATCTTAAGCCAGGTTGGTTTCTTGTCTCCATTAACCCTTGAAGGAAGTTGACCTCTCACAGAATCTGGCCTCTCCCATGGCCAGAATCTTCATGGAGAATTTTTTTACTCCAATGAGACTTAAAAAAAATTTCAATGTTTTTCTTTCTGTAAATACTGATGTCTATAATAAATTTATTTTATTTAAAACCCAAACACTTGGGGTATATTAAATTAATCTGTAATATAAAATGCTAATTTTTAAATAAATGTAATGTAACATTGGTATGGTTCGTATGTTGTATTTGAGCCTTTCCTAGAGTCATGAATCAAATAATTTTCCAGAAGAGAGGACATTCTGAGTGGCTTCAGTGGATACTGTACCAAGTCCTCTGTGTCAAGGAGTATAACAGATAAGGAGAATAGACATGTTTCCCTTCAGGGAGGATCCAGTAGTTATTCCTCAAGTGAAAGTATTTTCATCTTGATGTATGGTTGCCCTGGTAAAGTGGAATGTAAGTGTGGTAGCAGGGTGGTTCTAACTGCTGCATCAGCCACACCCAGCCATGGGATTCAGTGCCATTGCCAAAGGGACCTTGGGTAGCATAGAGGGCCGTAAAGGATCTCCCTTTAACTGTTTGATTTCCCAGACTGCTCTTATGCACTTTTCCCTTTTCACTGCAGAAGTACCTGCAGTGTTTTAACGCTCTAGGAACCACACCTTGAGAGTGGCAAGATGCATCTACAGTGAGAGTCTGGATGAGGTTGTTTCTGAATGTGACTTGAGCTGATGTTTTATCTTTGCTTCTTGTGGTAGAGGCCCTAAGAACTGAAGCCAAAAGTTTTTACTGGCAGCATGTGGAGTGGATTGGCAGAGGCAGGATCTGTGTCCAACATTGCATCTTCTGTCCATGCATGACAAATGCTTCCAGCACCATCAGCTGTATATCAGCTTCATCCTTCACTGCTCTACCCAGAGAACTGCCCATTGTTTTTCTAGGATATCTTAATGTGTTTCTTCTTGTTTCAGATGCCAGGAAAAATTTTTTCTACTGAAAAGCAAGTATGATTAATAAATAAATGATGGGCACACTGAATATTAGCTAACATAGTGCTGCCCTACAATAGGTGAAATATGCACAGGCAAGCTAGGAGCACTAGGTAGTTTTGCACACATTAAATTATTTTTTTTCTGCACCACTCAACTTAGTCTTATTATGCCCCATTAAACCCTGATAATTAAAACAAAATATATTGGAATTGTTTATCCTGGACTTTGTAAGGAAATGAGGTTCATAATAATGCCAAGGGAAAAAATTTACACTACAGCACAACTTGTAATTAGAATAACAATTAAGCACAAGTAGGCTCTTTATTTTTGTTGCCTTTTTTTTTGTTTTGCTTTAGAATAAAGGTGAATTTTCTTCTTATTCGTTAACTGAAACATGTAAAAATTCCAAAAATAAGAAAATCCTACTCATGGTAGAGCTGAAGGGTTACACTCAGCCCCATGACAAAGCATTTGATCCAAGTTTGGAACTAAAGTGGTCCAGGCATGTGAAGCATGTGCAGTCACACTCTGCTCCTTAAGGTGGGAAGAGCACTAAGCCTTGTCCTGACGACCCTGCAGTGGGGTCTGAGTATGTTATGGGAGAAAGCCAACCATAAAGAGCACAAATTCACGAGAGTGGTCTCCTGTTTGTGGAAATATTTGTTTTAAGGGATTTCTGTGGTGCTCCTTTCACAAGGTATAGATGACAGGCAGGTGCTTCTTGGCACTGAAGCAGGAGAAAGGATATGCTGGGGGTGTCCTGGACCAGGTGAGGCAGAAGGGATGGGCTTGGGGAAATGGATCTGAGGTGGTTTCCCTTTTTTTGGGGGGTGGGGGCGGGGATGGGGTGAGCTGAGGAGGAAGAGAAAACTTCTGTGTGCCTGCCCTGAGGAAGCTGGAGCACAGCTGTGCTGTAAGCTCTCTTCTATCCACTCTGCAGGCTTGAAAATGCTGCTTGGTATGAGGCAATCTTCTAGGAATGCCAAGGCTAGTTACTATGGTTCCTGTTCTTCGTAGTAGGAAATGGGGCAATTATTTGAAAGACCCATGGAGGATAGTATTTATTCATAGTCCTGGAGCTTGTCTCCGTGAAAGAGGAGTGACTGGGTGGCTATGGTAAATTCCAGGGCTCTCCCACAGATACCAAACCCTCCAGACTATCAGCAGTCCCTTTCAGATTGCACATGCAAATGCGTGTATACACGTGGGTTCATTCTTATGTACACCCACGTACACATGCATTCATGGTCAGAGGCAGCTTCACTCCTGGTTCATCCCAAAGGATGGTGCAACTTACCCAGAACTGAGATGGAGTGCTTGGGCTAATGTGAGAACATTGCCACATCCAGAGGGTGCATTTCAATGCATTTCAATGGCTTTGTGCAAAAGCATGTCACACCTAGGCCACTTCTCTGCTGGCCTGGAGTGCAGCTCACCTCCAAGGAGAGTAGTTAGTAGGTGTAAATTTGCCTTACCTTTGGTGAATGAGACAATTGTGTATTAAAGCAACTAGGGAAACGTTTTATTTCTTCCTATTGGGGTTATTGCTAAAGCCATTCACAGAATAAGGGGGACTGCTAACTTTTTGTTGTCACAGAACGTGTGCAGCTTTAGATTCTTGCATATACTAACTGCCCTTATTCAGAGCTAGATCATGGCCTGCCTTATTGTGGAAAACAGAAGCTGCAGACTTTCCCTGAGAAAATGACCTGATACTGAGAAGTGACTGAATTTTAACTGAAACCACGATTTGGTGATGCTGTAAATTCAGGCCTTGTGACACAAAGCTGCATTGTGGCATAAACCCCAATATGCTGGTTCAGATCTGCTCACAGAAACTTTGCTTGATTAACCATCAGGTTACATGGTATTGTCAGGCAGCACAAAACTGGTGTGTGTATTTAAAAATCTATGTAGACTTTCTGCTGTGATCCACATTGTAATCAACTCTTCATCTGCATCATATTTTCTGCTAAATGTGCTGAGCCAGTGTTTGTCGCCGAGCAACTGTGTCCTCAAAAGCCATAGACTCAAAGACCTTCCCTTGGAAGTCTTTATTCACAACTCTTGGTTTGAAAACTTGTTTTATCGAGGAAGGAGCACCTTTTTGTTATATCTTCACTAAAAACCCAGATGACCTCCCTGAAAACCAGTGTTGTTTTGCCTCATCCTGGCATAGACCCCACCTGTGCTAAGCATAGGTTTGGTAAAGGCACAGCTCCAGGCAGAGAGTGGCAGATATTGAGCAAATCTGGTGGACTAATCTTGTGTGCCACTAGAGGCGCCACAAGGTACCTGCTTGTTTTCCATTGATAGAGAAGGCAAGAGTGAATTATGGGCTGTTCATAGGGTGTTCACAGGGTCCTGGCCAGCTCTGAAGGGAAACATACAGCACTAAGAGAACTATATGGAGGGCAGTAGTGAAGGTCTGTGTGTACCCACATGAAGCTTTTTGTGACCTGGATTGAATGAGTATAACACTTGCCAGGACATAAACAAGACAAGAAATCATGGGATTGGGCCTGGCATACTGAATGGCTTCTCGGTGGTATGTAATTTAAGCTAAAGTCCCTTTCTGTCTCATGTACTTCCTTTGCCATGTCATGAAATTTCTATCCAATTCAATTGATTGCTTAGCCCTTGTCTAGGCTCTGATTAGAGACTTTCCTCTCTGATGCTGCATGTTCCTTTATCCAACAGTCATGTAATTTCTGTCAACAACAGCTCTCAAATGAGAAGAAAATATATACCAGTATAGGCATACCAGTATATGAAGTCTCCATTAAAGGCAGAGGGAAGAGAGAGAAGGAAGGCTTACTATAAATGGGACCAGGAACGTTGAAGTTCAATTACCAGATTTCATTTTCTTTGTACACGTTAAACCTGTTGTAGCTACTGTAACTAGCACATGCAGTTGGGTCTAATTGCTGCTTTCCAGCTTGACCTAATTGATGCTCTGATTTGCAGTCACCTTACCTCTATGAGTCCATCTTTCATTACATTTTACCCTTGCTCCTGAAATCCTAAAATTCTCATGTGGAAAAATAGACTACAGCAATCCAGAGCTTTTGTATATGAACTGACAATTCTTTCTCCCCTGTAAATTTCTTTATCTACCCACAAACAGTGGAAATACAGTAGGCTGACAAAGAGGTTTATGGATTACACCCAAATACTCCTTATTTAGGCCAGCATAACTATTTCTAACTCACTGGGAGTTTTACTTAAACTCTGAATGAAAACTGCAGTGATATAAATGCTTAGAGATAATTTCATAACCTAATTGGGGTGTTTATATTACAGGACTGTGCTATTCTCAGTCCCTGCCCATAATTAAAAAGAAAGAGTCCTCTGATGAAGAATGTGTCAGTATTTTCCATGGAAAATTATTTAAAGAAAAGCTTTTGAAATATGTAAACCTCATGGTTTTAGTTTTAAATAAGCATTTCAGTCATCATAAAAAAAACCCCTCTAATGTTTCCTGCAGCTTTGATTTCAAACACGTCACATTCTTCATTAAAGCAATCATTGTTAAAACAGAGGGACATAAAGCAACATAGGATTTATTCCTTCATTAAACTGATGATCCGTATATGAAGCCAATTAACATTATGAGTCTGGTGAACATCAAGTGTAAAGAGGTTACAGAAAATTAAAAGCAGTCACCTTGGTCTTTAGATAAAGAAAGAACACTTTTACATTATAAATTATAAGAGTGTCCAAGCGGGACAAATCGGCAAATTTGGTTAATTGGAAAATACATTTTACTGCACATGAATTAGGGTAAAATAACCTTTTAGCTGCTAGCCTTTTTCTGTGGTCAGGTATTGAGAATCACGGGAAAGGAAGCATTTGGACATGGAGAGGCAAGAGAGCCATTTCATCAAACTGAGCTGCTCCTTGAGTTTTACGAATGATCCCCTCAAAGCTCAGTGTTTCCAAGGAAAACATGCATTCAGTGATTTTGCTCAGCAGTTCAGCCCTAGGTTTTGTTTTCATGGGTGAAATGTAAGAAGAGGTGTGTTTGTGTGTGCAGCACAGGAACAGTTCTGCTCTAAGACAGACACGATCAACAAAGTGTCTATCCTGAATTATACTTATTTGGACTTTTTCTAGTAACCTAGTAACTAATATTGATGTCACAATAGTCACAGTAATAACAACAATAATAACAATAGTAATGAAAATTAAGTTTATGAAGGAGACTTAAAGAACTCTACATTAAAAGATAATTTTTTTTCCTGAAATATTGTAGCTCTGTATGCTATTGTTTTTAGTGCTTGCCTTTGGTAGCTAGGTCAGAGGAGCTACCAGAGAAATACTAGACATGATCCCAAACAACTTACTGCATATTTTTTTCCACGGTAGTCCCAGACTGGCAGGAAAGCGTCTGCAGCAGGGGGACACGGAGGGACGCAGGAGCAGCTCTGCCGGCAGCCTTTCCCCGGGGAGGGACGGGCGGAACGGGGCCGGGGCGCGGAGCTGCGGGCGCTCTCCGTGGTGCTGAAGCTCCGCCGCCCCGGGGCTCCGTCCTCCCGAGAGCAGCACCCAGGACTCCCCAGCGCTAACTTTTAATTATGTCAGCCCCGCGTTTCGAGCATTAAAATTAAACAGACACCGAGCTGGCGAGGGGTGGGGGATTATATATTGCTTAGTTATCTCCTTGTTTTGCAGCTGCTGGTCCTTGGGAGAAAGTTGAGTCTCGACCGGCTCAGGGTTCTTTTGCTTCTATTTAAAAAGCAGCGACTTGGAGCACTTCCCTGTGCTCCATTCCACCTTCTCCCCCTCCTGTAATACGCTGAACTTGCAGGCTTCAAACTGCTGGGGAAAGTGAGTCTTGGAGCCAAAACAGCAATGCAGCCCCCTGACTAGAGCAAGGCCTGAGAGCACCATAATGAAGTTATTATTATTTTATTAGGGGTTCTTATGATAAAACACTATCTCACTCATCTCTTCCCGACGTCAGAGAAAAAGGAAAAGGCACATCTGTCTCTGTGCAAAGGGATCCTACAGTACTGGCCCTGTGCGGATTTTAAAGCTCAAGAAGGAGAGACTGGCAGGAGAGATGCAGGCAGTATCTCTGGGTTATGGCCTTCTTTTTAAGGTTACTTGACCCAAAGCTTGTGCTGCTATTTTATCAAGTGCAGTCAGATTCAGAGCATTGGTCTTTGATCTTGCATGGTGCTGTAAAAGCCGTCTCAATTTGTAGTATACTTTACTGCTCAGAGACTTGCCTGGATGGTGAGCAAATGTCTGTTGTCAAACAAGATATTCCTAAAAGTGTGTGTGTAGACATATCAACGTATATAAAACACCTGAAGACAGCCTTCTACATCTGTTACTACTATGCTAAAATTGTAAGTGAATGGATAAGATAGGATCAGATCAAATCAATTTGTATCTCAAGTAAAATTAATTTTTGCCTTGCTTTGCTAAAATAATGCTTCACAGGATGGGAACATAACTCCAACTTGAATATACATTAGGGGAATTTCCACATCTATGCCTAATGTAAAAGACAGAGCAGGTGATATTTCTAAGGCTTATTAGTGTTTATTTAATGAGATCATATGTACAGAATCAACTTTCCAAAGACATCATCTCTTCAATATCACTATTTCTGCACCTGTATTGCCTGTATCCATCTCCTTTGCTCTGGTATGAATGTGCTGTCTTTAAACTCCCATCAGATCTAAGAGAGCCTGTGTAGATTTGCTCACCCTTCCTGCACAGAACATTACAATCTTTATAAAATATTAAATTTGTGTAGTCTGCCGGAGAAGCAATTGTTCCAAAATAAAATCAGCAGTCTAGACGAAACATAGACACCAGAACTTATCAACAGTTGTCTGACTTACATCTTCTGATGCATCTTGAGTGGGTCATAATACCAACTTTATTTTCAGTGGTGCATAAATTAATTACACGCATTTAATAACCAAAATATCATTATATTCCCCCTTTAATATCATAAAGGCTTTACGCCAGGGAAGCACTTAATGTGCAGGGGGCCATAACAGGCTATTATCCTTGTGTAATGCTATTACAGAACCAATTATGCGCCATTATACTTGCTTTTTTTGCAGTTTATGTGATTTGATCCAATCCCGCGTCCCTGACTTGAAAATTTCATCTGGGTACTTTAAAGTCTAATTTTCACCCGGGCTGAGGCAAGGGCCATCTCTCTCCGCTGAGCCTATGTCTCGGATGCATTTTAAAAGTAATTGCGAAGGGTCCCGCCGCATATCATTTGCAGACGGGAAGCGAGCATAAATCCAGAGACCCCTCGCTGCGAACAAAATCAAACTTTGCCGTGGTACGATCGCTTGGAAAGGCGAGGCGTGTGCAGAGCGGCCCCCCAAAACCCATCCGGCGGCAATTACCCGGCGCTCCGGCAGCGCCGGGGTGCGGCGGGGCCCCCCCGGCCCGCACCCCGGGGCACCCCGGGGCGGGGGGGACACGCAGGGGGCTGCGAGCCCCGGAGCGCCAGCGCTCAGAAAATAATGGGATTGTGTTGCTGCCGTTCACATTCCTGGCGTTTGCTGAGAAATTACGTTTTTTTTCTTTTCATCCTCTCCACCCCCCCCTGCTCTGCACACCACGTGGGCCATTTGTAGGGCCCAATAGACCTATCCAAGTTACTCACTGTAGACAGCGCTGGAAATAATCAGATTAAGGCCAATTATGCGTGAGATTATAAAGGCAAGTGCTGAGAGGCAGAGCATGCTGTAGACAGATATAAAGACATCTGGCCACTTCCAGAACTCCACAGAGCCCTTCTGTCTCTGCAGCCAACAACTCACAGCGCCTTATTCTAAAGCAAAACACCCCCAAACCTTACCGGTGATTTTTACTTCTGATCGGTTTAGGTATGGATTACTATATTAATGTACCTTCTGGATTTTTTGTTTGTTTGTTTGTTTTTAGTATGACTGCATATACATTTGAATTGTTGTTTGGGGTTTTTTTCCTTGTCGAGGACATTGGCTCCCAGTGTGTTGGATGCTTTAAAAAGAAGGCAGCTTTTAGGCTTTATTGCTGTTTCATTTAGGCAGAATAATTTAGATTTTCTATTAAGCAGTTCAATCTTACTTACAAACATGTTTTTTTCTTTATGTAACTATTTGCTCCATAAAGGAATATTTGAGATAGATAGCTAGATAGATAGAGAGATAGATAGATAGATAGATAGATAGATAGATAGATAGATAGATAGATAGATAGAAGAACAAGAGAGGAACAATCTGCTATTCCGGGCAGAAAAAAAACCCAACAAAGTTTTGCTGATTCTGATTACTGTACACCAGCCACGGAATTTTCTGCCTTTGGCTTTTCTAATTCGTTGCACAGGGTCAGACGCTACTTTCTCTTCTTCCTCTGGGATGGGCTTTAGGGTTATCAGTGGGTTTCTTCAGGTGTTTTCTTCTGGCTCTTCACCTATTCTGTTCTTTCCCTCTGTGTCTTCAGATCTGCAGCGGGCACCTCGGCGGTGCGTGGCGGTGCCCGATTCGGGAGCTGGTGCCGGTCCGTCGGTGCGGGGGGTGCGCGGGAGTCCCGCGCCCCGCGGGCTGGCCCCGGTCCCGGCCGCCGTCGGGCTCGCAGCTGCGAGCAGCGGTCGGTCACCCAGCCGCAGGGCCATGTTCTACTTCCACTGCCCCCCGCAGCTAGAGGGTGAGTGTTGTCGCACAGAGATGTGTAAGTACAAGAGCTGAACTTCGAGGTGTCTGTGGGCGGGGGGTGCGCTGGGGACGGAAGGAGAAACTGTGACCGAACTTTCGCCACGACTGTCGCGTACAAATGCGTATAGAGAAACAACTAAATAGCATCCTTTTCCTTAAGAAAATACAACCCTATCCCCCTCCCCCCCTCCCAGCTTTCCCCTCTTGTCACAGGAAGGAAAGAAGGATTGCATGACTTTTTTTTTTTTTTTTTTNCAAGAGAGGCACAATCTGCTATTCCGGGCAGAAAAAAAACCCAACAAAGTTTTGCTGATTCTGATTACTGTACACCAGCCACGGAATTTTCTGCCTTTGGCTTTTCTAATTCGTTGCACAGGGTCAGACGCTACTTTCTCTTCTTCCTCTGGGATGGGCTTTAGGGTTATCAGTGGGTTTCTTCAGGTGTTTTCTTCTGGCTCTTCACCTATTCTGTTCTTTCCCTCTGTGTCTTCAGATCTGCAGCGGGCACCTCGGCGGTGCGTGGCGGTGCCCGATTCGGGAGCTGGTGCCGGTCCGTCGGTGCGGGGGGTGCGCGGGAGCCCCGCGCCCCGCGGGCTGGCCCCGGTCCCGGCCGCCGTCGGGCTCGCAGCTGCGAGCAGCGGTNGTGTCATGGCTGTAATCGGGACACTTTCAGGACGTGGTCACGCCTCCTCCCTCCAGCCAAAGGGACCGCATAAATCTTTAATGCTATTTTGCAAACATTCTGTGGGAGGATGGGGAAAAATGAGGTACAACATAAGAAAAAAATACGGGGGAAAAGAAATATTTGGGAGGATGATTTTCTTTGTGGTATTGGTTAGAGACTTTTTTATTTTTATTATTATTATTGTTGTTGT
>VXBC01007539.1:249378-261878 GCA_013399945.1 Ploceus nigricollis
AGCGGCCCCTAACGCGGCTCTCGGCCCGCAGGCGCTGCCCCCTTCGGAGGTCACTCCGCCGGAGACTTCGACGACGGGTTCCTGCGAAGGAAGCAGCGCCGCAACCGCACCACCTTCACCTTGCAGCAGGTAGGAGCCCACTTCTCCCTGCCCCGGCCTCTGCGCCCACTGCCCCCTGCTTGCCTGCACCACACTTGCTCCCTGCCTCCCCCATGCCTGCTCCCTGCCAGCTCCTAGCCTCCTTCCCGCATGCCCCGTGCCATGCCAGCCCATCCTGCCCGCCCCGCTGCCTCGGTGGCCCCGTTTTCCTCATCCATGCCTGGCAGACACCCCCGTGGGGCAGCTGGATCCCTCACGGATCCCTCACGGATCTCTGCTCTCCTTCCCTCCACCAGCTTGAGGCCCTGGAAGCCGTTTTTGCTCAGACCCACTACCCCGATGTGTTCACTAGGGAAGAGCTGGCTCTGAAAATCAACCTCACGGAGGCCAGGGTGCAGGTAAACATCCTGGGGAATTACTTAACTCGGATATTCAAACTGGCAAACTTTTTTTAAATTTTTTTTTATTTGACATCATGACTGCAGAGTGCACATTTGGCCAAAGAACGCAAATGAAGACGATCTGTCATTTTCATGATGCACTTTAATAACATCAACATAATGTGGAATATTAGATTAGGTTGATTAATCGGTCATTCATAATTAACTAGTGATAATGTTCTACACTAATTTGTCCGCGTCTCCAAGGTACTAAATTACATCAATGCACATCCATTTCCTTGCTTTTGGAGGGGGGGCGTGGTGCAGAGAAAAGAGCTGAGACGTGATTCTCCAAAGCAACTATGACCACTGTCGAGCAGTGGGGTTAGTCAACTGCAGGGAGCCCAGCTGCCAGGAAGAAAGCTTCTGCACCTCTTCAACTTTTCTCCCTTTTGCCTTCTTTCTAAACACTTAATTTAGGCAGATAAAGAGCCTGCAGAGCAATTCCCACACCTTTAATATGATCCAATAAATACCATTGGCCATGATTACTCTTTCCACAGCCACATTTTCCCAGCCCTTCCTTTCTTCCTTCTCCTTACCTTTTTCCTTGTTTTTTTTTTCTTTTCTTTTTTCCATATATTTGTTTTTCCATATCCAGTCCATATGAATGTGTACATGCTCTGCTAAGAGAGGCAGTCCTAAAGTCGTCAGGGATGGATCCCTGTAACTCTTCAGGCATCCACAACAGTTGCAAACCATTTTTTGAACACGATTATGCATTCATTTTTATTTATGGGGCTTTTCTGCACGGTGTTCTTCTATTTTTTTTTTAATTTAGGTGCTTGGGGTTAAGACTATGCAAAGATCTAATTGTAGGAAATATAATAGCTTGCCTTTTGTTCCCTAGGGTCATGTTAGTATCTCTTAAAACCCAATGGCTGAAGAGAGATAATGGAATTCACCACAGTAAATTGGGGATTGTAAACAAATTATTTCTCCTATAATCAGATTATGTGATCCTGATTATTAAATCTGAACATGAATCATTGGTCATATGCGGGCAAATTAAACTGATTATTATTTGGAAATGAAAATCTCCTTTTACCACTGCATTGTAGGTACTGGCTTAGAAAAATAATAAAAAATGCCATTTTGGCTATTGGTGCCTAAAGACTGAACTGCAAATTGAGATAAATGGGACAATTATTGAGCATTCAGAAGTGGAAGATCATAACTTCTTCCTGAAAGGTGCAAGGGTGAGATAGGGGTGGTGACAATTAGATTGCTGAGGACTGGTGTTTAGCCTTGTTGTTGGCTATTATGCAAACAGACAATAGATGCAAGCATTTGTTTAGCCTGCTTTCATGCAGGGACATGGGGAAACACAGAGGATGGGAGGTATGTTTACATTATACCCCTTGCTCATTCAAATATGATTAATGTGCTATAAAGCAGAGTCTTAATCGAAGATGATGTTGTCAAACAATAACTAAATAGGGAAATAAACGACTTCATCATGCTCTTTCCTCAGAAGCAGGCGAACTGTCAGTGCAAAGTCATTAAAATATGATAATGAAAAATAGCTCAATTAAATATTGTTATAGCTGTGACCTTCATTCAATTAAGACACAAGAAAGTGTCTGCATTTTGCTTTGCATTTAACTGCTCTAAATTTAGAATATAGATAAAATCATTATTCAATGTTTGCTGATACATGCAATTAAAAGGCAGCTAAGTAAAATGGAATTGGAGAAGGAGAAGAATAATAACAACAATTTCGCCTATACTTGAATTCATGTATTAAAATGTGGATTTCCTGACCTCAAGAGAGGCTTGGCATTTGCCACCTCACACGTGGTTCTTTCAGCATATCAGCTCCAAGGTTAATAGAAAAAAAAAAGTTTTTAGACTAATAGTCAGGTGAAAAAAATCAAGAATATGAATATTTGTTTTGCATATGGGAAAAAAAGGTTTGGAAACTGGTGTTCTATTCTGAGGTCATAGTGTGGTCCGAGGTAGGGGCAGTTGCGTGACAATATTATTAAACTGCAGAATGATGTTCCAAAATTAGTACCTATCTGCTTTTGAGTCCTCTGAAAGCAGACTGGACATGAGAGGAAGAACAGCCAGTATCAGCCCTCTCCAGAAAACGGGCTGGATAAGATGGCCAGATAGACACCTTTTCACTTCTGACCTCTCTGATTCTAGCAACACCTGATTTAAAGACTTACATATGTTTTCATCAGAGTGCTTAGATATGTATTTAACCCTAAATTTTTGTTGTGACATGCCTTTTGAATGTCTTTAGGCATTTCTGGCTTGTTTTCCAGATGCAGAAATATTACAGATACAAATGTCATCCTGAGACTCAACTAGAATAGCAATGGGGACACAAATAAGAGGAATATTTACCCAAGCTACTTAATGACAGATTTCAGAGTAACAATTTACTATCTCCTTGCTTCACATTTGGCTAAACATGGTTTTCACCCTGGATTGCTCTCCCCCTCCAGGTGTGGTTCCAAAATCGAAGGGCTAAATGGAGAAAAACAGAGAGGGGTGCTTCTGACCAAGAGGGCTCTAAGGAAACCATGGCTGAGGTGGCACCTCCTGCGAGGAATTTAAATTCCCCTTCTCCAACAGATCAAACCAGAAATAAAAAAGAGGGTCTGGAGATCCAGCAGAGGTAAGAGTAATACATTATATCAGCTGTCTGTGGGGCAAGAATGCCTCATATGTGTGTGTGTGCATACAGATTTGCTGCTATGCCTTGACCTAGAGGTATTCTCTTTAGAAAATGAGGTGTTTCTTGTGCAATCCACTGTTCCTTGGGGAGATACTGAGGAGCTGGTGGCTGTGGGAGACTGATGTTGTCCAGCCTGGGTCACATCTAGTTGTGTGCTGAGACACCAATGTGTTTGAGTGCATGCACAAATGGAATCAGCTGGTTCTGGTTTTGTAAGGAATTTGTCTTCTTTTCTCCATCAGCCTGAGTCGAGCAGTGGGTCCTACAGGACCTTTCTTCCCTTCCTGCCTGCCGGGGACTCTTCTCAACACAGCCACCTATGCACAAGCTTTATCCCATGTCGCCTCTCTAAAAGGTAAATTACTTTACTTAACTTGGGAGTAAGCTCAAAGAGCATCCCTTTCAAGCTAAGTGGCATGGTCCCACTGCCCTCTGTGAGGAAACCTTTGGGAAATGGCAGACCTCTCTTTCTCTTTAGATTGGCAGTATTTGCACTGAATGGTGCTTCACATACCGAAGTGAGTCTCCTGTTACATCTTGTAGCATCATTTGTGGCAAAACTCCTTCATTTTACTCTGACAGCTACTTTTTGTGAGGTCAGGTTTTCTCTGAAGGAGTAAGACAGGTAGGGTTTGCTCCTTTAGAGTTTTTGTTGCATATGCTTTTTTTTTTAAGAGTTAAATTTATTCTAATAAATTAGTTATACACGTCCTTTTGCATTATGTAGTACCTGGCACCATTACTGATGCCTCATCCGCTCTTTGCATGTGGTTTCCTTTGCAGTGCATCTCTGCACAATCCAGGCCTTTCTCTTCTTGGACAGTAGGTCCCCTTTGAGAACTTGAATAAAGCATGTTCCTGGGGACAAGGGAGGATACAAAGTAACTCCTCATTACCTGGGACCCTGGCTTCAGGAAGGGTACATCCCGTGTCTGTATACTTTTGGTTTCCAGCAGCAGTATTCAACTTTTAAAAATAAATCACCTACTCATCCATTAGCTGTTCTTAGTCTAACAATTTATAAGACTAAGAGTGTAAGCAGGATGAATTCAATTTATAGATTTATAGGACGCAAAGCCTCATAGCAGTGCCAAGCACAAAGAGGCACATACATTTACTCTGTGTCCCAATGTGCTGCAAGAACTTGTGAGGAAAGTTTCTCAGTTAAAGACTCCTCACTATAAAGAAAAATGTCCTCTAATACATCTCACTGTATTCTCTGGCATACCTCATGCTCCTTGTATTTCCAGTTAAATCAGCACTGCCAAGGTATATTCCTGGAGCAAATGTTTGGATCTCCTGGGTTGTACGTTAAGTCCAGTGTCCTGCCCCCTGCACCCCCTTCCCTCCTGCCTTTTGAAAAAAGCTGAAGCCAGACACACCACAGTTACTGCTCTTTTGGTAGGTGTGGGACCAGGAATTTTGAATCAAGAAAGGACACACGGGTGTGACCTGAACCCTAAAACTTAAAGGCTTATTGTCACCTGTAAGTGGGCAGCAGCTGTTTAGAGTACCTGAGTCCTCTTGGTCTCTGCCTTGTGAAGTCTTGGGGTTGCAAATTTTGACTTTTTCCATTGGGAAGGAACAGCCTCTCTGGAGTAGATAAGCTGAAATTTTTCAGGCAAAAAAATGGTTCATTGATAACTGTAGTCCCAGAAAGGTTGAAAAGTGTGGAAATAGAGTTGTGTTCAGTGAATAATTTCGATGACAGTAAAGGGGGCTTTTTCCTTAAAGTTTACATTCAAACATTTCCAAAATTAAATGCATCAATATGTGTTCTCACTTGTTTCATGTTTAAATGTAGTTAAATTTTAAGAAAAAATTACCCAAATAAACAAAGCCAAGCAAAATGAAATAAAAAAGATTAAAAAATTGTTGTGAGAGGTTAGTATTTTTAGCTGGTTGCTTTTTTCCTTTGTTTGGGGTTGGATTTTTTTGTTGTTGTTGTTTTTGTTTGTTTATTTTTAGTTTTATTTATTTGGAAAACTTTCTGATACTCTTTTCTTTGATTTTACACCTTAGCCAATAAATTGAGAAACGAACAATTTGTTCTTTTTTCCTTGATTGAAGTTTTACAGCCTAGGGGCAGAAAAAGTTCTATTCCTGAATCTTTTGTAGATATTAAATAGTCAGTTGCCCAGACTAAGAGACAGTGTCCCTGAAAAAACTGGCCCAGATGTAAATAGAGATTTTTTATTTATACAATTTGTATAGGAATGGTGAGTTCTCAGATGCCTGCATATTGTCTTGGTGACAAGACAGTTATAAGTTGTCAGTTATACATGCAGTTCATTTCTGAAAAGTTTTGTATTTCTTGCCTGGCACTAGAAATCTCCAGGTACATGCAAGGGAACTGGGATAAAGTAGTATATTTTGATCTTATGAAATGCAGTTACAGATTTGTGCATCTGTGTATCCACCTGCCAGGAGCTGTGTGTGCCTGTCAGTGTATTGTTATCCAGGCAAGGGACTGGTGGTCTGCGCTGCTGCTTTGAGGGCAGCTCTTTTTTCTTCTGCTGCTAGGTCTTAGTAATGTCAAATTCTGGCTTTGGGGTTAAGGGGGAAGAACTTATCGTTATATGAGGGACCCAATCTGATGTATACAAGCAGAGAATAATTGTAACACCTTTCTATTGATATTGATATATGGAGTATTGTGTCCTCCTTCCTTGGCTGATCTCCACAAGCTCCTCTTGCCCCATTTCTTCAAGAGTAATTCACTTAGGGGTGGGGTAGGGCTGTGCACAGCAGTCACTGAGTTTTGGTCCTGTTAAGTGGTGACCAGGGCAATCTCTAGATCCTCTGAGTGGACCAAAGGTACCACAGGCTTAATGCACAGTTTACTTTCTTTTACCTGGAGTTTACCTGGAATGATGTTTCATCTAAACCAGTGCATTTGAGAGCACAACCAAACTCATGTGTCAGTCTGGAGGAAAAGATAACGGTTGTGAGAAGTAAGGAAAGGACAGGGAGAGACACAGGGCTCACAAAACCTTGATGTGACTGGCTTTGTCATACACTCGTTTCAGTTTGTTTGACTCTCCCTTTTCATTTCCATTTGAGACAGGAGCTGTGTGCATGTGGGCAATAGTATATGTCCTTATACATCTTAATTAAGGGATCTAAGCCTCTCCCTTGAAAATCTAGTTGCATTTTGCTGCAGAAATGATGCCAGACCCTGCCACTGTCAGTCTGGAAGCGTAGGACTTTGTCACACAAATCCCATAAAACAGCACAGGGCATAAAGTTATGACCTGCTTGTTTTTTGAATTGTTTGGATAAGGGAAAATCCAGCAAGTAGAAAGGTTTTCCAAAATTTTGCAAGTTTTATTGAAGAGTGAAATGATTGAGAGGTTTTCCCAGAGTTTGTCTTGTGCCAGCCATGCTTTGGAATTACCAGGAATCCTCTGTGCTTTTGAAAGCAAATTACTTGCTCCAGAATCAAAGCATTATTTCACTACGAAAGGATGCATGGCCCTGCTTTCTCCTATGCCAGTGTCAAACCAAATGCAGCTCTTCTATGTGGATCTTGTAAGCAGATATATGTTCCCACCACTGGGAGAATGATCCCGGCCAGTAAAGGGAATCACATCCTTCAGTACAGCCATAGGAGCTGACTGCAAAAAAATGCGCACTCTCAGCATATCAGGTTCTACTAGGAAATATAGGCTGTTTTCTTATTCTTTTGAGGAGACAAGATGTGTTTTGTTGGAGTTGTGAGCCAACACTTTGCTGGTGTCGATGAATAATATTTGACTGATGCTTTAGAAGGAGATAAAATCAATACAGTGAGTAACAAGTGATGATGGTGATGAAAGTAATTAATAATTATTTTATGCTCTCAGGGACCATTTTCATTCTGTCATCTGAGAGTTTTTCATCTTTAGTAAAAAAACCCAATACCTCTCTTTCTCTTTCTCTGACTTTGCTTGGCTCCAGACCCAGGTTTTCAAAGCACATAAAGTGCTTAGGCCACAAGGTTCTGGCATCTAATTTGTAGTATAAGGATGTAATTGTTGAGGGTGAAGTTGGTCTACAAGAGACAGAAAAACTTAAGACAGCCTAGTCTGGGGCAGGGACTAAGACCGCAACTTTGCTTTTGATAAGACTGTGAAGTGCTCGTTAGGCTTGCCTCATGTGGCTCTGGAACCCCATGTGCCATTTCTAGGATATGGGGATATTGTTGGAACATGAGACCAGGTCTGCTCTCGTGAATGAGAAGAAAGCTATTTTCCCAAGCACTATGCCCCATAAACTCTGCTGTCTCTGAAACCTAGATTTTTTTTTCCATCAAAGTGAGGACATTGGCACCACAGGATGTTCTACTAATAAAATGGGATAGCTATACTATGCAAAGAAAATTGTTATTCAGAATATAGACTTTTCCAGAGAAGTGTATATTATCACTGGACAGTTTTTCTCTCTTTCTGTCAAATATTCTCTGTTCAATAATACAACAGACCTTTTCCTGTCTCCTGTCTCTCTGAAGTTTGGCACATTGGAGGCTGTACTCAATAGCAAACATCTGTTAACTACTGTATCATCTCCCTATGTACTATTCTGTCAGGAAATACAATTCCTCATTTGAAAAATTAGCACAGCATCATAATTTCTGGGGTACACAGTGTTTCCTACTTCAAGGGATTAGTACTTCACCACTGGGCATAATAAGGAAAAAGGTTGACTCACAGAGATGAAATTTCTGATGTTCATTACTCTCTGAAATTGCCCTGATTTGACAACTATGCTACTTCATTGCGGTGACTTCGACAGTTCCATGATCTTCTAAGATGAAACACTTACTGTAAGCCAGGCATCTGCAGTCCATTTAGTAGATTTAATTGCAGACCTCAAAGATGAAGGGAAAATACTTGTTTTATTTATGGGCTGTATAACTATAGAGTCATCTGGAGAAGGTAGTGTTCTGTGCAGAGAGAGACCTCAAAGTACCTTCTTAATGGATGACAGCATGAATGCAATTCATTAATGCAGAAGATGTTATTAATGGGTGTAAACAAGAATCTCCGTTTTTCAGCGGATGTGTTCTACCATTCTGGTGGCTGAGGCCAAGAGTGTGTCTCTTACGTTCCGCTGACATTTCCCCAGACCCATGAGTGAAGTGTATGAGGAGAGAAATAATTACACTTGCCAGGGAATTACTTTCATAATTCACTCACAGCCCTTCTCTGTGCAAGTTATAGCTCAGTTGGTTTTCATGGCACCCCCGCACCACTGGTAGAGAAGCACGATTGCATTGCGCACATCCAAATGGGTATTGCAGGCCACTGTTGATTAGGCTCTTTTATGGTTTGCTGCTACTGTGGTTGCTGTTCATATTAGCGAGGCTTAATTGCAGTATCCAGGAAAAAAACCCTAAAACATAACTAGAACTGCCTATCCATTACATTTCAATTTCTATTATGGAAAGATGAAGGGAATTTGCTCAGTTCCATTGGGCAATTCCCATTGCCAACGCTATGAAAGAAGTGTTCAAGGACCTAACTCACCCTTGAACTGGTGTTTACTGAACTGAAACTCCACTGTTTACTGTAAGACTGGGGAATGGGAATAAAACTCTTGGGGTCTTTCATTTTCAGTGTCATTCTAGATTATGGATTTACTGACTTTTCTGATGTAACATAGCCAATATATTAAGTAGGTTTGTTTGGCATTTTTCTTAGTTTATCTGCCACTCTGACTTCAGAGAATCTAAAACATTTCTTTAACTTGCTGCAGATACACACATTAAGAAAATTATTTTGATTCCCATATCACAGGTCTCCAGCTCTAGCATTGCCCTACCTCACAGGTAGACATTTTTAGTCTTTTTCACAAATACTAGGAAATACACAGGTGCTTGGAGGCCTAAGAGCCATGGGTAGGAAATAGGTGCTGTCTTGTTCCTCCAGGACAAATCTTGATTAGGTTAGTGGGCTTCACTGGACAGGGGTTCCTGTTGATGAGGTTGCCAAGCAGACACTATTCAAAGGACTGGTTCTGTTCTCCCAGCTTTTTTGTGGGCTTTGCTGCCAGCCTTCCTGCCCTAACAGGCAAGTCCTGGCTTCTGATTTTTTTTTTTTTTTTTGTTTTTGGAGACTACTATTGGCACAAATAAAAGAGGATGAAATCCTCCAGTTCCAGTGTTGAGTTATTTCGACAAAAATGCTCCTGATGATGGAGCATTTGACCTAGATCATCAGCTCTTTGTTGTTTCCACTGGGCATAGAGGGGTGACAGAAAAGGAGATGTGAACATTTGGGTTCTGCTGTCACCTCTGAAGTGCTCTTCCAACCTCTGGGCAGCACAGGGTACCTTCCACATTTAACCAGCTTCTCAGTAGAAGGAGAAATCATCTAGTATAATTCCAGCAGCTTTGAGGCTACCCCAAATTAAACTGGGACCATCTGATGCTTCTCCATTTCAGGACTGAGTTAATGCCTTTCTTGTTCTGAGCTTCCTGATTCAGAGCTCAAGAAGATTTGGATAAAGCCACTTTTATGTTTTCTACTTTTGACTTAGGTTTTAATTGACAGAGTGTTGTTGTCATCTGTGAAGTGCAAGAGGGAGCTCCCATTAAATCATCTCCCACTGTAGTAATCCACACTATGAACTTGAGATTGTTGTTGACCTTCCAATCCTTATGAAAGGGATTAGAGCTGAAGAAAACCAATGTAACTACTAGGAGAAAATAACAATAATTAAATCAAACATAATCTTTTCTCTGAAAACGAAACATCGTGCATTGATATATGAGGGTTTTAAATGGGATTTTTTCTTTCCTTCCCTTCATGTCAGGTTGTAATTCAGCAGTCCATATCAAATGCTGATATGTACAAATAATGAAAGAGGAAAGGAATGTGGAGTTTGCCTTTTGGAAAGACTACCTATTAAATTCTTTAAGCCCTTGACTCGAAACACAAAATGCATATTTAAAAATTTATATTAATATTTATGTATCAGCATGTGCCCCACTCCTATCCCTCTCTTCCCACCTTAAACTGAACCATGGAACTGCACAAAAGAGTCCACAACGAAAAGTGTAGATCAAATATTGTTACAATTTAAATGTGATGTTGGCAGAGACAAGACAAAACTAATTTAATTTTTCCTGTCAGTCTCTGTAGCAGATCAATTAAACTGCCAAGTGGATCAAATATTTCAGACTGTATTTATTACATTAAGTATTTATGTTCAGGCTGGGCATTTAAAGTATGATCTCATATAGGAATAGAAGGAGGTTCAGATCAATCCAGCAGAATTTGCTGTAAGTTAATGGAAATCTAATAGTGTATTTTAATTTTGTGTACAGAAGGCAGTAAGTTCCTGAAAGAAAGCAAACAGTACCCTGTCTGTATTGCAGCAACTTGATACAAATCCTGTTAAACTAATCTCAGATTGTCATAGATGTCGGTGGGGGCTGGACCAAGATCTAGCACTGAAGGCTGAGCCCTCACTGATTTTGATGGGAGCTGGATGCCTGAAGTCCTCTGAAGATTTAAAATAAGTAGGAACAATTCTTTCCTTTCCCACTGTGGGCTCAGGGCTACTTCAGTAAGATGTTAAAAACCACTGCTGTCTGCTGTGGTGCATATGGATGCCTCTTTCTTGGTCATTGTCACTTTTCTGGAGGTTGTGGGCTGACTGACAGGAAAGTGGAGACCTTGGACTCCTGAGTGTCCCATTGTTGGCCTTGGCTTTGTGCTGGCACAGTCCAGTACATTTCACTGGACTTATTATCTGCAGATTCAGATGATTGTAAGGTAGAGTCAACCTTCTTTACAACACACATTAAAAAGGAACAGGGCTAAATCCTTTTCTCTATTCTAGTTGGACCCTGGAGCAAATGATGCTTTTTCCTTTCCTTTTTTTCATGTGTAAGCTGTTTGCAAGTATTTTAACCACAGTGGAAATGAAAGGAATGGTTTATGGATGAATTATTGCTAGAGACAGCACCACAGGTAACTGCACTCTCAGGTTGCAGAGCCACTAGGTAATATCAGGGCAAATTATTAAGCAACTATCTTAGGCTGGTACTGAATACTGATAAATATTTTATTCCCCTAACAATGGAATGAAAATTATTCTTAGAGGATGGAGCCGATTCCTGCTTTTTTGAAAAGAGGAAGACTGCTTTCCACTTCTCCCCACCTCCCACTAAGCAATGTCTGTGCCCAGTCCTGCATTAGGCACTGCAGGCCAGCCCTCCCCTCAGCCTGGGAGCTGAACAGCTGTGTTTGAAAGCCTCATTCAGTTTGTGTTAGAAAGCAGCAGTGCAAAGGCAGTTGATGCTCCTGCAGGCCTCCTGGCTCCCCATCTCAGAGCAGAACCCGAAGATAGTGGGACATGGTGCAAAAGACCTGCTGCAAACTGCAGGGACTCTGAAGGGTGTCTCCTCCCTCTTGTTAAAACAGTGGCTGTGATTCAACAGGGCAAAAAATTAATTTATGAGCATAGCTGGTGGTTGCAAAAACTGTAAACTGTTACTGAGTAGATTTTATTATAAACCCTCCTTCTGACCTGCTCACAGAATTCAAGACTGAGCTTCCTAGAGCTAAAAGCAAAAGAAGCAGAGGATTTTAGTCATGTGCTGAAACTTGCTTGTGCTTAAATGCCTGGACCCATGGAAATGTTGGTCTGCTGATCATATGCTTTATCAGAAAAGTATTACAAGTGAAAAGGATTCTTTACATTTATATTAATAAGCTGTCCTTTGTAGATGCTGTTTTTTGAAATGCAAGAAATACTTTTTCCTGAATGTTACTGGCAACTACAAATCTCTGACAATTGCTGTGGAGAAGTCTTGCCAACATCTTAAAAACAAACAACTGTCTGCCTTCATTCCTAGCAGATGGGTGCTGACCCGTTGCTACCAAGAACAGAAGTGTAAAACTCTGTAGGTTATTAGTTCCATCACTTAGTCATGAGCCATTTAACTCAAATATTAACTGCAGAAATTAAAGCAAGTCCTTGGCTTGGAAAGATCAGGGGAAGATACTGCATCATGTCAGGATGTGTGTGGCTGGGCTGTTTCTTGTTGAAAGGTAGCATATCAGCAAAAGACAGGCTTTTGCCAGGGGTGTACATGAGGATGTGGAGCTGGTGTGGCCTCTAAGAACCCTGGAAACATGGTGACTAATGGTGTCTGGTTTTTTAACCAGGGAGTAAATTCAAGAAGTAGCTCAGCCCTCCCACCTACTCCCTACTCCCATCCTACTCCTCTGTCACGTTCTCCATGATTCAATAGATGCTTCTAGGCTGGGTACCAGCGTGGC